>CATIWC010000635.1:0-448221 GCA_948472305.1 Vicia faba | reverse complement strand
TAGTTATGTGTTCTTACACACACCCACACACTACATTGCAGATCCTCGTTCACTCTGGATCTCGTCGATCACAATTCTGCTATTACTTCATATGAATTTGAAAATCCGATCTACCAAGCCGAAGACGAAGGTGAGGAAGATTGTGAAATACCTGGAGAACTTGCCAGACTTTTGTTACAGGAAGAGAAGACTATCCAATCACATGAAGAGTCAGTCGAAGTGGTGAACCTGGGTATTGAGACAGACAAGAAAAAGGTCAAGATAAACACTGACTTAGACAACAGTGTCAAAGCAGTTTAATCCAGATGCTACATGAATATGTTGAAATCTTCATCTGGTCATACGAAGACATGCCAAGGCTCGACATCGATATTGTGGTTCACCGTCTGCCAATGAAAGAGGGTTGTGTTCCGATAAAACAGAAGGTTCGTTGCATGCATCCGTCAATGTCAAAAAAGATCAAGGCTGAGGTTATGAAACAATTCAACATAGGGTTCTCGGCAGTGCCGTCATATCCTCAATAGGTGGCTAAATTTTTCCCGGTTTCAAAGAAAGATGGCAAGGTACATATGTGCATAGATTACAGGGATCTGAACAGGGAAAGCCCAAAGATGACTTCCCACTACCATATATCGATGTTTTGTTTGACAAACACCATTCAACATAAGGCATTCTCTTTTATGGATGGCTTCTTGGGTTACAATCAGATCAAAATGGCGCCTGAAGACATGGAGAAAAACTACCTTCGTCACACAGTGGGGAACTTTCTGTTATAAGGTTATGCCTTTTGGGTTGAAGAACGTCGGGAAAACCTATCAGCGTGTGTGATACAGCGGCAGAACCGACTGTTTTTACTGGTTTTCATTTTGCATTTTTTGTTCGTAAAATGTCGCTGTAACCAAGAGTCACCACCAACTTTTATTTCATCCAATCAAGAAAAGGAAAAAGAACAAAAAAAAAAAACCTTTTTCGAGATGTTTTTGAGTACGCGGGGGGGGGGGGGGGGGGGGGGGGGGGGGGGGGGGGGGGGGGGGGGGGGGGGTAGATTATAGAAAGGGAAGGTGTTAGCACCCTTTCTATCCATGGTTTTACATGGGCTCTTAGGTACTTGCTCATTTTTAAATTGCTTGTGTTTGTGCTTTCTTTTTGAAAAGTTTAACTTCATGATAACCCTTGTATCGGTCCTCAAAGGTGTGACGAAGTTATTTTGAAAATTTGTTTGAAAAGTATAAGTGTGAAAAGTTTAGATTTGAGCAAGTATCTACTAGCATCTACCTACTCGTAAAAAGATCGTTTCTATTCTTGTTTCCTTTAGACAACTCTATCCTACTATTGAGAAATAGGTAGCACCGTCGTTGGAGTTTGTAAGGGTCAATTCGAAAGGGACGTACGATCACTAAAGAAATATTAGGACACCTTAGTAGTAACCCTAGAGTCTTAAGATCTTATTCGAGGCAACATTTCCGAGGCAACATTTGAATGGGATATTTGATCTTTTAGACAGAAGGGCAACCACTAAGACACCCTATGCTTAATGATCGTTTACCGAAGGCAACCGAAGTGAGAGTATACCCTAAGAGTGAATATGTGCGAGTGATTTGTTTCAGTTATTTATCTTTGCACATTAGGGTTTTCTAACCATTTTAATTTTGTCATGCATTCTTGCCATACAATCCTATTAGCATACATCTAGACAGTTAAATATTTGTGGGAATTTAAAAGTGCGAGAAAATAAACCTAGCTATTACAAGGCTTCGGAGAGGGGAATTAATTACATAACCAAATATCCGAGATTTAAATAGTAAATGAAAACCCTAAATTAACTATTACAAACCCAGAACAGTTATAGAATAATGGCAAAATAATTAACAAGCGCGTGGCGAATTAAATGCGAGGCGATTAGGGTTTTGACCCTTTGACTAATACTACTTGCGATTGATTAAAAAAATGCTTTTTTTGTCATGTTTTGTTATTTAAGAAAATAATGGAAAATTGAATTAAAAAAAGGACCCTAATTACTAATAAATTTTTATTAAGAAAAATAATTAAGTTAACCTATTTTTTGTGTTTTTGACTTGAGAAAAAAATTAATTTAATTGCAAAATTAAACCTAATTTCTACTTGATTTTAATTATAGAAAAGAAATTAAATTAACCTAGATTTCTAATTAAATTAAATAATTTAAAGAAAATGCTTTTTTTTGGTATTTTGTGATTTGTTGATTTTATGATTAAATAAAAAGTGATTAATTTTCGTGAAAAATAATTAAACAAGCTAATTAAAATAAAACAAATAAATAAAGAAAAGAAATAGAATGGGCCTGTATGCTTAGCAAAAAAGGGGGTGTGAAGCTGAATTCTTTTGGCCCAATAAGCTCCAAGCCCAGTCAATGCGTTGGATCAGGCGTGGGCGTTGACTTGAGGAGCATGGTGGTCTCCCATTGTTGGCACGTTGGATCTGGCTAGGGGAACATCAGATGGCTGGATGTTGATGGAGCATGGTGGGCGCTTGAGATTGTAAAGCACTGGATTGTATGAAGAAAAATAATATAAAGGAAAGGTTGGGACCTGGGATCGAAACCAGGTCCTTATACTCAATCCCAATGCTTGCTTGCCAGTTGCACTACGTTGTTAACTTGTTATTATAATAACAATACAACATAATATGAGAAAAAACAAAAGAACTGAATCCAAGGCGCGAAATTCAAACGTCTCAATGGCTGCTTGACACGCAGGAGTCTTCTTCCTGGCAACCGTCGTTTTAGAAAACAAGACTTTTACCTACAAATGTTCACTGTAGGTATAACCCTGTTCATCTCCAAAATTGCATACGAGCAAGATAAATGAAAAGTACTGGTACCAATCAACTCGTCTCATCCTCACGAGCATCATGGTACCAGAATCAAGGCCTAATTTTGCCTGCATTGAAAACCCCTAAAACAAACACAGAAACCCTAGCAATGGCAATATCATGTACAAGCATTAAAAACACAATTAAATGGCATGGTTATCTTGCAAACATGATGACAAATACGAATATAACAATCAAAAGTGCTAATGATGCCAGAATTGTGATAATCGAGTTGAAAAAATATGCCAAACCGTGGGAAGTGTAGCGCGCATTTCTGGGTGTTTTGAAGCTTGCAAAGGATGCTGTTAGTTTCCTAAGATGTCTAGCAAGCGATTGGAAACTTCAACACACCTCGAATTGGCCTATGGAAGATGATTCGTCTCACACTTTTCTTGGAAATTTTGGAGTTTTGTTCTGGTTTTTGGAGGCAGGTTGTGCATGAAAATTCATGTCTTTAGGGTTCCACAAACTTCAATATATGTATTGAATCCAATTAGGTTAACAATTTTGGATCCAATCTTGAGAATACATGAATGGAATATTTGATTTTTAAGCCATATGATATCTTTCCATAATCATGCCAATCATGCTCTTTTTTGTACCAATTATGCCTGATTCGATTTGATCATGTAAACTTAGCATGTATTGATTGCCAATCTGTCAAAAAAATAAATCAAATCATATCTTTGTTAATTTTCATCATTTATTTGATTTAATTAACTTTTTAATTAATAAAAAATCAAAATAAATTGAAAAATGAAACACATAATGGGTTAGTGAATATTTGAGTCGTGGACCACATTATAATTGAGATGCAAGCATAAAAAGTTAGGCCCATTTAGCAAAAAATGCAAATTTGAGCACATTTAACATTTGGCAATTTTGCAAAAATGGTCAACTTGGCCAATGCATAACTCTCTAAATTTTGACCCTAGAGAGGTGTTCTTGGACTTTTTAGAAATATTAGGATGTCCTATAAACAACCCTTTTGGTCTCATATCAATTGAGTCTTCCATGTTCATCTATGAAGCTTTGACCCAATAGGTGTTTTTGTTGACTTTTCAAAATGACCTATAATGTCAAAATTCATATATTTTTGTGAGTGCATATTCTGAACTTGGGAGATGAATATAAAGTGTAGGTAATTTCATCCTCTTCAAAATGATCTTTGGATGGGTCATTTATAATAAAGTATGAGAAAGTTATGCTTGGTCTAAGTTGAGTTGACTTTTCCTATAAAACCCTAATTTAGCAACTTTTGGGTTTTGATGAATTGTGAGAAATCCTTGAGGAATCATGATCAACCCTTGATCAAATGATGGATAATACTTCAAAATGAGGATGTTGACCAAAAATATTGAAGTTTGACTGTATGTGGGCCATAATTGACTTTTGACCTAGTACAATTGATTTTCAGGCATTTGAGCAATTGACTGAGCAAACTTCTTCTACAAGGCTTGAAACTTGACATGGATGATCTTGAGAACATATTAGGACAATGGTGAGAATTTGAGTCCTTTGTGGTTCACACATCTTGATGAATATGGAAACCCTAATTTGAGGTATATTGCCTTAGGAGAGAGTTTGTCTGGTCAACTCTTGAACTTCCTTGAGCAATTTGGGGACCTCACTTGACATTTGCTGAGAAATATGAGAGGGAAAATTTTGGGGTACAACAACTGCCCCTGTTCAATCTTCTTAAACCTGAGGATATATATTGGCTCGTCTGTAGGGCTTGAGAAGGAACCTGGATAGTGGGGTTACTTCGATGTGAAAGCCGGGATAGTAGGGCTGTGAGAAGGAACATGGGTCGTAGGGCTACTTCAATATGGAAGCTTGGGTAGTAGGGCTTGAGAAGGAACCTGGATAGTAGGGTTACTTCGATATGAAAGCCTGGGTAGTAGGGCTTGAGAAGGAACCTGGATAGTAGGGTTACTTCGATGTGAAAGCCTGGATAGTAGGGCTTGAGAAGGAACTTGGATAGTAGGGTTACTTCGAGATGAAAGCCTAGATAGTAGGGCTTGAGAAGGAACCTGGATAGTAGGATTACTTCGAGATGAAAGCCTGGATAGTAGGGTTGTGAGAAGGAACCTGGATAGTATGGTTACTTCGATATGAAAGCCTGGATAGTAGGGATGTGAGAAGGAACCTGGGTAGTAGGGTTACTTCGATATGAAAGCCTAGATAGTAGGGCTGCGTGTGCTAAGTTTGGGTAGGACTTCTATAAGGGAACATGTGTAAGGTTGCATTTGTCGCACCGATGATTACTCTGTTTAGCTTCGAGTGTTGATCATGGACCTGTTGGAAATTGTTGATAATAATTGTCTTTCCTAAAAGAAATACAGGGTTAGTTATGTGCCATGCATGAAATGCATTGTGATAAGGTTCTCAAAATAACTGAGATTATGTTATATGTAATGTATGCACATGTCATGATGTATGAACATGAAATGCTGACGTAACAATCTGAGTCCGAGAAAATAAATCCCTGACTACTGTTTGGAGAGTATGAGAAATGGTATTCTTGACTGGTGTAAAATCCATAGTTCCTCTACTTCTGTTGGGGATGGTGAACAAGGATGACTAGTTGGGGATCCACATCCATTTGGCTGGTGAATATTCTGCCGGAAGAGACCCTGTCTGAGGATAACTCTGCGGGGAATAACTCTGTTGGAGAGGATATACTTTGTTCATAGATCTACTGATTTGGAGAAATAAACTCAGCTGGAAATGATTTCCGTTGCTGGTGATAATGAATTTTGTTGGAGATTGAATTTCTGCTTGTGAGAGAAATAAACTCTACTTGGGGAAAAATTTACCGAATCACTCACGATTGTGAACCTCAGCTGGGGAGAGTTATGCCCTGTTCAGGAAAGCTAACATCACTGTCTTTGGATACTTTTTTACTCTGTGGAGAGTGTATGTACCACTACTCATGTTCTCAAGCTGGCTCTATCCCGGTACTTGATGGTCAAAGTAACTGTAAGGTTTGGGCACTTCTTGTTTTCCCTGTTTTTAGCATTACGAGTAATCGTATTTTGCCTCTTGTGTAAATATTTATGAGCAGCCAATATTTTCAAATGCATATATCAAAAATAAATCATTGGACGTTTTTGCAAAATAAAACAGAAAAAGAAAAACAAATTGAAAGTTGGCCTGTAATAGGCATTTTTAAACAAGGAGGCTGGCGTCCTAGTAAGAGAACGCCGTCGAAAGATAGTAATTACAATTCATGTTAAAGAAAGAAAAACAGCTATGTGGAACGATCCCATCGGGTTTCAACTCTGCTATTGCCTTTATATCTTCAAGCATCTCATCACTTTGCTGCTTGGTCGAAGGTGGATCAGATTGATTGGCGTCGTCTGAGCTTGATAGTCGATACCGAAGTCTGGTTTTAAGATGATCCAATGAGAGATAGTGTTACGCTTTGATCCCTAATTTTTGCCTGGACCGCCCTTTCGAGTTTTTAGTCCACCGGGATACCCTTTTTTGGCAAAGTCGCCTTTTCAGGTTTTCGACTTGCCAGGTGTATAGTTTTTTTCATTTTCATCCCTTACTTTTGCCGGAACCCTTTTGGTTCGCTGGGAAGTCCTTATTTTTGCCTAGGCCAATCAACCTAGCGGGTCTTTGATTATGCGTAGTATCTTTTCACTATGTCTGTATTCACGGGGTGAGGAAGGACGTCACCATCCATGGTGGTTAGAATCATAGCTCCTCCCGAGAAAATATTCTTAACCACAAATGGCCCTTCGTATGTGGGGGTCCATTTTCCCCTGGGATCACCTTGCGGTAGTATGATGCATTTGATCACTAGATCCCCGACCTGATATTCTTGACGTCTGACTTTCTTGTTAAAAGCCTTGATCATTCGCTATTGATACGTCTAACCATGACAGATAGCAGTAAGTCTCATTTCATTGATTAGATTCAGCTGATCAAGTCAGGTTTGGATCCAGTCGTCTTCGTTCAAACCCGCATCCTTCATAATTCTGAGAGAGGGTATCTGGACTTCGATGGGTAGGACTGCCTCCACGCCATATACCAGAGAGTATGGTGTTGCCCCTGTCGATATCCGTTCTGAGGTACGGTACCCATGAAGAGCGAATGGTAACATCTCGTGCCAGTCTTTGTATGTCACTGTCATCTTCTGCACAATCTTTTTGATGTTCTTGTTAGCTGCTTCAACAACGCCATTCATCTTCGGCCGGTAGGGAGAAGATTTATGATGTTGTATCTTGAACTGTTTACAGAGCTTGGTGATCATTGTGTTATTGAGATTTGTACCATTGTCTGTAATAATTCTCTCTGGGACACCATATCGATAGATCAGATTGTGTCGGATGAATCGCGCCACGACATTCTTGGTTACTGTAGTAAAGGAAGCTGCCTCGACCCACTTTGTAAAGTAATCAATTTCTACCAGAATGAAGCGATTCCCGTTAGACGTAGTAGGTCTGATCTCGCCGATCATGTCGATGCACCACATTGCAAAGGTCCAATGGGCTGTCAAGACATTCAAGGGAACCGGAGGTACGTGCACCTTGTCAGCATAGACTTGGCACTTATGACAGGTTCGAGAGTGCTGATAACAATCGACTTCCATAGTGGACCAATAATATCCTGCCCGTAGGATTTTCTTTGCCATGGTGTGCCCACTAGAATGAGTTCCGAAGGTACCTTCATGTAACTCTGCCATGATCCTTTTGGCCTCGCTCTTGTCTACACACCGCAGTAAGGCTGAATCATGGTTACGCTTATAGAGGATTCCATTACTGATGGAGGACTTCGCAGCGAACCTTCTTCGAAACTTCTTATCATTAACAGATGCCCCCTCGGGGTATTCCTAAACCTCGAGATACCTTTTGACTTCTTGAAACCAGGGTTTGTCTGCCACTTCTTCGGTATCGATCTCACAGAAGTGTGCGGGTTCATCCAACCTTTCAATGGTAATCTGGGGAGCTTCATTGTCCCACCTGACTTTGAACATAGAAGACATGGTAGCTAGCGTATCCTCCAATTGGTTCTCCTCTCTTGGGAAATGTTTAAAGGTCACCTCCTCAAAGTATGGGAGCAATGTCAGTACATACTCTTTGTAAGGAATAATATTTGGGTGCTTCGTATCCCACTCGCCTTTGATCTGACTTATTACCAGAGCAGAATCTCCAAATACACTGAAGAACTTAATCCTTAGGTTAATAGCAGCTCGAAGACCCATGATACACGCTTCATACTCCGCCATATTGTTGGTGCAGTTAAAACATAATCGGGCAGTGAACGAAGTATGACAGCCTCGGGAGATATAATTACAGCGCCAATGCCATTACCCAATGCGTTCTAGGCTCCATCAAAATACATAGACCATCGGGATCCCTCCTCGGGTCCTTCCTCCAGTCCAGGTTCTTTGCAGTCGGTTACCAACATGATATTCTCATCCGGGAACTCGAAATTGATGGACTGATAGTCATCCACGGCCTGATGCACCAAAGGATCCGCCAATACACTCCCCTTGATTGCTTTTTGGGTTGTATATTAGATTTCATACTCGGTTAAGATCATCTTCCATCTTGCTATTCTTCCGGATAAGGCGGGCTTCTCGAAAATATATTTGATCAGATCCATATTTGATATCAACAAGGTAGTGTGAGTCAGCATACACCCCATTGAACTGTCTAGCACTGTCAAGTATAATATCAAAGGTCTTCCTTCAACTAGAGGCATCAAAATTGGTGGTTCTTGAAGGTATTCCTTTATTCTTTCGAAAGCGGTCTGGAATTCATCATTCCACTTTACCACTTGATCTTTCTTCAACAGCTTGAAGATTGGCTCACAAGTAGCAGTCAGATGTGAAATGAACCCAGCGATGTAATTCATACGTCCCAAGAAACCTCTAATTTCCTTCTCTATGCAGGGGACCGACATCTCTTGTATGGCCTTTACCTTTGCAGGGTCCACCTGAATACCCTTATCACTGACGAGGTAACCCAGAAGCTTACCAGACCTTACCCCGAAGGTATACTTGTTCGGATTCAACCTCAACTTGTATGTCTTCAACCTGTCATACAGTTTCTAGAGATGATCAAGGTGCTCTTCCTCAGTCTGGGACCTGGCTATCATGTCATCAACATAAACCTCAATCTCGTGGTGAATCATATCGTGGAACAAAGTGACCATGGCGCACTGATAAGTTAACCCAGTATTCTTCACCCCAAAAGGCATTACCTTGTAACAGAAGGTTCCCCACTGTGTAACGAAGGTTGTCTTCTCCATGTCCTCAGGAGCCATCTTGATCTGGTTGTAGCCAGAAAAACCATCCATGAAGGAGAAGATCTTGTGTTGCACGGTGTTGTCGACTAGAACATCAATGTGAGGAAGTGGGAAGTCGTCCTTGGGGCTTGCCCTGTTCATATCTCTATAGTCCACACACATCTGTACCTTACCGTCCTTCTTCGGTACCGGAACGACATTGGCAATCCACTGCGGATAAGAAGTGACAGCTAATAATCCTGCATCGAACTGTTTCATGACCTCTGCCTTGATTTTCTCTAACATTTCAGGGTGCATACGACGAACCCTCTGCTTTACTGGAGGGAAGTCTTCCTTAGTCGGAAGGCGATGTACCACAATATCAGTGTCCAAACCAGGCATGTCTTCATAGGACCAGGCGAAGATCTCAACATAGTCGTGTAGCATCTGTATTAATCATAGTTTGACACTAGGCTCCAGATTTGCACCTATTTTAACTTCTTTCTTGTCTTCCTCTGTATCCAAATTCACTGACTCAACTGGCTCTTCATGAGGCTGTATGGCCCTTTCTTCCTGCTGTAACAGTCTAACAAGTTCTCCAGGCACCTCACAATCATCCCCACCTTCGTCCTCGGCTTGGTTGATCGGATTTTTGAAGTTATAACTGGCAGTAGCTGAGTTGTTATCAATGGGATCCATAGTGGATATGGATCTGCAGTATGATACGTGAGTGTGTGTAAGAGAATAGCTGTTTTGATAAAGTGAGAGACAGAAAAAGAAAAACAAGGAGCGCAAAATTTGTATGCAAGAAAATGTCCAATGCTTTATTAATGATATATGAAATGACCAATAATAGCCCTCACAAGAAAATCCAAGGTGCCTCGGGCAAGGCACCGGGCCATAAAGTTTCAAATTATTTATTACAAATCTTAAAACAAATGAGTCAATTACTGCGGAATAAAAGAAACAGGTATGAAGTCCCTATCTATCCAGTTATTCGGTCCACCGTTGGTCGTTGGGTAGATCCAGCTATCGATGTTTGAATCCTCTTCACTGTCTTCAATTGCATTAATTCCCCGAATTCTGATGTGTAAAGGAGGTCTTCCAGCCCAAGCGTGCCTGACAGCCCTTTGAGCCCCTGTAGTAAAGCCTAAACCAAATTTATCAGTTTTGTTAGTGAAATCAGGGAGCTAACCCCAATTGGTACACCCACCTTCTTCAACCACAGCCCTGGCGTCCTTGATAGAAGCCATCTTCAACGGAGGTTTGTCGGTAGTAACTTTAGTTAATGCCAAGGTCTGAGGGACCTCTTCAAAATTCTGACAAGGAGTTTCTATGAATTCCCCGTCCATCTCTACGTAGCGGAAGGAATTAAGGTGACTCACCATATATTCTTCTTCACTTTGCACTGTGATAATCTTTCCCTTCACCGGGTACTTCAACATTTGATGGAGCGTGGAAGTAACTTCCCCAGCCTCATGGATTCAACGACGACCCAGCAAGCAAGAATATGATGGCCTGATATCCATTACGTAGAAGGTGGACCCAAAAGTATGAGAACCCACTTTGACAGGGATGTCCACTTCCCCATGCACCATCTTTTTCGATCCGTCAAAAGCCCTTACCACAATGTTACTAGGCTTTAGAGTCAAACCCTCACAATCCAAACGGTCCAACGCTTTCTTTGGCAGAACATTCAGTGAAGACCTGGTATCTACCAGCACATGCGCCATAGTGGTTCCCCTGCACTCAATCGAGACATGCAGAGCATCATTATGATTCCTTCCTTTTGGTGTCAGATCCGCATCTGAAAAACCCAGCCCATTGTCAGCAGTCAGGCTAGACACACAATCTTTGAACTGATCTGCTGAAGTTTCCTGCGGCACATGCGCAATCTTGAGAAATGTAATCAAAGCCTTCGCATGGGATTCAGAACACAACAACAGAGACAACATGGATATCTTCGATGGGGTCTACCCCAGCTGCTCGACCATATTGTAGTCGCTCTTCTTAATGATTTTCAGTATTTCTTCTATTTCTTGTTTAGAGGCTTGCACAACGATTTTCTTAGGTGCCTCAGTCCGGGCAGGCTCACCTATAACTTACTTGCCATGAGTCCCAGATGGTTCAGCAGCAGGGGTAATAACTGGAGTAGGAATAGAAGAAATTTTAGGAGTGCTGGTTGGAGAAGCAGTTGGAATAACAATAGGTTTGTTGACAGTCTTCAGGGAAATCTCGGGAGAGAAGACCCTTCCACTTCGGGTAAACTTACTAGTCTCGACAATATTACTGACATCAGTATCATCTTCTTCATTCTTCCGATCTTGCTTAATGCCATGATAGTACACATCGACACCATAATGCCATGGGACAGCCTTGTCTGAGGTGTATGGGATGGGACCAGGAACAGTGATTATCAGCGGAGAAATTCTTTGAACAGGTGTAATCCTAATAGGCCTTCTCGAGGAAACCTTGGAAGGATTGGTGGAAATGGTTATAATAGCAACGTCTTCATTTGGAACAACAGGAATCATAGTCTTCTCGAACAAAATCTCTTTATTATCCATCAGGCGCTGAACACTTGACTTCAACAAACAGCAACCAGAAGGTAGAATCGAACACATGTGGCAACCTTCACCACAACTCGGAAATAAACCGGCCAACAACAAATTCTTCTTAATAGTCATAAGGGGAGTAGAAGATTCTTCTTCAACAGAGGTCACAAACAAATCAGTGTCAACAACATTAACTCCACGACCATGTTTGGGCATGGGAGTAGTTATAACATTCGGCTTTTTTGAAGCATCAAACTCTATCTCCTTGGCTTCAAGCAAGTTTTGTACTTTGTTTCTCAGAGCCCAACAATCATTTGTATCGTGGCTAGGACTCTCAGAATAGGAGGCGCACCGCGCGTTGGGATTGTATCTGGGAGATGTAGTATTTGGATTCTTGGGAGCCTCTCTCAAGGTTGCCAAGTTGGATTTTAATAAATGAGGTAGAACTTCAGCCAAAGTCATACTGATGCGGGTAAACTGTCGTTGTGGTCTTTCCACTCTTTGTTGATTGTTGCATTGTGGAGCAACTGTGGGTGTTGGTATCACTACAACATTTACCATTTGACGGTGTTCAGATCTGCTTTAGCCCCTTGAGCTATAGACCGCACTGGCTTCCTTCTTACCAGGGAAAGGCTTCTTTGCTGAACTCAAGGAGGCATGCTTCTGTATTTTGCCACTCCGAATTCTAGCTTCTACTCTTTCTCCAGTTAAAATAAGCTCGGTGAAACCAGCTGACGAGCATCCGATTAAGTGATTGAAAATGGACCAGATAGCATCCCCAGAAACATATCAACCAACTCCCTATCAGACAAAGGGGGTTGAACTCTCCCAGCCAAGTCTCTCCATTTTTGAGCATAATATTTAAAACCTTCACCTTCACCCATGGACATACTCTAGAGTTGAGTATGAGTAGGATCAAGGTCGGCATTATATTGATACTTCTTGTAGAAAGCAGCAACAAGATCTTCCCAGTTTCGGACACTGGCTCCCTCCAACTGGTAGAACCACTCAAGCTGAGTCCATGACAGACTATCTTGAAAGAAATGCACCCACAAATTTCTATCAGCGGTGTGGGGCTGGATTTTCCTGACATACGAGCAGAGATGGAGTTTTGGGCAGGACACTCCATCATATTTGGCAAAAACCAGAGCTTTGAACTTTTGCGGGATGACCACTCCCGATACCAGACCCAATTCTTTAAAATCCAACCCAGGTATCCTCTAAACTTCCATGGCACTCAGACGATCTTCCAACTTCTTGTATCTATCCTAAGCAGGAGGATATTGCTCATCATTGTAATCTGTATCGTTGTCAGAAACTGCAGGACTAGGGTCCTTTTCTTCCTCTAGGTTTTACCCTTCCTTTGATGAAGAGGTCAGATCAGTTTGATGCTTCAACCTTTCTCCAAACCTTCTGCCCATATTCAGAATACCAGTCTTCTTCTTCTTCTTCTTCTTCTTCTCTTTCAGAATGAGGGCTTTCAGATCCTCTTGCCCCTTAGCCAGACTTATGAACATCTGTTGGAACTGGACGTTCTGTGCCTGAGGATCTTTGATGAATTAATCGGAAGACATTTCTGCTGAAATAAACAATGAAGAAGATGAGAAACCTGTAGTGGTACCTGTAATCATGTGTATGACAATGGGATGCATATGTAATGATTTCAAAGATTCGGGAAATTTAAATTTGCAAACCAAAATAATAAAAAACTTTATTAGCTTAAATTTAAAGGTTCAACATGCCTTTAAGGCGTTACAAATAAGTAAATAAAACAAATCTAAAACTAGAAAAAAATCAAAAGTCCCATGGACGCTTTCTCTTTGTGCTGATATAATCATTGAGCACTCTTTCTTCCTGGAGCTACCTGGTGAGCTTTAAAACCTTCCTCTCTTAATCATGGAACTGTTCCCTGTAAGTATCCCGCTCATTCTTCAGCTGAATCCACGACCTCTGTAACTCTCCAAGATCAGTGGGCATGTAAGGATAGAGAACCGTGTAAGGAATGCCTTCTTCAGTAGTGGGCTCCACAATCATTGGTAATACGTCCACATAAGGCATCATAAGCTTCTGGGCACGAGCTCGTACCCATTGGAGGTAAGGCTACATGGGAATGGAAGTCTTTGGTCCTAAATCTTTGGGGTCGGATCTGTTTACCATGCCCCAAGCTCGTATGGACCTCCGGTGATACTCCTTAACATCATCCTCATAGTTGAATACAATGCTCTCAATAAGCAACTCATGGGGACCATCCCTTCGAGCATGACCAAATTGTCGCAAATATAGACAAGGATTGTAAGTTATACCCCCTCTGATGCCAAGTAATAGGACATTAGGGTACTCCCCACAGCGGTCAATAATAGAAATGTCTTCTATAGCTTGAGAACACCAAAGAATATCTGTATGAGCGAGTGACATTATTCAGTGCGACCAACCCAAACCTTCTTCGTTCTTCAGTACAGACCTAGGGAGGTGAGAAATAAACCACCTCGACAACAACGCCATGCAGAACATAAGAGTCCCTCTTTTCTTCATGGTACGAGTATGGAGAGCGTGCAAAATATCTCTAAGCAAGGTAGGCACAGGGTTTCGAGAAAGGAAAATCTTCATATTCACATCTACGAAGGAGTTTGGATTAGGGAAGAGAACTAAACCATAGATAAGAAGATCCAAGACATCCTCAAAAGCCTGAAAATCCATATCATTCCAAAATAGCTGAGCCTTTTCTATCAAAAATTTGGCTAGAAAACCCTCAACTCCGCTTCTAGTTTCCCAATTGGATACCACATCGGCCCGTTTCAAATGCAAAGCTGAGGCAATGACTTCTGGCTTAGGAATTTCTTTTATACCTGTGATGGGTACCTGTTCAAGAATGGATATGCCCAATAGTTGAGAGAATTCTTCCAAGGTGGGTACCAATTGATAATCTGGAAAGGTGAAGCAGTGATGCTTGGGATCGAAGAACTGAAAAAGTATGCTCATCATCTGTTCATCAGGGTTTGAAGTAACCAGGTTGAGAAGTTGACCGTGTCTCTTAATGAAAGTAGAAGTTTCAGAAACTCTTGATGCTATCTCTTTAAGTTGGGAAGGTATATGCACAAAGCTGATTTGGATGGTATTTCTACGCACGAAAGCCATGATCTGCAAAACAGAACAAAGATAAATTCCCTTGGTCTTTGAAATGGTTAGTGTAATGAAGCATGAATGTCGTGTTATGATGCATGATGTCATGATAAACCACAGGTATAACAAACACAGGTATTTCAAACACAGTCAAATCACACAAAGCCCTTAGGTTTAAGGCTTGCATGGGGTCAAAGGTAATAACCTCTTGAAGTTAAGTTGGTTTCAAACCTGACCTAGAAAAAGTAACCGAGTTCTAGAGGATCTCAATATCACTGACAATCCTTTATCGGTTATGGTTTCAGCTCACACAATCTTTTCTTGCGGCTGAAATATTCCGAAAGTATGATCTTAATGAGTATAGAATCGAGTATCAACCAGTTCTCAACTCTACACTGAGGCCGGCTATCTCGCTACTTTCTAATGGCCAAGTTGGGCAACTAAAGGTTCTAAGGTCAGTTGATGCTTCATGACACCATGCAGCGGCCCCATATTCTCCTCGTTTCACCATAAGGGATACCGGTACCAACCAAAGTGCCACACCAACGTAGCTACTGCTTCAACCGTATCAGTCTACGCTGTACAGTTCCCTCACAGTCTATTGCTACTTACCTAAAAGGTGTTCCCCAGATCCGGGTGTAGGATCTATAGTAACCCCAAACAAAACCCTCAAAAATAAAGAAAACAAAGAAAACAAGAGAAGCAATTTAAATGACCTAGATCCTAAGGTATACCCCCATTTAGCACTCCCCAGCAGAGTCGTCAGTTCTGTGATACGGTGGCAGAAACGACTGTTTTTAATGGTTTGCATTTTGCATTTTTTGTTCATAAAATGTCGCGGTAAGAAAGAGTCGCCATCGACTTTTATTTCATCCAATCAGGAAAAGGAAAAAGAACAGAAAAACCTTTTTCGAGATGTTTCTGAGTACGGGGGGTAGATTATAGAAAGGGAAGGTGTTATCACCCTTTCTATCCATGGTTTTCCATGGGCTCTTAGGTACTTGCTCATTTTTAAATTTCTTGTGTTTGTGCTTTGTTTTTGAAAAGTTTAACTTCGTGATAACACTTGTATCGGTCCTCAAAGGTGTGACGAAGTTGTTTTGAAATTTTTTTTGAAAAGTATAAGTGTGAAAAGTTTTGATTTGAGCAAGTATCTACTAGTATCTACCTACTCAAAAAATTATCGTTTCTATTCTTGTTTCCTTTAGACATCACTATCCTACTATTGAGAAATAGGTAGCACCGTCGTTGGAGTTTGTAAGGGTAAATTTGAAAGGGACGTACAGTCACTAAAGCAATATTACGACACCTTAGTATTAACCCTAGAGTCTTAAGATATTATTCGAGGCAACATTTCTGAGGCAACATTCGAATGGGACATTTGATCTTTTTAGACTGGAGGGCAACCACTAAGACACCCTATGCTTAATGATCGTTTACCGAAGGCAACCGAAGTGAGAGTATACCCTAAGAGTGAATATGTGCGAGTGATTTGTTTCAGTTATTTATCTTTGCACATTAGGGTTTTCTAACCATTTTAATTTTGTCATGCATTCTTGCCATACAATCCTATTAGCATACATCTAGACAGTTAAATATTTGCGGGAATTTAAAAGTGCGAGAAAATAAACCTAACTATTACAAGGCTTCGGGGAGGGGGATTAATTACATAACCAAAAATCGGGGATTTAAATAGTAAATAAAAACCCTAAATTAACTATTACAAACCCTGAACAGTTACAGAATAATGGCAAAATAATTAACAAGCGCGCGACGAATTAAATGCGAGGCGATTAGGGTTTTGACCCTTTGACTAATCCTACTTGCGATTGATTAAAAAAATGCTTTTTTTTGTCATGTTTTGTTATTTAAGAAAATAATGGAAAATTGAATTAAAAAAAGGACCCTAATTACTAATTAATTTTAATTAAGAAAAATTATTAAGTTAACCTATTTTTTGTGTTTTTGACTTGAGAAAAAAAGAAATTTAATTGCAAAATTAAACCTAATTTCTACTTGATTTTAATTATAGAAAAGAAATTAAATTAACCTAGATTTCTAATTAAATTAAATAATTTAACGAAAATGCTTTTTTTTGGTATTTTGTGATTTGTTGATTTTATGATTAAATAAAAAGTGATAAATTTTTGTGAAAAATAATTAAACCAACTAATTAAAATAAAAGAAACAAATAAAGAAAAGAAAGAGAATGGGCATGTATGCTTAGCAAAAGAAGGGGTGCGAAGACGAATTCTTTTGGCCCAATAAGCTCCAAGCCCAGTCAATGCGCTGGATCAGGCGTGGGCGTTGACTTGAGGAGCATGGTGGTCTCCCATTGTTGGCACGTTGGATCTGTCTAGGGGCACATCAGATTGTTGGATGTTGATGGAGTATGATGGGCGCTTGAGATTGGGAGGCACTGGATTGTATGAAGAAAAATAATACAAAGCAAAGGTTGGGACCTGGGATCAAACCCAGGTCCTTATACTCAATCCCAATGCTTGCTTGCCAGTTGCGCTACGTTGTTAACTTGTTATTATAATAACAATAAAACATAATATGAGAAAAAACAAAAGAACTGAATCCAAGGCGCGAAATTCAAATGTCCCAATGGCTGGTTGACACGCCAGCGTCTTCTTCCTGGCAACCGTCGTTTTAGAAAACAAGACTTTTACCTACAGACGTTCACTGTAGGTATAACCATGTTCATCTCCAAAATTTCATACGAGCAAGATAAATGAAAACTACTGGTACCAATCAACTCGTCTCATCCTCACGAGCATCATGGTACCAGAATCAAGGCCTAATTTTGCCTGCATTGAAAACCCCTAAAACAAACACAGAAACCCTAGCAATGGCAATATCATGCACAATCATTAAAAACACAATTAAATGGCATGGTTAGCTTGCAAATATGATGACAAATACGAATATAACAATCAAAATGGCTAATGATGCCAAAATTGTGATAATCGAGTCGAAAAAATATGCCAAATCGTGGGAAGTGTAGCGCAAGTTTCTGGGTGTTTTGAAGCTTGCAAAGGATGCTGTTAGCTTCCTAAGATGTCTAGCAAGCGATTGGAAATTTCAGCACACCTCGAATTGGCCTGTGGAAGAAGATTCGTCTCACATTTTTCTTGGAAATTTTGGAGTTTTGTTCTGGTTTTTGGAGGCAGGTTGTGCACGAAAATTCCCGTCTTTAGGGTTCCACAAACATCAGTATATGTATTGAATCCAATTAGGTTAATAATTTTGGATCCAATCTTGAGAATTCATGAATGGAATATTTGATTTTTAAGCCATATGATATCTTTCCATAATCATGCCAATCATGCTCTTTTTTGTACCAATTATGCTTGATTCAATTTAATCATGTAAACTCAGCATATCTTGATTTCCAATCTGTCAAAAAAACAAATCATATTTTTGTTAATTTTCATCATTTATTTGATTTAATTCACTTATTAATTAATAAAAAATCAAAATAAATTGAAAAATGAAACACATAATGGGTGAGTGAACATTTGAGTCGTGGACCACATTATAATTGAGGTGCAAGCATAAAAAGTTATTCCTATTTAGCAAAAAATTCAAATTTGAGCACATTTGACTTTTGGCAATTTTGCAAAAATGGTCAACTTGGCCAATGCATAACTCTCTCAATTTTGACCCTAGAGAGGTGTTCACTGACTTTTTAGAAAGATTAGGATGTCCTATAAACAACCCTTTTGGTCTCATCTCAATTGAGTCTACCATGTTCATGTATGAAGCTTTGACCCAAAAGGTGTTTTTGTTGACTTTTCAAAAGGACCTATAATGTCAAAATTCATATCTTTTTGTGAGTGCATAGAACTTAGGAGCTGAAGATGAATTGTAGGTAATTGAATCCTATTCAAAATGATCTTTGTATGGGTCATTTATGATAAAGTATGAAAAAGTTATGCTTGGTCAAAGTTGAGTTGACTTTTCCTATAAAACCCTAATTTAGCAACTTTTGGGTTTTGATGAATTTTGAGCAATCCTTGAGGAATCATGATCAACCCTTGATCAAATGATGGATAATACTTCAAAATGAGGATTTTTACCAAAAATATTGAAGTTTAACGGTACGTGGGCCACAGTTGACTTTTGACCTAGTATAGTTGATTTTCAGGCATTTGAGCAATTGACTGAGCAAACTTCTTATGCAAGGCTTGAAACTTGACAAGGGTAATCTTGAGAACATATTAGGACAATGGTGAGCATTTTAGTTCTTTGTGGTTCACACATCTTGATGAAGATGGAAACCCTAATTTGAGGTATACTGCCTTAAGAGAGAGTTTGTCTGGTTAACTCTTGAACTTCCTTGAGCAATTTGGGGACGTCACTTGACATTTGCTGAGAAATATGGGAGGGAAAATTTTGGGGTACAACAGCGTGCCATGGTAGCATTATTTCATGACATGATTCACCAGGAAATAGAGGTCTATGTTGGCGACATGACAGCCAGGTCACAAACTGAAGAAGAGTATCTTGATCACTTGCACAAACTGTTTGAAAGACTGAGGAAGTACAAATTGAGACTAAACCCGAACAAGTGCACCTTTGAGGTGAGATCCGGTAAACTCTTGGACTTCATCATCAGTGGTAAGGGGATTGAGGTTGATCCTAAAAAAGTTAAAGCCATTCAAGAGATTCCAGCTCCTCGTACCGAGAAGGAAGTCTGAAGTTTTTTAGGATGGATGAATTACATTTCCCATTTCATTATGCATTTGACTGCTACTTGTTAGCCAATCTTCAAGTTATTGAAGAAAAATTAAGTAATAAAATGGAACGACGCTTGTCAAATAGCCTTTGATAAAATTAAGGAGTACTTACAAGAACCTCTCATTCGGATGCCACACGTCGAAGGAAGACCTCTAATCATGTACTTAACAGTGCTAGAGAATTCAACGGGGTGTGTACTGGGGAAACATGACGAGTTTGGTCGAAAAGAGCATGCAATATACTACCTTAGCAAAAAGTTTACCGAATGTAAAACAAGATATTCACTGCTCAAGAAAACTTGCTTCACTTTGGCATGGGTTGCTCGTCGACTAAGACAGTATATGTTGACCCATACTACTTTGTTGATCTATAAAATGGATCCCATCAAGTACATATTCGAGAAGCCTGCTCTCTCCGGAAGGATTGCCCGATGGCAGATGGTCTTAACAAAATATGATATCCAATACACCACTTAAAAGGCAATCAAAGGAAGTGTATTGGCCGACCATTTGGCGCATCAGGCTATAGATGACTATCAGTCTATGAACTTCAAATTCTTGGACGAGAACATTATGCTAGTAACAGATTATGAGGAACCTGATCCATATGAAGGACCTGAACAAGGATCCCAATGGACTATGATTTTTTATGGAGCTTGCAACGCTCTTGGCAACGGAATCGGTGCTATGATCATTTCCCCTGAAGGTTTCCATACACCTTTTATTTCCAGACTTTGCTTCGACTGTACAAACAACACGGTCGAATATGAAGCTTGTATCATGGGTCTTAGGGCTGCTATTGACCTAAGAATCAAATTCTTAAGCGTGCATGGGGATTCAGCTTTGGTAATCAATCAGGTTAAGGGAGATTGGGATACGAAACACCTGAATCTCATTCCTTATAAAGAGCATGTACTAGCCTTGATCCCGTATTTCGAGGAGATTACCCTTGAGCACATACCAAGAGAAGAGAATCAGTTGGCAGATGCTCTGGCAACCATGTCATCCATGTTTAAGGTCAGATGGGAAAATGAGGCTCATAGAATTACCATTGAAAGGTTCGACGAACCTGCGCACTGCTGTGAAATTGACACAGATGGAGTAGAGGAGAAACCTTGGTTTCATGAGGTGAAAAGGTACCTTGAGACTCAAGAATACCCTGAAGGGGCGTCCATCAATGACAAGAAGTTCCTACGAAGGTTCTCGGCCAAGTTCTTCCTGAGCAATGGAATTTTATACAAGCGCAATCATGATTCAACCCTGCTTCTCTGTGTGGACAAGAAAGAAGCAGCAGAGATTATACAGGATATGCACGAAGGTGTCTTTGATACTCACTACAGTGGATACACTATGGTTAAAACGATCTTAAGGGATGGTTTGTATTGGTAGACTATGGAAACTGACTGTCACCATCACTCAAGAACTTGTCATTAGTGTCAAATCTATGCTGATAAATTTCATGTACCTCCAGTACCATTAAATGTCATGACCGCTCCTTTACCATTCACAATGTGGGGCATTGATATGATCAGAGAAATCAAGCCCACAACATCTAACGAGAACCACTTCATCCTCTTCGCCATTGACTAATTTAAAAAATGGGTTAAAGAAGCCTCATTCGCCTCTGTTACTAAGAATGTTGTTACCCGATTCATTAAGCATAACCTTATCTGTCGGTATGGCATCCCCGAGACGAAGGGCTATAAGACCTGACAGTCTTTTCAAAGGCTACACCTGACAAAGGGATATTTCAGCGTTTTCCTTAGAAGGTCTTTCTCAAAATATATCTGCTGGTTCAGTTTAAATCGACCAATGATTTATCTTGATTCGTTTCGGGTAGATGCTTTCTCTGGTTCAGTTAAATCGACCCTAAGATTTTTTTTTCCTGATTCTTATCTAGGTAAGAAAAATTCAAGACCTCTGTTGGTTCAGATTCAATCGACCAATGATTTATCCTGATTCGTTTACGGTAGATACTTTCTCTGGTTCGGTTAAATCGACCCTAAGATATTTCTGATTCTTATCCAATTAAGACAATCAAGACCTCTGCTAGTTCAGTTTAAATCGACCAATGATTTATCCTGATTCTTTTCCAGTAAACACTTTTTCTTTTTCAGTTAAAGCGACCCTTAGATTTTTCTGATTCTTATCCAGTTAAAGACAATTTAAGACCTCTGATGGTTCAGTTTAAATCGACCAATGATTTATCCTGATACATTTTCTAGTAGACTCTTTCTCTGGTTCAGTTAAATCGATCCTAAGAGTTTTTCTGATTCTTATCCAGTTAAATACAATTCAAGACCTCTACTGGTTCAGTTTAAATCGACCAATGATTTATCCTGATTCATTTCTGGTAGTACTTTCTCTGGTTCAATTTAATCGACCCTAAGATTTTTCTGATTCTTATCCAGTTAAATACAATCAAGACCTCTGTTGGTTCAGTTTAAATCAACCAATGATTTATCCTGGTTCTTTTCCATTAGACACTTTTTTTGGTTCAGTTAAAGTGACCCTAAGATTTTTCTGATTCTTATCCAGTTAAAGATAATTCAATACCTCTGCTGGTTCAGTTTAAATCAACCAATGATTTATCCTGATTCGTTTTCGTTAGATACTTTCTCTGGTTCAGTTATATCGACCCTAAGATTTTTCTGATTCTTATCAAGTCAAAGACAATCAAGACCTTTCTCTGGATCAGTTTAAATCGCTCAAAGATTTATTCTGATTCTTATCCAGTTAAAGTTAAGTACATACATCTTCTGGTTCAGTTTAAATCGACCAAAGATTTATTCTGATACTTCTTCCAGTTGAAGTTAACAGTTACTTTGGATGGCATCTATAAGACCATCTTAGAAAACTCTTCGTCACCTCTCCAAATGGCATCTATAAGCCCATTTCTGATACAATCAACCAACAACATCACCTCTTGCACAGGCGAGTGCAAATGGGCATACTCATTTGCTCAGATTCACTTTTTCCCCCAAATATCCATATGTTCATTTTCATGCATGGTTAATGTCTATTGATTGTCCAAACGAGTTTATGTGGTTATTTAGAACAGGTTTGGACCGAAAAACTAAGTTTCTAACGTGAGGATGGAACGTTGCCATGGCTAGGGCCGTTTATAACATTCTCCTTGTATCTTTGTATACAAGTCGTTTCAGCCTAAATTGATGCCATATTCAGACTTATGGCGATTTTTTAAGGGGAGGGGTGGGGTTAGTTTGAACCCTTGATTGTCATTATTTTGCAGGGTTGATGTTCGAGCCAACTTGAGAAGACAATCGGATGGTTGACTCCGGTGGCAGGCATGGTATCCCATTATTGGTCCATTCAAACGTTCAAATGCGCGCGAGTTTTGAATTCTAAATATTTGAGTTTTTATAATATTTATATTTCTTTGCATTTGTAACAACGAATGAGTTAAATGTTCTAGTGGTGAAACGTGCAGGTGTGAAGCTAATGAGCCTGGGTTCGATCCCAGGTTTTGCATTTTGTTTTTTCTAACAATTTCCTTTCAGATCCAATGCGTGTAAGGTTTAACCAATGCACGGTATGGGTCATATTTAGGCCGTCAGATCCCCAACTCCATGATCCAACGTGTCTATACGTATAGGCGTATGTTAGACCTCCAAAGAAGGGCAACACTGGATTGAATGCAGTTCCTGAGCTCAATCATTTGTGGGCCTAGCGGACTTCATTTTTACACCCCCTAATCTTGTTTTTTGCATCGCCTGGTTTTCTTGTTGGGCCTAAGGGCTTCATCCTTACACCCCCTAATTGCTTATGCTGTAGCGAGGTCCATTGTTTTTTTATTATTTACTTATTTTTGTTTTGCTTAACTTACAATTTCTTTTTTAATTTAGTTTCTTTTAATCATAAAATAAAAAAATCATAAAAAAAATATTAGACTTAGTTTTTTTATTAATTAAATTATTTTTGATTAATTATTTAATCACCTTTGTTTTTAAAACTAATTAGAATTAGGGTTTATTTAATTATTTTTTCTAAAAAAAAATATAATAAAAAAAAACCATTAAAATATTTCTTTCTTTTATCACTTAGAATTTTTTAGGGTTTTTCTTTTCCGCGCATTTATTTATTTTACTCGCATTATTTTCATAAATTATGTAACTGTACAGTGGGATGTAATAGTTTAAAATAGGTCCTTATAGTTTTTTATTTCCCCATTTTTTGTTTGTAATTTCCCCCATCTCGAAGCCATGTAATAGCGTACATTCAATTTCCCGCACTTTATTTTCCGTACTTATATATGTTTAACTGCTAGAAAACCTAATATCCAAGACAAATAATTGAATCACAACACACTCGCACACTTGCCCCTCTAAGGTACCTCCACTTGTTGCCTTCAGAAATAAATAGTCACATCTCTCAAACGTAAGAGATTTTAGCAGAGACCCTTTGTTTTAAAGATCATAAGTCCCTCGATGACCCTTTCAACGTTGCCTCGGTAAATGATCTTAAAACCTTAGGGTAATTTTTGTACCCCAATTTTCCCCCCTAAGATTCCTCTATCATCTCATACCATCACATTGCAATCAGATCACAAATTAGGGTTTGGGGTTTTTCTCCTACTACACCCTGTCTTAGGGTTTGCCTATGAGAATCACCAAGCACCTTGAAGCACTTTTATTTGTATATATTGTACTTGTATGCTTCTAACTAACCTAAAAATGTGTATATGTTGTCTCTTGGAATATCATTTTGTAGGTCATGGCACAACTGCAGTCATCTCACCATCTACTAGCACAGATGATCAAAACTAGGGTTTGAAGTTTAATTAGGAGATCTTTGGATTTTTGGGAAATTATTGATCCCATACTTCTCTACATAGTCATGAGCATCTATCATTGTAAGTTTGATCATCAATTTTGGCTTGAAAGGGTTCAATTGATAAAAAGAAGGGGTAAAATTGTCATTTTCTCAGAAGACAGTCAAAATCAGTTATTGACCAAGTGAACTTTTGGTCAACCATCAATTCAATACCCCTATTCTCATATTTCATGGTCAATAGTGAAAAAATATCAAGAGGAAGTGTGAATTGGAGTTAACTTGTCAAGGAAGTTATTTAAAGTTTTAAAAATTTTCTAAGTATCCATAGGGCTGAATTTTGACTGGCAACAACTTTCTCAATTTTTATTGAAAATGTGCAAACTTTATATGCCTAGAAATTGGATTAAAAAATCTCCAACTTTTTAGGAGTGGCCACAAGTCCAAAAAATGAAAGGAAAAGAAGTTATGAAGCTTGGAAGATTTTTGATACTTAGTGAAATTTAGGTTAAAAATGCAAAAAATTGACTTCTTCATGTCCATTTTCAAATGACCATTTGGACTCAAATCAAAAGGTTGGCAACATGAAAGTTGTAGATTGACGCTTTCTCTTCATTTTTCATTCAAGAATCATCTCAAATGGTTAAGTGTAGAGAAATATATGGGGATTTGGGTTCTGAGTTGAAAACTAAGTTTTTGCCCAGCACAAGGCAAGCCACGCGCGCTAGGCAGTCATTTCATCAAACATGTTATGAGCGCGCATTCATCAATACTTTTCTATGTGAAATATTCATTATTTTAAAAAATGTCCAACATTAAATTTGAAGCCCTAAATGTGAGGAACAATTTTTCTTCATAATTGTTTTCTAAATTATCCATAAATTTTGAGATATAATTGAAGGAAGATGGCATCATGCAAGCTGAAATGTTTTTCCCAACCAGGCCTCACGCGTGTGCAGAGTGCCTAGTCATGCCTGGCATTCCACCAAGCAGTTTGTAAGCATGCATTAATAGCCAAATATCCCATTGTTCCAAGCTTCATTTAAAAAAAATTTAACATTAAAGTTGGAGTATGAAATGTCCTCTCCATATTTTATTCAAACTTTGTGACATTTCGTGCACCATAGAGAGAGATATAGAGAGGTAAAGGCATGCTCATGAAATAGTAAGAATTTGCATGGCATGCATGAAAATTTCGTGCCAACCAAAACTCCAGTTGCCAGCTAATGCCCACAACACTCCTCACTTATTCAAAACGCACACTTTTCATCCCTTAAACAACATAAAATGCAGCATGCCTCTCACTTCCCATTTCTCACTTTTTATTCCATTCTTTTCCCACACTCTATAAAGGGCAAGGCATTCAACATTCTAGGGGATTCAGTAGCAAGTTCTTACTCTCTTTCTCTCTTCCTCACAATGTTAGTAATACACTTCTCTTTCTCTCTCTCAAAGCAAGATTGACTCCATTGTTGAGTTTTTCTTCTTTTCGAAACTGCCTCCATCCTTGTTCCAGCTCTCACATTTCTTTCATTTCTTCATATTTAGAGCAAGAGAAGCAAGTATCTCTAGGTTTCTCATCATTAGATCCAACATTAGTGAATTTAATTTTCACTTGAAAGGTAAAATTCAAATTTGGATTTCTCGATTGCTAGCTTAATTCAATGCTTGGGATCTTGCATACATGTTATTAGTTGACCAGACAATAGGTCTGGAGTATTAGATTGGTTTGATTCGAGCTCCATTTATGTTTTGAAATTTTCTGCAAATCATGTTCAAATGAGTTTCCGGTGACTTTGAGCTTCAATTTCTCTTTGATCCTGCCTTGTTTTTGAAATCTAAAAGATGTGTGATGTTCTTAGAAGTTTGGTGATCATTTTTTCTTTTTGAATCATCTCAAATGGTTGAGAAACAAGAGAGAAATTGAAGCTGGAAGTTGCCTGGATGAAATCTGTTTTACACGCGTTTTGGGTGTTGGTGTGTTGGTAGGGACGATGACGTGTCCCTTCCAGATTGAACATGGATGCATTTGGTCTTTTACAACGCATTTTGTCAAGAAAGGGTGTAAAAAGCTTCATATATTAATTTTCTTTTGTTTTCTTAAATTTCATTTTAATATTTTCTTCATTTCAAAAATTATAAAAAAATTATTTTAGACTTCTTTTTCAATATATTTTCATATTTTTATTTTTATTTCATTTTTTTAATAATTTTTCTTAATTAATTAAAGTCATGTAAATAATTAGGGTTTTAATATTTCTTTTAAATCTAGAATTTATTTTCCTATTTTTATTAAATCTAAAAATTCATAAAAAAATATTTTTGGACTCCTCTCTGAGATTATTACATGAAAATATTTTTTTGTCCTATTTTATAAAAAAATTTGATTACAAATTAAATCATTTAATTGAACATCTTCTTCTTTTCTTATTTTTTTTAATGATTTGTTTAAATAATTTTTATTTATTTTTTCTTTTGAGATAAAATTCAAGGAAAATATGATTTCTGATCCCTTCCCTCTTCATCTTATTCCCATTTCTTATTGTATTACATGTTATGGGATAATGATCTATATATCATTTATCCAAACATGAAATACATAGATTGCTATTGACCGACCTCAAAATAGGTGCGACTTCTACATAAGTCCA
This sequence comes from Vicia faba, assembly GCA_948472305.1. Taxonomy (NCBI): domain Eukaryota; kingdom Viridiplantae; phylum Streptophyta; class Magnoliopsida; order Fabales; family Fabaceae; genus Vicia; species Vicia faba. The sequence continues at coordinate 421,266 of CATIWC010000635.1, read as the reverse complement.
CTTACGATTGCTTAACATAACGCTAAATTTTGTCCCAATTCGAATAAATGATCATTCTTGACCCAAACATATGTTTGCAAGCCCAATTATGTTAATTTTATCCCTTGATCCAATAACTTTGAGATTAATTGTGTGGAGGCTTTGGTTCTACCAATCCTCTAATGGATCTTCATAAATTTTGGTCAACGCGAATCACTTAAACATCGTTGATCATTAAATGTTGCCTTGAGAATTCTTAAATGGATGATATACTTGACAAAAAGCAAATGCAACTTGTTGTTGAGAGGCTTTGGTTCTACAAATCCTCTAATGAGTTCCAAATGCAAGTTTTAAGATGGTCATCCAACTAACCACTAATTATTAACAATTGACTTTACTTTATGCTTTTATTTTTATGCTTTTACTTTTTGTACTATTTACTTTAGCATTTACATTTCATGCTATTTTCATCTTTGCTCACTTGAGCTTTCATTTTCTTTTTGAAGATACTTAATAATCAACATAAACCATAAAAAACATTAATGATACTTGGACTATTTGGTTACTATCCTTGGCATTATGGAGTATTGGACTTCTTGGACTTAGGATTAGAAACTAAGGCCTATGTTGGAGACCTTGTGACCTTAATTGATATTTTGTTTGGAGTTCTTGAGGTTTACCTCAAGACATTGGGTTGTTTGTTTGTTTTGTGTGCAGGTTATTGTGATTACATACTTTGTTTGTAATATGGAATTCACCCGTATACATCTGTTACTCTGCCCAATTTTTGTGAAGACTTAATACACTTGAAGTTTGGTTCTCTCAAGATGTCTAGTATCTTTTCTTGCTTGGTTTCAATCCAAAGAATGGGAATTCTATCTTGACTCATAATGTCAAGTATTGTCTTCTTGTTGGTTAGATGGTTCTTCTCCCTAGCTTTTACCTCATGCTTTAGGATAGACTATTCTTCTCCTCCCATCTTCTTTAATTTTAAAAATCTTCTCTCTCCTTTTGAAAACTCTTCTTGTTTTTTAAACTTGAACCACTTTCATAATAAACTCGGACCTAGGTCCATTCATTTTCAAAACCTTTTCATAAATAAAATTCAATCAACTTAATAATACCTTGACATTTTTTGTGAGAAGACTAAAAGTCAATCAATCTCATTTCAAACTATTTTGCCACTTTGGCTTCTACTTTAAAACTTTTCTCAAAATATTGGACTCTTGTCAATCCTTGTAGTGATGCAAACAACTATACTTCTATAATATGTATTGAAGTGAGATATTTTCCACATGGGTGTTGAGTGAGGCATTTTTGATTTTAAAATCCAAGCCATATCCTCCATTTTGAGATGATGCAAATTCTCCTTTCTCATGATTGTGGGTAGTAAGTATGTTTTCCACACGGATAATGACGATGATGTCTTATCTCTTAAAATCAACCAACACACTTGTGTTTTAAATTTTTTTAAAGGTGAACTACGTGTACCCTGATCCTCTATTGCACGAAAGGTGGTACGTAGGCACTAAAGGTTCGCAACCGCGGCAGGTGCAAAAATCATAAAAAATACTTCTTTTCTCACCTCCACCATCTATTTTTTTATACTACATTTTATAGCCAAAATATATAGATTTTACAAAGAGGTTCCTGCGGAGTACCATAGATGTTTAGGGTGTTAATACCTTCCCTTTGCATAACCAACCCCATTACCTTGAATCTTTACCCCTCTTTTGGGTTATTCGCTCTTTTCCCATTCCTTTGGAAGCAATAAAGCGCAGTAGCGATTTTTATTTTTGATATGTATGTGTCTAGTCAATCCAATGGCTTAGTCTTAAACATTTCTACCGCTACAGAAAAATGGCGAATCTGCTGGGGACATATTGACCTCTTGCTGCTCCATCCCTGAATGGGTTAAACCTATCTTTGTTTATATATGTATATGTGCTATTGTTTGTTGTATATTATATGTTGTATATCTGTTTGTCTGGATTTTTCTGGTTTTCAGGGTGCTTGGTGATTACTTATGAGTTCTATACCCGGACTTGGGAAAACTTTAAGATATGACGGGAGGTATAGTCATGTTAACTTTGAGGGAGTAATCCCAAAAAAGGAGGCATGAAATCCCCCACTCAGTGGAGGCCCCTTTGACTGTAATGTCGTTTACTGAGTAATCGGGAAGACGTACTACTTTCGACCTGGGAGCCTGCTGAAGTTGAGGACCATAGAATACCTAACCCATCTTGGCCTTTTAGGTGTAGTGCGGAAGCTATGACAGAGTAATTTGAAAATAGTTGTCACGTGATACTATGCTCGGACGAGTTTTTCTTGAGAATATTACTAATTACCGAGTTAACCGAGAAGTTGGTAATATTCGAAGGAAGGATGTAGACTATGGGAACCTCTAGAACCTTGTTTGGAAGGTGATAACTTTTAGACCATACCTTATGGGTAGTACCTTCGACCTCATGCTCGTGACGTTGAACCTATGAACCCTATGTGTGTGATTATTGCATCATGCATCCATGCATTCATAAGCATCTTTTGAAGAAATTTTATTTCAAGGGAATTGAAAGTTGACCATTTTTGAATATCTCAGGTACCTTTTGACCATGGATTCTGGAAAAAGAAAGACCGGAAAATACAGTTTTAAAGATCCCAACATAGATGAGTTGATCAGTCTAATTCCCGAGATTGAGTGTTCTGCAGATTTTTAGAAGAATTATGGATCCATCATTCCTCTCATGAAGCTTAGGAAGAAGGAGGGTATTCTCTTGACCTTGGTCCAGTTCTATGATCTTCTGTATCATTGCTTTACTTTCCCTGAATATCAGTTAACGCCTACACTAGAGGAGTATTCTTATCTGTTAGATTTACCTATTACCGACCGTGTTCCTTTTACTGGTTTGGAGGGTGAGCCAAAACCACATGAGATTGCTGCTTTGATCCATCTGGGGAAGTCTGAGGTTGAAGCCCATATGACTACTGTGATCGGTGGATCTGGAACTGACTGTTTAACGCTGGTTTCGCGAAATGTCGCGGTAAGCAAGAGTCGCCACCGTCTTTTATTTTCTCCAACATGGACAGGACAAAAGCACAGCAAAATTCCTTATGAGAATGTTTCTCGGTTCGGGAGGTAGATTTATAGAAAGGGAAGGTGTTAGCACCCTTTCTATCCATGGTTATCCATGGGCTCTTAGATACTTGCTCATTGTGTTTTCAAAAGTGTTTTCTTTTCAAAGTGAGTGGGTTTGAAAAAGTTTCGTTTAAAGATTTCTGAATAACTCTTGTATCTGTCCTCAAGAGTGTTTGAAAAATTGTTTTGAAAGCTTTTTGAAAGTGTCGGTGTGAAAAGGTTTTGATTTGTTTTGGAATAGAGAAAGTATCTACGAGTCATCTACCTACCCTAAGGAATTAGGCTGTGTAAATGTCCTTAAGGTAGTGCCATCCCACCATTAAGGGGTAGGTAGTACCACCGTTGGAGGTGTTCGGGTCAATTCGTTTGTAGGGACAGTGTGGTCACCGAAGCAATAATAGGACACCTTAGAAGCTACCCCTATGCCATAGATCATGGACATAAGGACTTACTAAAACGTCCTATACTCGACGACCACGTTTCGAGGGCAAGGCAACAGTGGGGCGTACCCTAAGAGTGGTGTGTGAATTTGTGTGTTATTTTCAGTTTAACCATTATCTTTGATCATGCATTATGATGATCTACGCTTGTTTTTTATTTAAGCCATACATTCTTTCATGCCATTATAATTAAAAGTGCGGAAATTAAAATGCGGAAAGTAAAATCCTACGCTATTACAAGGCGCGGGTCTATACATCGCCAAATTAACAAAGACCCGTTTTAAATAAAAATGCGGAAAATAAATAAATTCCTATTTACTATTACAAGGCTTGAGCAATTATATAATATTTGAAAGAAAATAAATAAGAATAAATGCGCGAAAAGAAATTAGAATCGAATGTTCGAGGGCGTTGGACCCTTTTGAAATTAAATTGAAATTAAAAGTTAATTAATTATTTAATTAAAAGAAAAGAAATGTTTTTTAGGTTTTTGGTATTTAATGGAAAATAAAGAACAAGAATTAAAAGGAAACCCTAAATCTAGATTATTTTAATTATTAATGAAAATATTAAAGTTAACCTAATTTACTAGTTAATTAATTTATTTACATGTTTATTTACAAAATTAATGATAATTAATAATAATGATAAATAATGATGATTAATAATTTATTTAAAAAAAAGATGAATATGTCAAAAAAACCTAATTCTAGATACTTTTTACTTATTAAGAAAAAGATTAAAGTTTAAAAACCTAAATTAAACTAAGTTAATTGTTAGAGTTTATTTACAAAAAATAGGTTAGTGATGAAATTAATAATAATTAAATATATTTGTATTTTTGATTTTTTCTGTTTTTTATTATAGAAAATTATTTTATGGTGAAAAAAACAATTAAAATAATTAAAAAAGAATTAGAAAAGAAAAGAAAATAAAATTAAAAAGGATGCAAACCAAGGGGAGTTTCAGACCCAAGGGGAGGTTTTTTTGAAGTATTCTGGCCCATTAGACAAAAAGCCTTGTTTGACTTTCTGACATTACGTGCGTGTTCATTGACTCCTGAGTATCGTGGTCTGCATTCTTTGGCCATTGGATTGAGTTTCATGGCCATTTGTGTTCTGGCCTCAACGTTCCTTAATCTTCTCAGGATGTCTGTCTCGCCATGTATTGGTGTCATGCATAAGTTGTTCTTTTGGCCATTTGGCTTTTGACTTTTGGCCATTTAGCTTTTGGCTTTTGGCCATTTGTATTTTGGCTTCAACGTTCCTAAATGAACCTGCATGGGATCCTGTCTAAAATCTGCAGTATTGAATCTCATGAACACATTAAATAAAATCATAAAATGCAAATAAAGCCAATATATGAAGAAATTTAATGTTTAGGCACAATATGGCATGTATGAATGATTATACCCTTTTGATCATGGAGATCAAATCAATCTTACCCTTACTGGAAAATTAGTGACCTGAATGCTTTTATTCCCTTTGGATCATGGAGATCAAGCCAGCCTTATCCTTACTGAAGAAGTAGTGAGGTGTTGGTTTGTAACTGTGATGGCTTGTTTGTAGTGAGAGAGGGATTTGTAATAAGGATTTCAAGGTTTTAGGGTTCTTGAAAGAATTTGATATTCTAACAGTGTTGTGGCAAGGTTTTTTCTCTCTTTTTCTCCCCTCTGGTTTGTGTGAAAAGAAGGTGATTATATAATGGAAATTAGGGTAAAGAAAATGAGCTTTGAATGTGCAATTGGGCCTCCAATGTTCACTTAAGTTCGTCACTTTCCAGGCTAAATCGCAGGGACTTAAGTGCAATTTTTGAAGTTGAAATGTGAAAACAAAATGTAGCCGACATCGATAACTAACTCCTGTCCGAAAATCGGCACAATCGGATAAACGGTGAATTAGTTATGAATTTTTGAAGTTTCAGCTCAGACAAACTTGTTTTGGGCTCCAGTGTCGACTCTGACACGTTCTTCAATAAAAAACTGGTATTGATCGGAGCATAATCCGGTCTCGACTTTTGAAGCAAAGTTATAGATCTATGAGTCAGGAACCTTGTGTAAAAATATGAGCCCAATCCGATAAAAATTGACCGAGTTATGAATTTTCGAAGTTTCGGCCCAGATGAAATAATATTCAGCATTCAGGATTTTCAGCGTGTCACGCACTCTGAGCAAAAAAACGAAGGCCTTTTGAACACCGTTCGAACTCGATACCTCCTGTGAAAATGTAGCCAACTCAATTTGTGAAATTTTGGCACCGGAACCAGCTCGATACGATGAAAATCGACCAAGTTATGATTTTCTGAACATGATGCAAATAAACTTCTGTCACAAATTTTCTGTATGAAAATACTTGATAAATCCACATTTTTGAAGACCTTCTGATCGAAATTGGCTTCCATCCGTTAGAGATGAAAACGTAGATAATGTCAAGACAGAATTTTGGCCACCGGAACGGGTTCAAAACGAGCCACGATCTTCAAGTTATGAATTTTTTAGCGCGTAAAAACTGCACTTTCAGCACACTTTTTCACCATATTTCTTCAAGAAAACTTACACATTCGGATACCTTCTTTAAAGAATTATCTCTTGAGCCGAACCTAAATTTGAGAATACGTTATCAGAGATATCTTGGGGAAAGAACACCTGAATATGACGCGCCGGGTTGGACTTGTGAATTTTTCTTGAGATGTTTTGAGAAATATGGGAGGGCAAATTTTGGGGTACAACAGTTGCCCCTGTTCAATCTTCTTAAACCTGAGGATATAGATTGGCTTTCGGGCCTTTCGTGATCCGAAGGTGGAAGATGATTGAACACTAGAGTGCCCAGAAATTTGCACTCGCATAGTGGAGTATCAGCAATGTGATGTCGGGAATGGGTTTACAGATGCCATTTGGAAAGATGATGGATAGGAGGATGGGCTTATAGATGCCATCTGGAAGTGTGACAGAACCTTGTCGGGAATGGGCTTATAGACGCCATTCGGAGGCTGTTGGTATGTGGATGGGCTTACAGATGCCATCTAGGTGTCGATCGCATAAGAGATTCCTTAGCGAGAACTTGCGTACCTGAGAAAAGAAAGATAATTACCTGGCCTGTTACAGGAGTTGATCTTCAATTTCTTTATGTAGATGTGCCCTGGCTGGTTACAGGAACCAAATCTTTAAACTCTTTAGACGTGCCCTGGAAAGATACAGGAATCGAGTCCGGAGAATATAGTCGTCAACAGATACATCCTGGCGAGATACAGGAATCGGATCTTCGAACTCTTCAGACGTGCCCTGGCAAGATACAGGAATCGAGTCTGGTAATGTTAGTCGTCAACAGATACACCCTGGCAAGATACAGGAATCGGATCTTCGAACTCTTCAGACGTGCCCTGGCAAGATACAGGAATCGAGTCTGGTAATGTTAGGTTGGTGAGTTGTCTCTACTGACAGGTTATCCTCATGGACGAGTGGTCTTTAACGACGAGTGTCTATAACGACGAGTGTCTATAACAACGAGTGTCTATAACGACGAGTGTCTATAACGACGAGTGTCTATAACGACGAGTGTTTATAACAACGAGTGTCTATAACGACGAGTGTTTATAACGACGAGTGTCTATAACGACGAGTGTCTATAACGACGCGTGTCTATAACGACGAGTGTCTATAACGACGAGTGTCTATAACGACGAGTGTCTATAACGACGAGTGTCTATAACGACGAGTGTCTATAACGACGAGTGTCTATAACGACGAGTGTCTATGAGGACGAGTGTCTATAACGACGAGTGTCTATAACGACGAGTGTCTATAACGACGAGTGTCTATAACGACGAGTGTCTATAACGACGAGTGTCTATAACGACGAGTGTCTATAACGACGAGTGTCTATAACGATGGGTTGTATCAGAGAAATATTTAGGCATTGATTTAACTAGATTTGTATTCTTTGACTGGGTTGGTCTCTTTTGACTGTATTCGTCTACATAGCTGATCATTTAATTGTATCCTTCCTGAAAGGTAAAGGTCAGTCATATGCAATGCATGATATGAATCAAGCAACGATGTTCTCAACACATGAGATTGTATGATATGATGCGTATATGCATGTATCATGATGTATAACGATGTGATGTTATGAATGTATCTTCGTCTGGGAAAATAGATCCTTGACGGATGCCGGGAAGTCAAATCCTGGGCTGATGTTGAAGAGTGAGATTCTTCGTTTCCGTTGGGGATGATGATTGCAAGAATACCGGTAGGAGAAGATGACTCCGTTGGGGAATAAACTTGGCGAATAGATTACTCTGCGGGGAAAGAGAGGTACTTTGCTGAGGTTGATGAGGATAACTCCGCTGGGGATACCGTTGTTGTGCTCCGTTGGAAGTTTTGATGAACTCCGCTGGGGAATAAGAAGAACTTTGTCGAGGACGATCTTTCCGTGGCTTTTAGCTGAGGATAACCCAGTTATAAGCTCTGGTGGAGAAATAACCTTTGAATAAAACCTGGGGAGACGCGTTCGTGCTAGGCGGGCGACAAGCTTCCAGAATCTACTGGGGATAAGCTTCCTGCTAGGGAGACGGATTCCACTTTCCTGGGGAAATTTTTGAGATGTACTGGGGAAGTGGCTCCACTGAATGTCTGGCATACCGCCGGGGAACAATCTTAGATCAAGACTGACGGGGATGCTTGTTAAGAATGTTTATAGACTCCATTGGGGAATGTTGAGATCTTCTGGGGATAATCCAACTTCCTTAAGGTTGATTGTGGTCTAACTCTGCTTGGGGAGAATATTGCTGAACCCTGGCTCACTCTCTGGGGAATTAAGGCATCCTGGTTACATTCTTCAGCCGAACTTACCTTGGTACCTTGGTGGTCAGAGCCTTTAGATTGCTTAGACAACTCATTATTGCCCTAGTTTCTGCAGGAGAAGGTACCTATGAAAATGCTTGACGGCTGCCGATTGACAAATCTTCTTCTGGTAGGCAAGTGACGAGATGACGGGGCATAGTCGTACACTTTTGATCCCTAATTTTTGCCTACACCGCCCTTTCGGGTTTTCAGTCTACCGGGATACCCCTTTTTGCCTAGCCGCCTTTTCAGGTTTTCGACTTGCCGGGTGTACAGATTTTTTTTATTTCATCCCTTATTTTTGCCCGAACCCTTTTGGTTCGCCGGGAAGCCCTTATTTTTGCCTAGGTGTGTCAACCTAGCGGGTCTTTGATTATGCGCAGTATTTTTTCGACTATGTCCGTGCTCTTAGGATGTAGGGAGGCGCCCCTGTTGATAGTGTTGCCATGCCACCAGAAGATCTTCGTTTGATCGTCCAATGCCCCAAGTGATAGAGATTTTCCCCAAGCTGGTTGGCCTTTTGAGAGATTCTCCGAATCTTGACTGGACTGCCCCAGATGATGGACAATGATCATGCCTTGCCCCTTGATTGGAGGTGCTTTTGTTCATTAGACATTCGTCGTGCGAACTTCTATGCTGTTCAAACAAATAGTCATATGCAAGCAATGTTATTTTAAGAAATGCAACGCTTATGTCTGTCTTGAAGATTTTGAAAATGCATTTTTCAGTAAAACAGGTGAATTTTGTAAAACTATGATGTCAACTCAAGATTTTACGGCGAGCCTTAAGGAGTCAGGATACCTTTGCAACAGTATGCTTTCGAACTAACCCATGCTTCAGCTAGGACTTTTAAGGGTTGGAACGTGGCCTGGTTCATGGTTTTAAGAAACAAAGGATAAAGGCTCAAATTTTTATTTGTACCCACCCGCTCTTCGTGATGTTCTTCAAACCTAAACTCAGCTGATCGCGCGTTAGACCTTGTTTGAGTCTTTGTCCTGATATTTCCGTGATGGTTCGGATGTTGACAATTTATTTTGAATAGGCAGTCATTCCTTTTTGTCGAGAGTTTTTTTTTAGGACCTCTTTCTTTTTGATTTTATTATCCCTGCCTTTTTCCTGAACTGTTTTCTTTTTGGAATTACAGTCAGCGGGATGCCCCAGTTTTGGAAGTCTCCTTCATAGGTTTTGACTTAATGGGTTTTTATTTTGAGAAGTAATGACTGCCTGTCTGTATGATTGTTCGGAACCATCACTGTCTTTTGTTTTGTAAGGACCTCTTTGGTGCCATTCGTTATGCACTTGGATCAACTAAGAGAACTACCCTGCCACAGGTTATGATTAAGGGTTTTAAATTTTGAAAAGAAAAACTCCTACTTCTTTGGCTCAGAGGGGTTGACGAGGGATTATCTTCCTTATAACTCCAGTGTTTAGGAATTGAAATAATGTCTGTACCTCATCAGCAGGGTCTGTTCAAAAGCATACTGTAAAGATCGTGGTATCGTTTTTGTCATCCTCCCTCAAGAGGCTTAGAATTTTCAATCAAGAGTTGATCATCACAAAAATATGAAAACAGTTTGCATATAGTGAATACGAAATAATTACTTCAAAACAGACATGTGTAATGCATTAATGAAATAACCAAGTTTGACATGAAATAAAATGTTTGAACAATCAAAGAAAATTACAATCTGAACATTCAAATGAACAAAAGTTTCCAATCCTAGCCATGTTTGGGCAGGGGAGCAGTGATCATATTGGGAGTCTCTGGAGAGTCGAGCTAGACTTCCTTTGCGTCGATCAGATCCTGAACCTTGTTTCTCAAAGTCCAACAGTCATCTGTAGCATGCCCCGGGCTGTCAGAATGGTAGGCGCAGCGAACATTGGGGTTGTACCTTGAAGGTGTCCTGTTAGGATTCTTTGGAGGGTCCATGAGAGTTACCAACTTGGTTTCCAATAGCTGTGGCAATATCTGTGACAAAGTCATGCCGAGGGGAGTAAGTTTCCTTTTAGGTCTTTCTTCCCTTTTTTGTTTGCGACGCTGAGGAGCACTTGCCGGCTTTGCAATAGCTACCGCGTTGACAGCACTAGATTCTCTCTTGGATGGTTTCTTCTCAATGTTCGAGGAGTCACCATTATGTATTTTCCCCGACTTGATGCCAGCTTCTATTCTTTTCCCGGTCAAGATCAGATCTGTAAACCCAGCAGCAGAATTCCCAATCAGGTGGTTGAAGAATGGACCCGACAGGGTCCCCAAGAACATGTCGACGAGCTCGCGGTCAGTTAGAGGTGGTTGTACCCTTCCAGCAAGGTCCCTCCATTTTTGAGCATACTCTTTAAAGCCCTCGCCTGTACCCATAGACATTCCCTGGAGCTGAGTGCGCGTGGGAGCAAGGTCGGTATTATACTGGTATTGCTTGTAGAATGCAGTGGCCAAGTCCTCCCAGCTGCGGATGTTGGCCCCATTCAGTTGATAGAACCAGTCGAGTTGAGTTCCCGACAGACTATCCTGAAAAAAGTGAATCCACAAATTCTTGTCAGCCGTGTAGGGCTGGATCCTCCTTGTGTATGACCTGAGATGCAGCTTAGGACAGGAAGCCCCGTCATATTTTGCAAAGGCAGGTGCCTTGAATTTGTGGGGGATTACTACCCCAGAAGACAGACCTAGATCTTCGAAGTCCAGGCCGGGCACTTTTTGTATCTCCATGGCACTTAGCCGGTCTTCCAACTGTTTGTACCTGTCCTCAGCTGGAGGGTACTGTTCATCATTGAACCCTGTCTCGTTGTCGGAGACCACTGGACTAGGAACCTCTCTCTCATGGGGGTTGTCCTTTCCAACAGATGGGGTAGTCTGCTCAACTTCATTTCGTGATCCATTCCCAGATCTGCGTCTAGGGTTGAACAACACAGTCCTCTTCTTCTTCTTCTTCTTCTTCTTCATAAGCAGAGTCTTCAACTCCTGCTGACCCTGGGCTAGGCTCATAACCAACTCCTGGAACTGGGCCTGGAGGGCCTTGATAGCTTGTTCATTGGATGATTCAGGATTCATGATGATTGCTGAAATAAACAGCGAAGAAGATAAGTGACCTGTCAAAAGGGTACCTGTAATGCAATGATATGTATGTATGCATGCAATGTTTTCAAGGACCTCGCGGGGTAAACAAGAAAAATTGTTAGAATCTGGTAGCTTGATTGAATGAACTGCATATTATTGAGAGTCCTTCTTCAAGAGTCAAAGCTCACAATATCGAGTGGGTCATAGCCCCTGACAACCTTGGCTAGAGGAAAATAAATCCCCTTTGCCCCTTGCTAGACATTTTGTTCATCGTGACCTGCATCACAAGCCCTTGAGATCCTTGAAACGGGTTAGTCCTTATGCAGGATGTATGAAATGGTATGATGTTATGCTATGCATGGGGTAATGTAGGTAAACCCTGTTATGAGCCCAGATTAAGGACTATAAACAAAACCTGCAAGAAACTCAAGTGTCAGATAACAAGCATGCAAATAGTCAAGTTGGAAGGCACACAAGTCACACAAGACAGCCCTTAGAGTTTAGGCCAGCATGGGGTCTAGGTATTACCCTCTTGAAGTTGGTGGGCTCAACCTGTCCTATCAGAAGTAACCGGGTTCTAAGGGTCCCAATATCATTGGATTGCTTTCATTGTTCATCGTTTCGATTTAGCCACTGAACTGGCGACCGAAATATTCCAAGAAAACAACCCTCAATTGAGTGTAGTATCGAGTATCAACCAACCTCGGACTGCACCAAAGTCAGTTATCTCACTACCCTAAAGAGGCCAAGATGGTTCAATTAAGGTTCCTAAGGTCAGTTGATGCTTCACGACACCACGCGGAGGCCCCGTACTCTCCTTGACTGAACTCAAGGGTTACCGGTACACACCAAAGTGCCACATCAACGTAGCAGACTTCTTCAACCATGTCGGTATACCCCGCACAGTTCCCTCACGGCCTTGTTGCTACTTTCTAAGAAGGTATCCCCAGATCCGGGTTAGGATCTATAAAACTCCCAAGACAGGCCCACAATTATAAAGCAAATAATTCAGACAATTGAAAATACAAGTGATCTTAGTCCTAAGGTACACCTCACTTTAAAATAATTCCCCAGCAGAGTCGCCAATTCTATGATCCGTGGATCTGGAACTGACTTTTTAACGCTGGTTTCGCGAAATGTCGCGGTAAGCAAGAGTCGCCACCGTCTTTTATTTTCTCCAACATGGACAAGACAAAAGCACAACAAAATTCCTTATGAGAATGTTTCTCGGTTCGGGAGGTAGATTTATAGAAAGGGAAGGTGTTAGCACCCTTTCTATCCATGGTTATCCATGGGCTCTTAGATACTTGCTCATTGTGTTTTCAAAAGTGTTTGCTTTTCAAAGTGAGTGGGTTTGAAAAACTTTCGTTTAAAGATTTCTGAATAACTCTTGTATCTGTCCTCAAGAGTGTTTGAAAAATTGTTTTGAAAGTGTCAGTGTGAAAAGGTTTTGATTTGTTTTGGAATAGAGCAAGTATCTACGAGTCATCTACCTACCCTAAGGAATTAGGCTGTGTAAATGTCCTTAAGGTAGTGTCATCCCACCATTGAGGGGTAGGTAGCACCACCGTTGGAGGTGTTCGGGTCAATTCGTTTGTAGGGACAGTGTGGTCACCGAAGCAATAGTAGGACACCTTAGAAGCTACCCCTATGCCATAGATCATGGACATAAGGACTTACTAAAACGTCCTATACTCGACGACCACGTTTCGAGGGCAAGGCAACAGTGAGGCGTACCCTAAGATTGATGTGTGAATTTGTGTGTTATTTTCAATTTAACCATTATCTTTGATCATGCATTATGGTGATCTACGCTTGTTTTTTATTTAAGCCATACATTCTTTCATGCCATTATAATTAAAAGTGCGGAAATTAAAATGCGGAAAGTAAAATCCTACGCTATTACAAGGCGCGGGTCTATACATCGCCAAATTAACAAAGACCCGTTTTAAATAAAAATGCGGAAAATAAATAAATTCCTAATTACTATTACAAGGCTTGAGCAATTACATAATATTTGAAAGAAAATAAATAAGAATAAATGCGCGAAAAGAAATTAGAATCGAATGTTCGAGGGCGTTGGACCCTTTTGAAATTAAATTGAAATTAAAAGTTAATTAATTATTTAATTAAAAGAAAAGAAATGTTTTTTAGGTTTTTGGTATTTAATGGAAAATAAAGAACAAGAATTAAAAGGAAAACCTAAATCTAGATTATTTTAATTATTAATGAAAATATTAAAGTTAACCTAATTTACTAGTTAATTAATTTATTTACATGTTTATTTACAAAATTAATGATAATTAATAATAATGATAAATAATGATGATTAATAATTTATTTAAGAAAAAGATGAATATGTCAAAAAAACCTAATTCTAGATACTTTTTACTTATTAAGAAAAAGATTAAAGTTTAAAAACCTAAATTAAACTAAGTTAATTGTTAGAGTTTATTTACAAAAAATAGGTTAGTGATGAAATTAATAATAATTAAATATATTTGTATTTTTGATTTTTTCTGTTTTTTATTATAGAAAATTATTTTATGGTGAAAAAAACATTTAAAACAATTAAAAAAGAATTAGAAAAGAAAATAAAATAAAATTAAAAAGGATGCAAACCAAGGGGGGTTTCAGGCCCAAGGGGAGGTTTTTTTGAAGTATTTTGATCCATTAGACAAAAAGCCTTGTTTGACTTTCTGGCATTACGTGCATGTTCATTGACTCCTGAGTACCGTGATCTGCATTCTTTGACCATTGGATTGGGTTTCATGGCCATTTGTGTTCTGGCCTCAACGTTCCTTAATCTTCTCAGGATGTCTGTCTCGCCATGTATTGGTGTCATGCATAAGTTGTTCTTTTGGCCATTTGGCTTTTGGCTTTTGGCCATTTGTATTTTGGCCTCAACGTTCCTTAATGAACCTGCATGAGATCCTGTCTAAAATCTGCAGTATTGAATCTCATGAACACATTAAATAAAATCATAAAATGCAAATAAAGGCAATATATGAAGAAATTTAATGTTTAGGCACAATATGGCATGTATGAATGAGTATACCCTTTTGATCATGGAGATCAAATCAATCTTACCCTTACTGGAAAATTAGTGACCTGAATACTTTTATGCCCTTTGGATCATGGAGATCAAGCCAGCCTTATCCTTACTGAAGAAGTAGTGAGGTGTTGGTTTGTAACTGTGATGACTTGTTTGTAGTGAGAGATGGATTTGTAATAAGGATTTCAAGGTTTTAGGGTTCTTGAAAGAATTTGATATTCTAACAGTGTTGTGGCAAGGTTTTTTCTCTCTTTTTCTCCCCTCTGGTTTGTGTGAAAAGAAGGTGATTATATAATGGAAATTAGGGTAAAGAAAATGGGCTTTGAATGTGCAATTGGGCCTCTAATGTTCACTTGAATTCGTCACTTTCCAGGCTAAATCGTAGGTACTTAAGTGCAATTTTTGAAGTTGAAATGTGAAAATAAAATGTAGCCGACATCGATAACTAACTCCTGTCCGAAAATCGGCTCAATCGGATAAACGGTGAATTAGTTATGAATTTTTGAAGTTTCAGCTCAGACAAACTTATTTTGGGCTCCAGTGTTGAGTCTGACACGTTCTTCAATAAAAAACTGGTATTGATCGGAGCATAATCCGGTGTCGACTTTTGAAGCAAAGTTGTAGATCTATGAGTCAGGGACCTTGTGTAAAAATATGGGCCCAATCCGATAAAAATTGACCGAGTTATGAATTTTCGAAGTTTCGGCCCAGATGAAATAATATTCAGCATTAAGGATTTTCAGCGTGTCACGCACTATGAGCAAAAAAACGAAGGCCTTTTGAACACCGTTCGAACTCGATACCTCCTGTGAAAATGTAGCCAACTCAATTTGTGAAATTTTTGCGCCGGAACCAGCTCGATACGATGAAAATCGACCAAGTTATGATTTTCTGAACATGACGCAAATAAACTTCTGTCACAAATTTTCTGTATGAAAATACTTGATAAATCCACATTTTTGAAGACCTTCTGATCGAAATTAGCTTCCAGCCGTGAGAGATGAAAACGTAGATAATGTCAAGACGGAATTTTGGCCACCGGAACGGGTTCAAAACGAGCCACGATCTTCAAGTTATGAATTTTTTAGCGCATAAAAACTGCACTTTCAACACATTTTTTCACCATATTTCTTCAAGAAAACTTACACATTCGGATACCTTCTTTAAAGAATTATCTCTTGAGCCGAACCTGAATTTAAGAATACGTTATCAGAGATATCTTGGGGAAAGAACACCTGAATATGACGCGTCGGGTTGGACTTGTGAATTTTTCTTGAGATGTTTTGAGAAATATGGTAGGGCAAATTTTGGGGTACAACAACTACTAAAGGAGGAATTAGAGGATTACCAGCTCAGTTCTTATTGGAGAAGGCTCGTTAGTTTTCCAGTATGAAGAGTACAATCGCTTTTGAGGCCATATTTGCTCTACTTGCTTACGGGTTGTTTTTATTTCCTAATGTGGACAAGTTTGTTGACATTAATGCTATAAGGATCTTCATGATTGGAAACCCATTTCCTACATTGTTGGGTGATGCTTATTACTCTATTCATCTTCGGAATTCTTATCATGGGGGGATGATTATCTGTTGCATGCCTTTGTTGTACGGTGGTTTATTTCTCATATGCCTCAGTCTGATGCTTTCTGGGATGTCAGGAAGGAACCCCATTGGGCTTCTAAGATCATGGCACTTACTCAAATATTGGTTGGTATCATCAGGCTTACCATGATGTAGAGATTGTTAACATTTGTGGTAGTTTCCCCAATGTACCTCTTCATGGTACAAAGGGAGGAACTAACTACAACCCTGTTCTTGCACGACGACAGCTTGGTTATCCGATGAGGGATAAACCAAATAGTATTCATTTGAGTAGTTTCTTCCTGAAGGAGGGAGAAGACCATAAGGAATCTAGGGAGAAAATTGCGAAGGCCTGGCGTCACATTCATAAGAAGAGTAGGAAAGAATTGGGACCTAGGGGGGCTGTTTCTTTGGAGCCTTATCTTCAGTGGGTCCAAACGAGAGCTATTCAGTTGAAGATGTCGTATTCCCGAGAAGCACCTATGCCTGATTTGTTTGTGAATACCACTCCTCCTTTATTGGATGAGGTGTAAGAGCTACAAGTTGCTTTAGTCAGGATGTAACAGGAAAAGGAAGCTTGGAAGAATAAGTGTCAAACTTTAGAGATTTCCTATAGAGCAGACTTGAAGGAGAAAGACGACTTGATTGAGATTCTTGAGATTTGAGCTGTAGAGACCATGGAGAGCCAAGGGGATTTATTTTCTCCTAAGCCTCAGTCAGATGCTAGTTGCTCACTTCCCAATTCAGGTGATTGGAAGGAGGTTGCCACCAGATATGCGGAAGAAAACCAAAGGTTGAAGACTCAGATTGCCAAGCTTACATGGAAGCGCCAGCGTATAGAGTGATCTCCATCATATTTACTTATTAGGTTTATACTTTATTTTCATCTTGTACTTGGGATTATTGAAACTTGTAATCCATTTTGAAGTTATTATAATAAAAATTTTCAGTATTTCAAATGTGTTATTACTTTGATATTCGCAATGTGTCTATAAATATTTAAGTCCCTTGAAATATTAATAAATAAAATAAATCATGCACATTCTATATCATGCATCATATTGCACATATTTATTGCATTTATTATGCATATCCAGGTGTCTTACCAAGCTTCTTTACTTTGTTCAGCAAGTTGTCTCACCACTACAATAATCGAGCTAATTTTAGAAGAAAGATTGACAACTTAGAACAAGAGAATCACGAGTTGCGCGAGTAAGTTTCTGCTCTGAAGGCCGGCATGACCAATCTCACTGCTCTGATGGAATCTCTGGTGGCTACTCAAAATCAGCCACCGAGTGTTCAACCTCAACAGATAAAGGTTACTACTGAAGCTCCAACTGTTCTTGTGTTTGCTATTCCAGATGTTGTTCTGAATCGCATGCCTCAAGGTTATCCATGGGGAATGCCAGAGAACTTTGTGCCTAAAGGTTTCAGTCTTGGTCCTCAAGTTACTCCAGCTGTTCAGACTACTGTTACTCCTGCACCTCCTGTGATGCATACTACTCCTGTTGCACCTCTTTCGGTGAATATGGTCCCATTTGCTAATGATGATATGTATCGTCCTTTTCCTCCACCAAGTGAAGGCTTGGGTCTCTATGATAGAATGGATGATTTTCAATATCAGTTTGACAAGATGCAGAGGCAGATGAAGGCCCTTAGGGGAAAGGAATTGTTCGGACAAAATGTGAATGATTTATGCTTGGTCCTGAATGTCAAGATACCTGCGAAGTTTAAAGTCCTGGAATTCGATAAGTAAAAGGGCAACACTTGTCCTCGTGCTCATCTTGTGATGTATATAATAAGAATGTCTACCCACACTGATGATCAACGTCTTCTGATTCACTTTTTTCAGGAGAGTTTGACTGGTGCTGCATTGAAGTGGTATATGAATTTGGACAACATCAATTTCCATGCTTTCAACGACTTGGGAGAAGATTTATGAGACAATAAAAATACAATATGGACATGGCGCCTGACCGTGATCAACTCAGGGCCATGGTCCAGAAGGACAAGGAATCATTCAAAGAATATGCACAAAAATGGTGTAAGGTAGCCGCCTAAGTGATTCCTCCCATGGAAGAAAAGGAGATGACTAAGATTTTTCCTGAAGACTTTGTGTGCTTTGTACTATGAGAGGATGGTAGCGAGTGCGCCAAGTGACTTTACTGAAATGGTGGGCATGGGTATCCGTTTAGAAGAGGCTGTAAGAGAGGGTCGTTTAACAAAAAGTGAAAGTTTCAGAAGTACGAGGAAGCCATCCTATGGGTTTGCCAAAAAGAAGGAAGGAGATACAAATGGTGTTATGCAAGAGAGGAGGGTTAATCCTCCTAGAAGAAATTCTCAGCGCCATCAACAAGTCGCCTCAGTAACTCCAGTTGTTGGTGTAGCTCCAACCACTGTTTCTTATCAGAGACGATCTCATCAGGAGAATCAAGGGTATAATCAGAGAAGGGAAAGTTATGACCTTATCCCTATGAGCTATGCAGAATTACTCCCGACGTTAATTCAAAAGAAGTTGGTTCATACCAGGCCACCTCCCGCTATACCATCACCACTGCCTTGGTATTACAAGGCACACCAAACATGTGCTTTTCATCAGGGAGCACCAGGGCACAATGTTAAGAACTGCTATCCTTTGAAAACTGAAGTACAGAAATCGGTGAGGACTGGTATCTTATCCTTCAAATATTTTGGCCCTAATGTGAAAGATAATCCTTTGCCAAAGCATGGAGGAGAAAATGCTGTGAACATGGTGGCTGGTTGTCCAGGCGACTTCCGGATTTTCGATATTAAATTGGTTAGAGGATATTTGGTAAAAATGCATGCAGACCTCTATGAATTTAGCTACTACATGCATGACCATGCCGATTGTGCTATTTGCAGTACATATATACAAGGTTGTGACAAGATAAAGGCTGATTTGCAGGAGATGATGGATGAGGTTCTAATCCGTATAATCAGGCCTATGGTAGAGTATGAAGAGGAAGTAAACATGGTTTCTGGATGTCCCGGGGAGTTCAGAATCTTTGAAGTGGAACATATGAATGAGGATCTTGTTCAATTGCGTGCTACTTTCTTCCACATGGCTGGTCAGGTAGAACATCAATATGGATCTTGCCGAATTTGCTGTTGGGACTCCTGAGGATGTTCAATTGTAAGGAAATGTATTCAATTATTATTGGATAATGGAACTATCAAGGTTATAGGCCAAATGGATGATTACCATGAGGTTAATGAGATTGAGGTTTGTTTGGCTGAAGAAGAGTCAGATGATGAGTATGCCTCTGCGGATGAGTTCTTCTCCTCAGATGAAGATATGTTTTCTAGAGATGACTCTGTAATGACTGAATGTGTTGAAGAGGGAGTAAATGTTATTGTTCCTTGTTTTGGTGCACCCACCCCTTTTGAAGTTGAATATCATGGCAAGCCAGTTATTACTCCATTGGTGATTAGCTTACCAGGTCCAGTTCCCTACAATTCAGACAAGGTTGTACCCTACAAATATAATGCTACAATTTTAGAGGATGGTGTGGAAGTTCCCATCCAGCCAATGCCTAATGTTGGAAATATTGCTGAGACTAGAAGAGTGACCCGCAGTGGTCGTATATTTGCACCAGTTGTTCGTGGAGATGTTA
The DNA here is from genome assembly GCA_948472305.1 of Vicia faba. Taxonomy (NCBI): domain Eukaryota; kingdom Viridiplantae; phylum Streptophyta; class Magnoliopsida; order Fabales; family Fabaceae; genus Vicia; species Vicia faba. The sequence goes on along the minus strand of CATIWC010000635.1, from coordinate 401,552 downwards.
GTACTGGAAAGAAAAGTGTTGAAGATGTTGAACCCAAGAAGGCTGCGGGTGAATCTAGTGGTGCTACTTTGGAGAAAGAGGTGGATGATATTTTGAAGATAATCTAGATGAGCGACTACAGAATCATAGATCAGCTACTGCAGAATCCTTCAAAAATATCTATCTTGGATTTATTGATGAACTCTTATGCTCACAGAGAATCTTTGATGAGGGTATTGGACCAAGATTTCGTGGAACGTGATATGCCAGTAGACCAATTCAGCAGTGTGGTAGGGAACATTACATCATGTAATAATCTGAGTTTATACGATGATGAACTGCCCGATGAAGGAAGGAATCACAATCTGGCCCTCCACATCTCTATGAATTGCAAGAATGATTCATTATCCAATATGCTGATTGATAATGGATCCGCATTGAGCGTTATACCAAGGAGCACACTTATGAAGTTGAAATATCAAGGAACGCCCATGCGCCCAAGTGGCATTATTGTGAAAGCATTTGATGGATCAAGGAAATCTGTTATTGGTGAAGTGGACTTGCCTATTTATATAGGCCCACATTTGTTTCAGATTAATTTCCAGGTCATGGATATTATACCCGCTTACAGCTGTTTGTTGGGACGGCCGTGGATACATGAGGCAGGGGCTGTCACTTCGACTTTACACCAGAAGTTGAAGTTTGTGCGTCAAGGAAAAGTGGTAATTATAAATGGAGAACATGCATTATTGATATCTCATTTGTCCTCTTTCAGCATTGTAGAGGCGGATGAAGCTGCTGTTGGAACCCAGTTCCAAGCTTTAGCCATTGATAATATAAGAGGAAATGAGAATTTTATGGCTTCATTTAAGGATGCTCAACAAGTTGTGCGTAATGGCCATGGTGAGGTATGGGGACAGATTGTTGATCCACCTGTAAACAAGAATAGAGTTGGCTTGGGGTTCTCTGTGAAGAATGATAAAGGTAAGAGCATGAAGCTGAAGTCTGCTGCAGGCAAGTATCAAGACATCTTTCGTATTGGGGGTTATCTTCATCCAACTGTTTCCTGGATTAAGGCCATTATGGAAGATGAGGCAGAGCCATAAATGCCAAATTATGTGACGCACGGAGTTAGGGTTCATAACTGGATCACCATTGATGTTCCCTCTTGCATACATGTTTCAAAGTAATTTGTTTTTTGTTAATCTTTTTGAAGAAAAAAACTTTCACTCTGCCCAATGTGAAAGTATTGATATTATATGGGCTTATCTGTTTGCTTTGATTGTTAAAATCAATAATAAAAGTTGTCTTTGTTTCCCAAATTGTGTTTTTATTTTTTGCTTTTTTCTTGAAAAATGGTAATCAGAAAAAACCTTTCAAAATAAATAATAATTGCAATTCAATCTGCATGATCACTTGTTATATGTGTTAGTTTCTAAAAGCAATCATAAATCATATGTGCAGATTAATTAAAAAACTCGTTGAATACAATGACCCGGCACCCTCTCCCTACTTTGAATGTCCTGTGTATGGGGCCGAAGAAGAAGACTATGATGAGATTCCATAAGAACTCTCATGGTTGCTTGAGCATGAGGAGAATGCCATTCATCCATATAAAGAGCCATTGAAAGTGATCAATTTGGGTTCAGAAGAAGATCCGAAGGAAGTCAAGATTGGAGCATTATTGCATCCTGATGTGAAGAGCAGGTTGATTGAGGTGTTGAAAGAGTATGTGGATATTTTTTCTTGGTCTTACCAAGATATGTCTGGTCTAGATACAGATATTGTAGAGTACCATTTCCCGCTGAAGCTAGAGTGACCGCCAATCAAACAGAAGTTGCAATGAACTCACCCAGATATGGAAGTGAAGATCAAAGAAGGAGTTTTAAAGAAGATTAATGTCGTTTTTCTTGTGAAATTAGTGTACCCTCAGTGGATTTCCAATATTGTCCCAGTACTAAAGAAAGACGGAAAAGTTCGCATGTGCGTAGATTACAGAGATCTAAATAAAGCTAGTCCAAAAGATGATTTTCCATTGCCACACATTGATTTGTTAGTGGATAGCACAACAAAATTCAAAATTTTGTCGTTCATGGACGGATTTTCCGGGTATAATCAAATAAGGATGGCTCCTGAGGACATGGAAAAAACAACGTTTATCACACCCTGGGGAACATTCTGTTACAGAGTGATGCCCTTGGGGTTGAAGAACGCTGGTGCAACGTACCAGAGGGCTATGACAACCCTATTCCATGATCTGATGCACAAGGAAATTGAGGTATATGTTTATGATATGATTTCTAAATCCCAAACTGAAGAAGGGCATGTAGAAGATTTGTTGAAGTTGACCCTGATATTGTTGGGTTTCATTGTTAGCCAGAGAGGGATTGAAGTTGACCCTGATAAAGTCAAAGCAATTTAAGAAATTCCAGCACCGAGAACTGAAAAGCAAGTCAGAGGGTTCCTCGGGAATTTGAATTATATTTCCAGATTCATTTCCCACATGACTACAACGTGTTAACCAATCTTTAAGTTGTTAAAGAAAGATCAAGGTTGTGTATGGACAGATGACTTCCAAAGGGAATTTGAAAGTATTAAATAATATCTGCTTAAACCTCCTATCTTGCTCCCTCCTGTTGAAGGAATACCATTGATTATGTATCTGACAGTGTTAGATGATTCCATGGGCTGTATTCTGGGACAACAAGATGAAACAGGGAAGAAAGAGTATTCCATTTATTATATCAGTAAAAAGTTTACTAATAGTGAGTCGCGGTATTCCATGCTGGAAAAGACATGTTGTGCTCTGGCCTGGGCGGCAAAACGTTTGCGGCAGTATATGTTGAATCACACTACTTGATTGATCTCCAAAATGGATCCAATCAAGTACATTTTTGAAAAGCCTGCTCTTATTGGGAGAATTGCCCACTGGCAGATTCTGTTATCTAAATATGACATCGAATAACGCACTCAAAAAGCTATTAAAATCAGTGTGTTGGCATATTATCTTGCTCACCAACCAGTTGATGATTATCAGTCTGTGATGTATGATTTCCCCGATGAGGATGTGATGTTTCTGAAAGTGAAAGATTGTGATGAACCATTGCTTGAGGAGGGTCCTGATCCTGAATCTCGCTGGAGCATGATATTTGATGGAGTTGTGAATGCTTGTGGTAAAGGAATTGGTGTTGTGATTGTCACTCCACGTGGATCACACATTCCTTTTACTGCAAGGTTGACATTTGATTGTACTAATAATATGGCAGAATATGAGGCTTGCATGATGGGTCTCGAGGAAGCTATTGATCTCAGAATTAAAATTCTAGATGTGTATGGTGATTCAGCTTTGGTAATAAATCAGATTAAAGGAGAGTGGGATACTCGTCACCCCGGCTTGATCCCTTACAAAGATTATGCTAGAAGATTTCTACCCTTATTTAATAAAGTTGAATTCCATCACATCCCCAGAGACGTAAATCAAATGGATGATGCTCTGGAAACTCTGGCTTCTATGTATCAAGTGAATACTTGGAATGATATAACTCAAATTATAGTTCGGCGACTGGATAGGCCTGCTCATGTGTTTTCAACAAAAGAGGTAGAAAATGAGAAACCTTGGTATTATGATATCAAGCATTTTCTCCAGACTCAAGAATACCCGATTGGTGCATCGAATAAAGATAGAAAGATATTGAGAAGATTGACTGGCAGCTTCTTCCTCAGTGAAAATGTGTTGCACAAGAGAAATTATGACATGGTCTTTCTCAGATGTGTAGGTAGACACGAAGCAGGCATGTGGATGCATGAAATTTATGAAGGTTCATTTGGCACTCATGCCAATGGATATTCGATGGCTAAAAAGATGCTAAGGGCAGGTTACTATTGGCTGACAATGGAATCTGACTGTTACAAATTTGTAAAGAAGTGCCATAAATGCCAGATTTATGCGGACAAGATTCAAGTGCCTCTGACATTTCTAAATGTTATTTCTTCCCTGTGTACTTTCTCTATGTGGGGTATCAACATGATCGGAATGATAGAACCTAAGGCTTCAAACGGGCACCGTTTTTTCTTGGTAGAAATTGATTACTTCACCAAATGGGTGGAAGCTACTTCATATGCTAATGTTACTAAGCAGGTGGTAGTGCGTTTCATTAAGAATAATCTCATATGTCGGTATGGTGTGCCGAGCAGAATTATCATCGATAATGGCTCGAATCTGAACAACAAGATTATGACAGAGCTTTGTGAAGAATTCAAGATTGTCCATCATAATTCATCTCCATACAGGCCGAAGATGAATGAGGCTGTTGAAGCTGCTAATAAGAATATCAAGAAGATCATCCAGAATATGGTTGCCACTTATAAAGATTGACATGAAATGCTCCCTTTTGCTTTACATGGATATAGGACATATGTCCGCACATCAACATGAGCAACCCCGTTCTCCCTTGTGTATGGAATGGAAGCATTGCTCCCAATCGAGATTGAGATTCCCTCTTTGTGTGTGATAATGGAAACCAAGTTGTCAGAGGCTGAATGGGTCCAGAACAGGTTTGACCAATTGAATTTGATCGAAGAGAAGAGAATGACGGCTTTGTGTCATGGGCAGTTGTTGTACCCCAAAATTTTACCTCTCATTTTTCAAGAAAATCTCTCACAAGATCTCCATGGATTCAAGACCACACAAGGTTTGATCAGCTCAAGGCACCTCCTCAGCATTGTTGACTCAAATTAGGGTTTTGAGTTTGCACAAGGACAAATAGACTTTTAATGCCCCATATGACTTTCATGGATCATTTTGGACCCTCAAGATTGCTCATGTCAAATTTCAAGTCTTGGATCACATTTTTGCTCAGTCAATTGATCAGTTGACCTAAAATCAGTTGTATTGGGGAAAAAGTCAACTATGGTCAAGGAATGATCTCAAGGATTCAAATGCATCATTTTTACCTAATGGAATGGCTCAAAACATTTCTCAAGATCAATTGTTTATAGTTGAATTTCAGTCAACTGATGAAAAGTTAATTGTACACTAAAAAGTCAAATTTTGACTTTTTGATCAAAATCAAGTTTCAAAGATTATAATTCATCAAGACATGTAAACATATGAAACTTGTTCATAAATAAATCAAAAAGTCAAGATTTCATTTTGAAAAGTCAAAATTTCTAAACTTATTTTTTCTAAGTGTTGGAAATTCACTTTTTTTTCACAACTTTGAGCCAAATTTTTATCATGATGCAAGATGATTCAAGAGAAACTTCCAACATGAAAGTTGTAGATCTCAATGATATATAAAAAATTGTAAAGCACAAATTTTTCTAAAAATTATTAGATTTCAAGTTATGATTTTGTGAAGACATGTTCATGAAACTTGAAAAACTTAGTGAAATTTTGCCCTAGTTTAGGCAGGATTTTAACCTAACTTCATGGAAATTTTTCACACAGTTCCAAGATGAATCTTCAAAAATGTCCAACATAGAGGTTGTATAGGATATTACAAGATTTCCAAAATGTCAAAGAACTCGTTGAGATCATGCTTGAGCTAGGAGAATCGAAGGCAAGAAGTTAGGGTTTCATTCTTGAATTACAAGCCATTTCTTGATGAACACATAATCCAATCTCAATGTTAGGCTGCATAATATTGCTTTGCAGGCCTTTTAAATTTTGTATTTATCCATCATTAATGTATTGCACAAACTTTTGAGCTATAATCCAAGTGGTTTAAGCATTGTCCAATTTAATTTGCCATTTTGGGAAGAAAGTTAACAATGCCATTCTTGAAAAGCAAGCTTTATGCACAAAGTCAATTCTTGAGCTTCTCACTTGTTCCCTCTGATCACACTCCATCTACAAATTCATAAGCAAGTTTGTTTAAAGCACAACCACTCTACAATATCAAGTACAAAAGGCATTGAAACTTGATTTCTCAAGAAAATCACATGTTGAGCTTAAACATGTGATTTTGAATTCTGATCAAATACAAGTCTCAAAACTTGTTTCTTATAAATAGAGGCCCTATTTGCAAGCTAACACACGAGCTTAAGCACCCTGAAACTCTCCCAAACTCCCTCAAATCAGAACTTGCATCAAAACTTCATTTATGTGCACATTCTAACTTTGAACTTGTAACTCACAATTCCCTCGTGTGTTTTCCTTCCTAATAAATCACAAAGATCCTATACATCAAATATAGCCTATCCATGTCCCTGTTTCATAACTGTAATTCCATTTCCATCACCCTCCATAACCAAAAACAGAGCACTGCAAGTTGACTTCTCCAAGCCATTCCAGCGATCCATTGCTCAAGCTAATCATTGCATTAGCTTCCTGGGAACTTGAGGAAGCTAACCTGATCATTGCATCACCTAGAGTCAAGCTCATTTGCATTTCATGATTTCCAGTTTTGAGGTATCATTTCTAAACTTCTACCTTTTCATTTAGGCATTGTTAGGCTTTCATTTGTGAAGATAAAATGTAGACATCATTGCACTGAAACTGTACATGTCCATAGATTTCATTTATATTGATTGAGCTTAGAGAATTTTAGGTTTGAATCTCTGAAAAAAGATAGGTCAGAATTTGGTACTTTTAGAAATTCTCATTCATCTTTGATTTATAGCTTATGATATTTATATGGTTGGATTCGTATGGAAAATGGAGCAACTTTCATGTTTTCATCTTTCATTTTTGTTGAGAAATGAGCAAGTTACAGGAACCATGGCTGGAGGTTGAAGATAAAGTCATTTTCAGGACTTGACTTGTGTTATGTATTTATTATTTTGTTTATGTTACCGGATGTACAACCACCCCAATGGCAAAGGTAGTGCGCGTGTATGGTAAGGGTCATAGGTTCAAGTCTCAGCGCTACCTTTTGTTCATTTTTTCACATTTTTCCTCCTTTTTGTCACAAACAGCAGCGCCTGGGCCTCCAATCAATGGGCCTTCCATTTTTGCTTCTCCTGACCCCCCCATTTACTTTTGCACCTGGCCCAATTATTTTTTATCATTTCATTTCTTTTTTATTTTATTTTGTTTCATTTTTCTTTATTATATTTTTTATCACTATTACTATTATTATTATTATTATTATTATTATTAATATTTTTATTAATAAAAAATTCAAAAATATTTTTATTTATTATTTTCACATTTATATGCTTATTTTCTTTATAAAACAAAAAGGAGAAAAACATTTTCTTAACAAATTAATTTCTTTTTTTCTTAAATAATTAAAATTTAGATTTAGGTTTAATTATTATTTTTCTCTTTTACCTAGAATGAATTTAGAATTTATTTTTCTTTTAACTAACTAATTTTCATATTATTTTCATTAAGTTAAAACCTTTTTTCATAAAAAATCCTAAAAATGCTTCAAACTTATTTTCTTTTCTTAATTAATTTAGGTTTAATTTTATTTATCTTTAATTAATTATTTTTCCCTTTTTTAGCAATTAGGTTAAAACCCTTAATAAAAACCAAACAAAAATCATTCCTTTTCCATTTACATTCTTGCATTATTTTATTTTCAATTCTTGTACATAATTCAATATGGTTGTAATAGATAATTAAGTTTAATTTTCTTGCAATCCCCATTTGTAAATTTGTATACCCCCTCCCCTAATGATGTAATAGCATAATAATTTTACTTTCCGCAATTTATCGCTTTCATATAAATGTTAGTAATTAGGGTTGTATGGCAAGACTAAAATCAACAATTAGTAAACCCTAATTCAAGATAAACAATGCATGTAAATAAAAAACACTTACACACTTGCACCTTTAGGGTAATTCCACTTTGTTGCCTTACAAAATGGTCATGTTATGCATGTGGGATGTCTTAGCAAAAACAATAAAAAATACAAGATCATAGTCCCTCGATGACGCTACAAATGTTGTCTTTCAAAATGATCTTACCCTCAAAGAGAAATGCTAAGACATCTCACAACATTGCTATCATGACTATACGATGGCCCACGCCTGTCCCTTTACATCCAAATATAAGGTTTCTTACCAAATCAATGGTAAGATAGTAATATCAAAGGAAGAAAGAAATGAATAAAGACTTTTGAGTAGGTAGATTGTTCCTAGTTGCTTGCTCATTTAAAAAAAAACATCCTTTCTCATTTTCAAAACAAACACCAAACACTTTTAAAACACTTTCCAAACATGAAATATTTTCAAAAGTCCAACACTTTGTATACATTCTTATGAACGAGAACTATTACAAAGTTTACCTAAACGAAGGCACCTTTTTCAAAATACTTTCAAAACCACCACAAAGCACATTTACAAACAAAAGCAAGTGATCTAGCAAGCAACTAAGAGCCCATAAATAACTATGGATGAAAAGGGTGCTAATACCTTCCCTTTTCATAAACTACCTCCCGAACTCAAGAAATAATCTCAAAGGTCTTTCCTATTCTTTTCAGCCTTTCCTTATTGGATAAAAGAAAAGTCGGTGGCGACTCTTGCTAACCGTAACATTTGTGATCAAACGCAAAATATCCCAAGTCAGTTCTCCCACCGTATCACAACAGTTATATCAAAAGAGAATGAAGAAAGCTTTTGATAAGAAGGTCAAATCTCGTGAATTCAGAGAAGGAGACCTCGTGTTTAGGAAGATCATGTCTTTTAACGTTGATTCTAGGGGAAAGTGGACTTCCAATTTTAAAGGCCCATATGTTGTCAAGAAAGGCTTCTCTGGCGGTGCATTAATTCTTGAAACTATGGATGGCGAGGAGTTCCCACGTCCCATGAATGTTGATACAGTCAAGAAATACTTCGCCTAAAGAAATAAAAGAACAGCTCGCTAAGTTGCAAACCTGAAAGGGCGACTTAGGAAAAAATGAGTGTCTCGGTAGGCCGAAAACCCGAAAGGGCGGTCTAGGCAAAAATTAGAGACATAAATAGAATAAAATTTCCCGCTAAGTTGAAAACTCGCAAGGGCAGCTTAGGCAAAAGTTAGGGACTTTTCATACTTCTTGGATCCTCACCATACTTCAACGGAAGCTGCTGCTCAAAATTTTAAAGTGGTTAGAGGGAATAGTGGTCATTATATCTTAATGTATCTTTTCCATTATATATTTCCGTTTTCCGAACTTTGTAATAATCTGTGGAGTCTCTCCATTCGCAAACTACCGTTATATCAATAAAATTTTAGCTTTTACCCAATTCTTTGTATTTCTTATTTTTATTCATCTTACAAAGACTCCATTTATTATTGATAATAATTTTCAAAGCAAAAAGATTAAATAAAAAAATTGATTTTCAAAAAGAATTTACAACTTACTTGTACTTTAAATTTTGTGATTCAAGAGGAAAACAAAAGCAGTGATCCTAGGAATGGATGAACTCTAATAATTTTGGGAAGTTTTGTTTCCCCCAGGAAGGTCTTCTCAGGTCATTTTTGCTGGTATACGCGTGATTTTTATATATTGGAGATGATACCAATTGGCCTAAGGTGTGGTATTGGGTTTGTGATCCCATTGATCCCAGTCAAGTCATGGTTCATTTTTCATTTTGGGTTTACATGGTCTAAAGTATCTATCCCAGATTCCTCGATGAAATCTTCCCTCATATGAGAAAGTTCTTGTTCCCTTGGTGTGATGAGATGGGACTATTTGCAAAATGTCGCTCTTTCTGCAGTATTGGCATTATTGTTGGTATTTATTTCCCAGGCAACTAGACCAGGGAAGTATATTTTCTAAGAAGTGTTGAGACAGTTGTCAACCCTTTGGGTTTTCACCCGCCAAGTGCTGGGTTTGATTTAAAATCCCCATGAGTTTGACCTCTTTCTATAATGTTGACTTCTTGATTCCCCAGGAAGGCTATTCCAGGGCATCTTTTGTTGGAATAAGTTTGCATGATATGAAGACTCAATCCAAGATTCCCCAGTGAAGGCTTCACTTATTTGATATAAGTCTTTTCTCCCCATGCATGCTGAGTTGGACTCATTTGCGAAGTATCTCCCTTTCGGCAGTACTTGCATTTTGTTTGATTGCTCGATATTCAGGCAAGGGCAATGTTTTATTTAAGAAGTGTGGAGGCATTTGTCAGTTTTTTAGGTTTTCACCCGCCAAGTGTTGGGTTTGATTTAAAATCTCCATAAGATTGATTTCTCATTGTAATGTTTGACTTCTTAACTCCCCAAGTTGTTACCCCCGTGAGGTTTCATACTTTCTCCCCATAGAAGTTTGTGCACAACTCATGCTCAACATTGAAGAACATATCTTGGTTTCCCCTCTTCGATGTGGTGTTGGCCTCCCCAATGAAGTCAGCACGAGGTCCCCAGTTGATATTTAGACGATGAGGCTCTATCTCCCTTAGTGAAGTCTGTATGATGTTTCCCCATTGAAATCGGTATTTCAATCCCCAGTAGAAGTGCAGACTGTGAAACATGTGTCTTCCCCATTGAAGTCTTTGTGTTATTCCCCGATGAAGTCCGGAGAAGGATGTTATATCCCTGTATTTGTACTGATTTGTCGCTATGATTTGATTACTTCCAGATTATGTTCCTTCCCAGTGAAGTTAAGCCGCGAAATAGGATTTTGTTTCCTCAGTTGGTACTTATTTTCTTATGGAATTTTTCATCTTGGATGAGATTTAGCCGAGTGTTAAATTTACCCGTGTTGGTTTTGTCTGGTTATTCCCTATAGTATATGTCTGTTTTGTTAGCATATACATAACAACACTCATACATTCATACATACATCATACATAGTTGAATTTAGAAAATCATTGCTCATTTGCACTCAATAATTTTTTGTTAGCATATTATCCCGTTTTGTAGAGTTGTGTTGTCCTCTCTCCAATTGAGTGTCAAACTTAAGCAGAAAGTGTATATTCTTTCAATTTCCCCACTGAGTTATCCCTCATGGAAGATTTTTGCTTTAAGCCTTCCTGTACAGTTCTTTGTCTGGATGATTGGGTTTCCCTCTTGAGTTTATTTCTCAAAGGTTGTATTTTGGCTGACTGTTTTACTTTAGTTTATTTCTGGTTTGAATCTTTGTTCCTCAACAATATTATTACTTATGATCTCTGCAAGCTTCGAGCTTTGGTTTGAGAATGTGCATTTATTTTGCACGAGAAGGCTTTTATCTTCTCAGTAGGAATATGTTGGTACTTCCCCAGGAAGTCATATTTCTTTCCCCAGGAAGCCATATTGCTTTCCCCAGAAAGTCATTTTTACAATCCTTCCTATAACAGCAAGTAGCAGGTCTCTTTATTTGAGCAACTTATACTTCCCCATAAAAGTTGGCGTTACTTTTTTCTATCTTCTCTATGAGTAGATAGTTTTCAGTTTGTTGTCAAATTACTCCAGTGGATGGCAAGTCTTTCAATATCGCAGAGACAGTTCGTTGTGAAATCTTTACAAGTGGTAGTTTCTTTATTTGAGATAACTTATATACTACCCTTTCCAGGTGGAATGCCTTGGTTAAAGAAGAAGTTGAGACCCATTCTAGGTGAAACACCATGATTTTGGGGAAACTTGTTATCTTTTTGCTACCTTCAGTGAACGTTGGTAGTTCACCATCAGTGAACGTCAGTGCTATATTATTTTCTCTCTACCTTCAGTGAAATTTGGTAGTTCATCATCAGTCAACGTCGATGTTATTCTCTTACTACCTTCAGTGAAAGTTGGTAGTTCACCTTCAGTGAATGTTGGTGATTGTTATCTTTTTTCTACCTTCAGTGAACGTTGGTAGTTCACCGTCAGTGAACGTCGGTGCTATGATATTTTATCTCTACCTTCAGTGAAAGTTAGTAGTTCATCATCAGTGAACGTCGATGTCATTCTCTTACTACCTTCAGTGAAAGTTGGTAGTTCACCTTCAGTGAACGTTGGTGATTGTTATCTTTTTGCTACCTCAAGTGAACGTTGGTAGTTCACCGTCAGTGAATGTCGGTGCTATGATATTTTATCTCTACCTTCAGTGGAAGTTGGTAGTTCACCTTCAGTGAACGTGGGTGTTATCTTTTTTCTACCTTCATTGAACGTTGGTAGTTCACCGTCAGTGAACGTCAGTGCTATTTCTTTTCTCTCTACCTTCAGTGAACATTGGTGATTGTTATCTTTTTTCTAGCTTCAGTGAATGTTGGTAGTTCACCGTCAGTGAACGTTGGTGCTATGATATTTTCTCTCTACCTTCAGTGAAAGTTGGTAGTTCATCGTCGGTGAACGTCGATGTTATTCTCTTACTACCTTCAGTGAATGTTGGTAGTTCACCATCAGTGAACGTTGGTGATTGTTATCTTTTTGCTGCCTTCAGTGAATTTTGGTAGTTCACCATCAATGAACATTGGTGCTATTTCTTTTCTCTCTACCTTCAGTGAACGTTGGTAGTTCACCATCAGTGAATGTTGGTGATTGTTATCTTTTTGCTACCTTTAGTGAATATTGATAGTTCACCGTAAATGAACATTGGTGCTATTTATTTTCTCTCTACCTTCAGTGAATGTTGGTAATTCACCGTTTGTGAACGTCGGTGCTATTTATTTTCTCTCTACCTTCAGTGAAAGTTGGTAGTTCATCATCTGTGAATATCGATGTTGTTATTCTTTCCTCTTGCTACCTTCAGTGAACGTCAGTAGTTTCGCCTTCGATAAAAGTTGGTGTATCCTTTGATTCTTTTACCATCATCTATGAGTCATTATCTTTTTGATCTTATACCTCCGACTATTGATTTTGGTAGTTCATAGTTGGTTGTCAATCACTTTTATCTTGTACTATCTCCTATTTAGCTGAGTTAATGCTACCTTATCTATTCTTTGGGTGTTACACCTATAGAGTCGAGTCTTTTGATTCACCAGTGATTTATTTTCCTGGTTGGGTTTCTCTTTTTATCCTTATTTCCTTTGCTACATCCCTAGTGGTGTTTTGCGTCCCTTTGAAGTTGTTCATATGCATTCATACTCATAAGCATTGCATGGCATCTTAGGGCAAAAAATAGGGTTTGTTTCATATTTAAGTATCTTCGATCACGTCGACAAGAAGATTTTTAACCTTCGTATCTCCGGATAGAAGAAACATAAATAAGGGCAGCTGTTGTACCCCAATTTTTGCCCCTAAGATTCCTCTATCATCTCATACCATCACATTTCAATCAAATCACAAATTAGGATTTAAGGTTTTTCTCCTACTACACCCTGTCTTAGGGTTTGCCTATGAGAATCGCCAAGCACCTTAAAGCACTTTTATTTTTAAACCTTGTACTTGTACGCTTATAACTAACCTCAAAATGTGTATATGTTGTCTCTTGGAATATCATTTTGTAGGTCATGGCACAACTGCAGTAATCTCACCATCTCCTAGCACAGATGATCAAAACTAGGGTTTGAAGTTTAATCAGGAGATCTATGGATTTCTGGGCAATTCTTGATCCCATACTTCTCTACATAGTCATGAGCATCTATCATTGGAAGTTTGATCATCAATTTTGGCTTGAAAGGGTTCAATTGATAAAAAGGGGGTAAAATGATCATTCTCTCAAAAGACAGTTGTAACACGGTGTCAGAACTGACTTGGGTGTTTTGCGTTTGATCGCAATTGTGCGGATAGCAAGAGTCGCCACTAACTTTTCTTTTATCCAAAAGGAAAGGTTGAAAAGAACAAGAAAGACCTTTAGAGATGTTTTTTTGAGTTCGGTGGGTAGATTATGAAAATGGAAGGTATTAGCACCCTTTCCATCCGTAGTTATCTACGGGCTCTTAGTTTCTTGCTAGATCACTTTCTTTTGTTTGAATGTACTTGTGGTGTGGGTTTTGGAAGTATTTTGAAAATGTATTTGTAATGGTTCTCGTTTCTATAAGAACGCGTACAAAGTTTTATTTCGAAAATAGTTCAAAGAGGTGTTTGTGGAATGTGTTTTTGAAAGTGATTTTGAAAATGTGTCTTCTTTGTAATGGCTCTGTTTCTATAAGAATGCGTACAAAGTGTTTGTCTTTTGAAAATGTTTCGAGATGAAAGTGTTGGTGTAAAAATGATTTTTTATTATGAGCAAGCGAGCAACTAGGAGCGAATCTACCCACTCAAAAGTTCTTAGATGTTCTTTTCCTCCTCCTTTAGATGTGGCTATCTTACCATTGATTTGGTAAGAAGCCCCATCGTTGGATGTGAAGGGACAGGCGTGGGACGTTTGTATAGTCATAGAAGGCAACCTATGGGACATTTTAGCAATGTCGTTTAGGGACGAGATCGTTTACCGAAGGCAACATTGAGGGTCATCGAGGGACTACGATCTTTTATCGAGGGTCTTTGCTAAAACACCCATATTCGAGGGACATGACTATTTTCCTAAAGGGAACAAAGCGGGATTACCCTAAGCGAGCTAGTGTGTAAGAGTGTTTGACTTACATGCATTTTGTCTTGATTTGGGTTATCTATTTGTTAATTTTATATCTTGCCATACACACCCTAATTACTAGCATTCATATTTGAAAATAATAAATTGCGCAAATGTAAAGGTCCTACGCTATTACATCATTTAGGGATGGGGGTACAAATTTACAAATGCGGGGTTGCAAGAATTTAAATCCTATTTAACTATTACAACCATATTGAAATGTACAATATAAAAAAAAGACTTGTTTTGAAAGTGTTTTTTTGTCTTAATAAATAAAAAAAAGAAATAAATTAATTAATAAAAAGGAAATATTTTCATGTCTTTTTTTATATTAATAAAAAGAGTATTGATATTAAAAATGATAAAAAAGGGGAAAATAATGAGAGATAGAATCAACGTATTGCTGTAAGCAAAACAAAAGGGATCAGAAGTTTTGATGCCAGACGCGCTGTGACTCAGAAAGAAATGTCAAGGGGAATCAGAATTTCTGGATTGATACACTCTGAGGTCCTGCAAGAAATGTTAGAGGGAAAGAAAACAGAGGTTCTGGGTGGTGTTTAGACAGTGAGAAAAATGTCAGAAGTTCTGTGTCGTGTTAAACAGTGGGTGAAAAGTCAGAAGTTCTGTGTTGTGTTAGCAGTGAGTAAAAAAGTCAGAAGTTTTGTGTTGTGTTAGCAGTGAGTAAAAAAGTCAGAAGTTCTATTACCGTATCATAACAATGCAAAAATCTAGGAATTCTGGTGTGTTAAAACAGTGAGAAGAACTTAGAAGTTTTGTGTTATGCTAAACAATGAGTGAAAATCTAAAGTTCTGCGTTGTGTTAAACAACGAGTGAAAATCATAAGTTATGTGTTGCGTTAAACAGTGAGTGAAAATCAGAAGTTCTGTGCGTGTTAAAAAAAGGAGATCTCAGAAGCTCTGCGTTGTGCTAAAACGGTGGGAAAGAAAAACCCAGAATTTATGTGTTACGCTTCAACTCCTTCCTTACATCAATCATCTCTTCAGCAACTTAATTAGTTCTTAACAACAGTAAAATCAGAAAGATAAAAGCACAACAGTTCATAGAAGTTCTAATCCTAACTCTGAGCCTAGCTTTATTCAAGAAGTTCTAATCCATATTTTTTTCTACTTATGCAATGATATGGACAACATCAATACTATGATATTTACATATTTAATGATGTTCTGAATGAAAATATTCTAAGTCAAAAAGACTTACCTTGAATCTGGAACGTGTGTTTGGGCATGAGCTGGTGCCTTCAGAGGTTCTGGAGTCAGCAAGGACAATGGAAGAGAAAATGCTATATTCTTTGATTCAAAGGGAAGAACAAAGACTTTGGTTTTGTTTAGGAGTTCAGGGTTCACGAGTGTTTTACTGTTTTTCTCTTCTCTCTTTGATGATTCTCTCTCCCCAAAAGCCAGCCCCCTTGAACGTGTGATAGAGAAACTTATTTATAGATGTGTTTGCTGTGGTTTTGGGGGGGAAAACAAATGGGATTTGTAACATTTTTGGGATACTGTTCCATTGCTTTTTAATCATAGTTTTTGTATGCTAATTTGGTGCAATTATGGGGTTTGAGAAAAACGCAGGCGTGGACTGGATCAGTAACACCTTGGAGTGTTGTAGCAGTTGGTGGTAGGACTGTGCTATAGCAGTGCAGCAGGTTGCTCAAACGAGGTTTTGGGATTTGGTGATGTTTTGATCGTAGAAGATCAGAAATGTAACCTTCATATGCTGAAGAGTCATGTTCTCACCGAAGAACATTGCTTCTATATGTTCTGATTGAAGCATCATGTTCTATATCGTCTTTGCAAATTTTGATTGCGCTTGCGTGTGGGCTGACCCATAAGTTCTTAAGTACCATATTCTCTGAACACTTAGAAAAATTTCTAAATGTTTAGAAATTTGGATTTTTCAGAGTAATTTCTAACTTTTGACTTCTGATGAACTAATTTCATATCTTGATGAAATATAATTGTTGAAACTTGATTTTTGACCTAAAAGTTAAAGTTTGACTTTTCAGCGTGCTTTTGACCATTTTTCCCTTGTGAATGACTTTCTTGGAAAATTGTAATTTGAGACTTGAAATTTTCCAGAAGCAGACCTGAGGGTCCAAGATAATCTTTTGAGAAATGAGAGGGCAAATTTTGGGATGCAACAACAGTCAAAATCAGTTGTTGACCAAGTGAACTTTTGGTCAACCATCAATTCAATATCCCTATTCTCATATTTCATGGTCAATAGTGCAAAAATATCAAGAGGAAGTGTGAATTGGAGTTAACTTGTCAAGGAAGTTATTTGAAGTTTTGAAATTTTTCTAAGTATCCATAGGGCTGAATTTTGACTCACTACAACTTTCTCAAATTTTATTGAAAATGTGCAAACTTTATATGCCTAGAAAGAGGATGAAAAATTCTCCAACTTTTTAGGAGTCGTCACAAGTCCAAAAAATGAAAGGAAAAGAAGTTATGAAGCTTGGAATATTTTTGACACTTAGTGAAATTTAGGTTAAAAATTCAAAAATTTGACTTCTTTATGTCCATTTTTGAATGACCATTTGGATTCAAATCAAAAAGTTGGCAACATGAAAGTGGTAGATTGAAGATTTATCTTCACTTTTCATTCAAGAATCATCTCAAAAGGTTAAGTGTAGAGAAAGATATGGTGATTAGGATTTTGAGTTGAAAACTCAGTTTTTGCCCAGCACAAGGCAAGCCACGCGCACTAGGCAGTCATTTCATCAAACATGTTGTGGACGCGCATTCATCAATTCTTTTCTATGTGAAATATTAATTATTTTGAAAAATGTCCAACATCAAAGTTTAAGCCCTAAATGTGAGGAACAATTTTGTTTCATAAAGTTTTTCCAAATTCTCCATAAATTTTGAGATATAATTGAAGGAAGATGGCATCATGCAAGCTGAAATGTTTTGCCCAACCAGGCCTCACACGTGCGCAGAGTGCCTAGTCATGCCTGGCATTCCATCAAGAAGTTTGTAAGCATACATTAATAGCCAAATATCTCATTGTTCTAAGCTTCTTTTTAAAAAAATTTGAACATCAAAATTGGAGTATGAAATGTCCTATCCATTTTCGATTCAAACTTTGTAACATTTTGTGCACCATAGAGGAAGATATAGAGAGGTAAAGGCATGCTCATGAAATGGTAAGAATTTTCATGGCATGCATGAAAATTTCGTGCCAACCAAAACTCCAGCTGCCAGCTCATGCCCACAACACTCCTCACTTATTCAAAACTCACACTTTTCATCCCTCAAACAACATAAAACGCAGCATGCCTTTCACTTCCCATTTCTCACTTTTTATTTCATTCTTTCCCCACACTCTATAAAAGGGCAAGGCATTCAACATTCAAGGGGATTCAGTAGCAAGTTCTTACTCTCTTTCTCTCTTTCTCACAAAGTCAGCAATACAATTCTCTTTCTCTCTCTCAAAGCAAGCTTGACTCCATTGTTGAATTTTTCTTCTCTTCGAAACTGCCTCCATCCTTGTTCCAACTCTCACATTTCTTTCATTTCTTCATATTTGGAGCAAGAGAAGCAAGTATCTCTGGGTTTCTCATCATTAGATCCAGCCATTAGTGAATTTATTTTTCACTTGAAAGGTAAAATTCAGATTTGGATTTCTTGATTGCTAGCTTAATTCAATGCTTAAGATCTTTCATACATGTTATTAGCTGGCCAGACAATAGGTTTGATGTATTGGAATTTTCTACAAATCATGTTCAAATGAGTTTTCAGTGACTTTGAGCTTCAATTTCTCTTTGATCCTGCCTTGTTTTTGAAATCTAAAAGATGTGTGATGTTCTTAGAAGTTTGGTGATCATTTTTGCTTTTTGAATCATCTCAAATGATTGAGAAACAAGAGAGAAATTGAAGCTGGAAGTTGCCTTGATGAAATCTATTTTACACGCGTTTTGGGTGTTGGTGTGTTGGTAAGGACGATGACGTGTCCCTGCCTGATTGAACATGGACGCGTTTAGTCTTTTACAGCGCATTTTGTCAAGAAAGGGTGTAAAAAGCATCATATATTAATTTTCTTTTGTTTTCTTAAATTTCATTTTAATATTTTCTTCATTTCAGAAATTATCAAAAAATTATTTTAGACTTCTTTTTCAATATATTTTCATATTTTGATTTTTATTTCATTTTTTTTATTATTTTTCTTGATTAATTAAAGTCATGTAAATAATTAGGGTTTTAATATTTCTTTTAAATCTAGAATTTTTTTCCTATTTTTATTAAATCTAAAAATTCATAAAAAAATATTTTTGGACTCCTCTCTAAGAGTATTACATGAAAATATTTTTTATGTCCTATTTTATAAAAAATTTGGATTACAAATTAAATCATTTAATTGAACATCTTCTTCTTTTCTTGTTTTTTTAATGATTTGTTTAAATAATTTTTATTTATTTTTTCTTTTGAGATAAAATTCAAGGAAAATATGATTTCTGATTCGTAGAGTTTTCTTAACATTTAGGTTATTCTACATCAAATTTATTTGACTTTTGAACCTAATTGATTAATTTTTGAACCTATTTTCTCTTTTTAGGGTTTTTGCTTGATCATGCACATTAATGGATTAAAATTTCTAACTTCCTATACCTAAAAAATCAGAGATGAAATGTTTTAGAATGCTTGGGCATATTGAGGCCATAAAAAACATCTTTCTGGAATTTTACAATGTGATTTCATATTTTTTCACAAATCATTTTCCAAAACCATCTAGTTTAAGGTTTAAACTTGCTAGTTTCTAAGTTTTCATTTCTAAAGCTAACATCCACCTCAATCCAGGGACTCCAAATTTTATTTATGACTTTTATAAGACCTTAGGAAGTTAGGTTTTTTAATTTCATATTTTTTAAAGTCATTTTCATATTTTTTTTTAAAATTCTTATCTTAGGTGTGCTTTTAGGGTTTTCCCTTTGAACAATGTTTGAAAATTGAAAACTTTCGTACACGATTCTTGTTTGATTCTTGAAATAGCATGTGGTACTGACTTGGAGTATATCTTGAGACAAATTATTCAACATCATTGGGTCTTGGGTATTGATAGGTTGATAAACCAAATCCATTAAAATGGACGAATGATGTTGATGATATTTGAAACTCTAATCCCTTCCCTCTTCATCTTATTCCCCTTTCTTATTGTATTACATGTTATGGGATAATGATCTCTATATCATTTATCTAAACATGAAATACATAGATTGCTATTGACCAGCCTTAAAATAGGTGCGACTTCTACATAAGTCCACTTACGATTGCTTAACATAGCGCTAAATTTTGTCCCGATTCGAATAAATGATCATTCGTGGCTATGATACGGTAGGAGAACTGACTTAAGGGTTTTGCGTTTTATCGCAAATTTTGCAGTTAGCAAGAGTCGCCACCTACTTTTCTTTTATCCAAAAGGAAAGTTGAAAAAGCACAGGAAAGACCTTTGAGATTGTTTCTTGAGTTCGGGGGGGGGGGGGGGGGGGGTAGATTATGAAAAGGGAAGGTATTAACACCCTTTTCATCCATGATTTTCCATGGGCTCTTAGTAAATTGCTAGATCACTTGGTTTTTGTTTTGAAATTGTGCTTTGTGTAGTTTTGAAAGTATTTTGTAAAAGAGGCCATTGTTTAGGCAATATTTGTAATGATTCCCGTTCGTAAGAATGTATACAAAGATGTTTGTCTTTTTGAAAATGTTTTCATTGTTTGTAAGATGTTTTGAAATGTGTGTGTTTGTTTTGAAAATAGCAAGTATAGTTGTTTGAGATGGAGCAAGTAACTATAAGTAATCTACCTACTCAAATGTCTTTCTTGTTCATTTTCTTTTCCTTTGATATTGTTGTCTTACCATTGATTTAGTAAGCAACCCTATCTTTGGATGTAAACAGGACGGGCGTAGGTCATCGTATAACCACGATTAGCAATGTTGCAAAGTATCTTAGCATTTTTTGAGGGACTAAGATCATTTTGTAAGGCAACTTTGAATAGTGTCATCGAGGGACTATGATCTTATACTTGTTTGTTTTTGCCAAGATACTTCGCATGCGTAATATGACAATTTTTATGTAAGGCAACCAAGTGTAGTAACCCTAAGGGTGCTTGTGTGCAAGTGTGTTATTTTCATGCTTAGTTTTGTCTTGGATTAGGGTTTTCTATTTGATTTGTTTTTATCTTGCCATACAACCCTAATTACTAGCATGGTATATAAAAGCGGTAAATTGTGTAATTTAAAGATTACTACGCTATTACAACATTTTATGGGATGTGGGTAAACAATTATGAATGGGGATTTGCAATAATGTAAATCTAAATAAGCTATTACAACCAAATCGAATTTGTACGAATATTTGAATATACAATATAAATATAAATTAAATGTGCAATGGTATGTATATGCAAGAAAAGATTTTTGTTTTGTTTTTCATATGCAAAAGAGTTTTGACCTAAACCTAATAACTTAAGAAAAGGAAATTATTTCTTGAAAAAAGTGGTTAACCCTAATTTCTAATTTAAAAGAAAATAAAGTTCTTTAAGTATTATTTTTGTGTATTTTTTGTCTTAAAATAATAAATAATATTTATGAAAATATTTTGTATTTTTATATGTCAAAATAAATATTTACAAGTATGGAAAAAAGGATAAAAATATATCTAAGTCTATTTTATTTTACAAGTTTATTTAAGAAATATAGTTAATATATAACTTAATAAAAATAATTTTTATGTGAAAATAAAATAAACAAAAATGAAATATTTAACATATTTTATATTTTTTATGATTTTTTATGTTAAAGAAAATGTATTTAATAAAATGAAAATGAAAATAAAAATAAATAATAAAAAGATTGGGCCAAGGGTGCTGTAAGGAGAAAGGAAGGTAAGTGTTAGAAAAAAAATGAGAGGCCCAAAGGAACAAAGCCCAGCGCTGCAAAAAAATGACAAAAATGAAGCTGAAAAAATATGAAAAATGCAAAAGGTAGCGCCAAGGTTCGAACCCATGACCTATGCACTTTCAGCGCGCTACCTTGTCACTAGGGTGGTTGTACATCCGTTAGTTCATATGAAACAAAAAATACATAACACATAATGCCTCCATGACCTGTACTTCATCTTCTTCCTCAAGATAGCCAGAACCTCTGTATCTTTCTCGTTTCTCCATGAAAATGGAAACTTCAAACATGAAAATGGTAGTACTTTTTCCCACGATTTCAACCATGTAACTCATGTAAACTAACAATCAATGATCAAAGCTAATTTTAATGGCCCTAATTTTAAACCTAATTTTTACAAAAATTTGAAATCTAAAATTCTTCATACATAATGAACATAAAAGAAATCTATGCACATGGTTGTCTTTAGCACAATAATATCTACATTTTCCTTTCACAAATCGAGACCAATGAATGTCTGTATGAAGAGATAGAAGTTAGAGTTCTTACCTCCTTCAGCTGAGATCGTGAATGGAGTTTGAGTGAGTTTTATGAAGGCCTGAAGATTCTTCTAGCTTTCCTGAACCTCCCTGAGTGTGTTCCAACCCTTACCTTACTTTGAAAGTGCCTGAATCTCTTTATCCAAGTCAACCTGCAAGCTTGAAAAGCAAAAATGGAAGATGGAGAAGGAGGAGTTACAGTAAAGGGATGATGGTTTAGAACACTTAGATATGAGGTAGGTTAAGTTTTTGAGTGATTAGAACTTGAAACGCACGAGTGGATTTTTGGATTGCTATGCTTGGTCTCAAACTGCAAGTTTTGACAGGTTTTTGGTGATAGGGAGTTTTTGAGAGTTTCTGGCCTTTAACAATCGTGTGTTAGGTTGCAATGTGTTTGTGTATAAGTATAGAGAAGGTTTCAAGTCAGCTCCTCAACAGATTTTTGAGTTATAGGCTTTTTGCTCTATTGCTTGCCTTTTAAGAAAAGTGAAGAGACCACTCTCTACATGCTTGTACATGCCTGCTTGGAGTTGGTACAAGTCCTAGACAACTTGCTTTTGGTTTATAGGACTTGTGTGTGCAGAAAAACAGATGCAAGACTAAAGGAGTGAAAAGTTGCAAAAGTTATGCTTTTCTAAAATGGCAATGGCAACTTTGTGCCATTTATGGAATAAAAGCTTGGACAAAGACTCTTGTGCTTGGATTAAGGCTTTATCATCTGTGTAAGCATTAAATTATGAAGTGAGAAACAATTTTGAGACCTGTAGAGCAAGGATTAGGCAGCATAGGTTCAGATTTGAATTTTGTTCTTCATGAAATGGCTTGAAATCAAAGTGAGAAATTGCCAACTTCATCTCTTCGATTCTCCTTAACCAAAAATTATCTCAAGGAGTTCTTTGACATTTTGGAAAGCTTGAAATGTGATCTATAACTCATCTTTGAAATGAATTTAAAGATTCCTCTTGGAACTAGGTGAAACATTGCCATGAAGTTAGGTCAAAAACCTGCCTAAATTAGGGTAAAATTTCACTAAGTTATTGTAGTTCATGGGCATGTATTCACAAAATTGTATCTTGAGATCCAAGCATCATTAGGGAAAAATGTGTGAAGAAAAGTTGTAGATTTCATGGAGATCTACAACTTTCATGTTGGGAACTTTCTTTGAATCATGGTGGAAATTTGGCTTAAAGTTGAGAAAAAATAAGAAATTTTCTATACTTAGAAAAATTTCTAAGTTAAGAAAATTTCAATTTTCAAACAAAATCTTCAATCTTTGATTTATTTATGAACAAGTTTCACATTTTGACATGTTTTGATGAATTGTGATCCTTGGCATTTGATTTTGACCAAAAAGTCAAAGTTTGACTTTTCAGTATACAGTTGACTTTTGATCAGTTGACTGCAAATTTTATCTGTCAATCCAATGAAATTGCAATGTTTTGAACCATGTAAATAGGTCAAGATGACACAATTGAACCCTTGAAATCATGCTTCAAACCAATTGGTAATTTGCTGGGTCAAAAATCAGAAATTTCCCTTTCTCAATCAAAACCCTAATTTTGACCATTTTGCCCTTTTGATGATTTGATCAAATTTCTTGAGGAAATGTGGTCCAAACTTGATCAAATGATACATATGAGTCTAAAATGTTGATGTGGATTAAAAATTATGAAGTTTGACTGTAAATTGGCCATGGTTGACTTTTTCCCCAATACAGTTGATTTTTAGGTCAACTGTCCAATTGCTTGATCAAAAATGGGATTCAAGGCTTGAAACTTGACATGAGTAATCTTAGGGGTCCATGATGATACTTTAAAGTCAAATGAAACATTGGTAGTCCAAAAATCTTTGTGCAATTCCAAACCCTAGTTTTGGGTCATCAGTGCAAGATGAGATGTCTTGAGCTGATCAAACCCTAATCCAGTCTTGAGTCAAAGAGATCTTGTAAGAAAAATCTTGATAAATGAGAGGGAAAATTTTGGGGTACAACAGTTGCCCTTGTTCAATCTTCTTAAACCTGAAAAGTTAGATTGGCGAGTTTTTACCATTCGTGACTCGAAGGTGAAAGATTATTGGACACTAGAGTGCCCAGAAATTTGCACTCGACGGTGTGTAGTTGAAGGAATGGGCTTAAAGATGCCATTTGGGGAGGTGATAGAGTTTTGAGATGGGCTTGTAGATTCCATCCAAGAATGTTTGTTGAATTGTAAGTTGTAGACTGAAAGAATAAGTATCAGAATGGTGTCCGTGTCTGGAGCGTATCTGAACTATATCTGAAAGGTGGTATCTAAATGAGTATCAGAATGGCATCCGTGTCTGGAGCGTATCCATACTGTATCTAAAAGTTGAATCTGAATGAGTATCAGAATGGCATCCGTGTCTGGAGCGTATCCGTACTACATCTGAAAGTTGAATCTGAATGAGTATCAGAATGGTATTCGTGTCTGGAGCGTATTTGTACTGTATCTGAAAGTTGAATCTGAATGAGTATCAAAATAGCATTCGTGTCTGGAGCATATATGAACTGTATCATGATTGCATATTGTTCATGGTAGTTGTTAATCTTATCCTGAAAAGGGTAAAATGTTAGCTGAAACACAAAGTTATGTTTGCATGAAATGTATGATGCAATGTATTTGCTTCATTAATTTTTATGACATATGGATGCAACGTATGCGCATGTGAGCTGATTTGTTGTATTGTTGTTCGTTTGAGGAAAACAAAATCCTGAATGCTGCTGAGGATATGCTGAATTTTTATGTCTTGAAGTTGAAGCACTGATGAACCCTTGTTGAGAGAAGTAAATTCTGTTGTGAGGGCAGTGCCATGTACTGCTTGCAAGATCTTCTTGGGGAATCCTGAGAAATTTGATGATTTCTACTGGGGATTAAAAACTTGAAGTTTTGTTCCGATGGGGATTTAAATGATGTACTGTAGGGGATTACTTATGGAATAGCCTAGAGACATTTTCCTTTTCTTTCAACCCATTAGTAATTGTCTCTCCCATTTGTTTTATTTGTACACAATAATTATGTTCAAATGCATATGTTCATCAATGAATCATTGGACATTTTTTGTAAACAAAACACAAGCGTAAAGAAAAGGACAAATAGTTTTTGCACTTTCAAAGGGATATCTTTGTATTGACTTTGAATAAATATTTTGTACAGAGGGTACAAACATTCTAGTAAGAGAATGTTGTCGTAAAACAAGAAAAATTTATACAGAGAAGGATAGCTACGTGTAATAATCCCACGGGGTTCCCATTCTGCTATAGCCTTCACATTCTCTAAGTATCTTGTCTATTTGCCTTGTCCGAAGATCATTGAATTGATCAGATACTGAGTTTGTCAGTGGAAGCCAAAGGTTGTCCGTCAAGTGATCCGACGGGACATAGTCATACGCTTTAATTCCCTAACTTTTGCCTGGACCACCCTTTCGGGTTTTCAGTCCACCGGGAAACCCTTTTTTGCCCAAGTCAGCCTTTCGGGTTTTCAACTTGCCGGGGGTACATATTTTTTTAATTTTATCCCTAATTTTTTCCTGAACCTTTGGGTTCACCGGGATGACCCTTGTTTTTCCTAGGTGTGTCAACCTAGCGGGTCTCTTATGCGTAGTATCTTTTGACTATGTTTGTGTTCACAGGATGTGGCAGTACGTCACCATCCATGGTGGTCAATATCATTGCCCCACCGGAGAATATGTTCTTGATTACAAATGGTCCTTCATATGTAGGAGTCCATTTTCCCCTAGGATCACTTTGTGGCAAGATGATACGTTTGATCACTAGATCCCCAACTT
Organism: Vicia faba; assembly: GCA_948472305.1. Classification (NCBI taxonomy): domain Eukaryota; kingdom Viridiplantae; phylum Streptophyta; class Magnoliopsida; order Fabales; family Fabaceae; genus Vicia; species Vicia faba. The sequence goes on along the minus strand of CATIWC010000635.1, from coordinate 375,975 downwards.
GATATACTTGGCGTCTGACTTTCTTGTTGAAAGCCTTGATCATCCGCTTTTGATACATTTGACCATGGAAAACAACAGTAAGTCTCTTTTCATCAATTAAGTTCAGTTGATCAAGCCGATTCCGGATCCAATCGTTTTCATTCAATCCTACATCCTTCATAATTCTCAGAGAGGGGATCTGAACCTCAATAGGCAAGACAACCTCCATTCCGTAAACCAAAGAATAAGGTGTTGCCCCGGTTGATGTGCGAGCCGTGGTACGATAACCGTGGAGAGCTAATGGTAGCATTTCATGCCAGTCTTTATATGTGACTGTCATTTTCTGTATGATCTTCTTAATGTTTTTATTTGCAGCCTCGACATCACCATTCATCTTTGGCCGATAGGGAGAAGAATTGTGATGCTGGATCTTTAATTGCTCGCACAAGGCGGTGATCATAGTATTGTTGAGATTTGTACCGTTGTCAGTAATGATCCTTTCTGGGATACCATACCGGCAAATAATGTTTTGCTTGATGAAGCGGGCAACAACATTCTTGGTAACAGAAGCGAAGGAAGCGGCTTCGACCCATTTTGTAAAATAGTCAATGGCCACTAGGATGAAGCGGTGTCCATTGGAGTCTGTCGGCTTGACATCTCCAATCATATCAATTACCCACATAGAAAAGGGCCAAGGAGCCGTCAAGACATTCAGAGGAACCGGAGGTACGTGCACCTTGTCAGTATAAATTTGGCACTTATGGCAGGTTCGAGAATGTTGATAGCAATCTACTTCCATGGTAGACCAATAATAGCCTGCCCGTAGGATTTTCTTCGCCATCGTATGCCCACTGGAGTGGGTGCCAAAAGTACCTTCATGTAATTCAGCCATGACCTTTTCAGCTTCAACCTTATCTACGCACCGAAGCGAAATGGAGTCATGATTGAGTTTGTATAGGATGCCATTACTAAGGAAGAACTTAGTAGAGAATGTCCTTAAGAACTTTTTATCATTGATTGAAGCTCCTTCTGGATATTCTTGAGCCTCGAGATACCTGTTGACTTCGTGAAACCAAGGCTGGTCCACTACTTCTTCAGTATTAATCTTGTGACAGTGCGTCGGTTCTTCCATTTGTTTGATGGTGATTTGGGGAGCCTCGTTATCCCAATTAAGTTTAAACATAGATGACATTGTGGCTAGAGCGTCTGCTAGCTGATTTTCTTCTCGCCGGAAATGCTCGAAGGTAATCTTCTCAAAATGCGGTAGCAATGTCAAAACATGTTCTTTGTAAGGGATAAGGTTTGGGTGCTTAGTGTCCCATTCCCCTTTGATCTGACTGATGACCAAAGTTGAATCTCCAAACATGTATAAGGATTTGATTCCCAAGTCTATGGCAGCTTTGAGACCAAAGATGCACGCTTCATATTCCGCCATGTTGTTTGTACAGTTGAAGCAAAGTCTGGCAATAAAGGGAGTATGACACCCTTATGGAGATATGGGTACAACACCGATGCCGTTACCAAGTGCATTGGATGATCCATCAAAGAACATGGTCCATCGGGATCCTTGTTCAGGTCCGTCATATGGCCTGATTTCTTCACAGTTGTCTAATGTCATGATGTCTTCATCCGAGAATTCAAACTTCATAGACTGATAGTCTTCTATAGCTTGATGAGCAAGATGATCAGCTAGCACACTTCCCTTTATAGCTTTCTGAGTAGTATATTGTATGTCGTATTCTGTTAGGATCATTTGCCATCTAGCTATTCTCCCAGAGAGAGCAGGCTTCTCGAAGATATATTTTATCGGATCCATCTTAGATATCAACAAGGTAGTATGAGTCAGCATATACTGTCTTAGCCGACGAGAAGCCCATGCAAGAGCGTAGAAAGTTTTCTTGAGCAGTGAATATCTGTTTTCCCAGTCGGTAAACTTTTTTCTCAGGTAATAAATAGCGTGCTCTTTTCGGCCAGACTCGTCATACTGCCCCAATACACATCCCATTAAGTTTTCTAAAACAGTCAGATACATGATCAATGGTCTTCCCTCGACTGGTGGCATTAACACAGGAGGCTCTTGTAAGTACTCTTTGATTTTGTCAAAAGTAACTTTGCATTCATCATTCCATTTGACTACTTGATCTTTCTTCAATAGTTTGAAGATTGGATCACAAGTAGCTGTTAGATGAGATATGAATCTGGCAATATAATTCAAGCGTCCCAAGAATCCTCTGACTTCCTTCTCAGTACGAGGAGCAGGCATCTCTTGTATTGCTTTAACTTTGGTAGGATCGACTTCAATACCCTTGTTACTGACGACAAAGCCTAGGAGTCTACCGGACCATACTCCAAATGTGCACTTGCTTGGATTCAACCTTAGCTTGTACTTCTTCAGTCTCTCAAACAGCTTTTGTAAGTGATCAAGGTGTTCTTCTTCTGTTTGTGATCTGGCTATCATATCATCTACGTAGACCTCTATTTCATGATGTATCATGTCGTGAAATAAAGCTACCATGGCGCGTTAATAGGTTGCCCCAACATTCTTCAATCCGAATGACATCACCTTGTAACAGAATGTGCCCCACTGTGTGACAAATTTTGTTTTCTCCATGTCCTCAGGTGCCATTTTGATTTGGTTGTAACCTGAGAATCCGTCCATGAAGGAAAACACTTTGTGTTTTACCGTATTGTCAACCAGGATATCAATGTGGGGGAGTGGAAAATCATCTTTAGGGCTTGCCCTATTCAAATCTCTATAGTCCATACACATTCGTACTTTGCCATCTTTTTTAGGTACGGGAACAATGTTGGCAACCCATTGAGGGTAGGAAGTGACAGCCAAGAATCCAGCATTGAATTGCTTCATGACCTCCGCTTTGATCTTTTCATACATATCAGGTCTCATGCGGCGAACTTTTTGTTTTATTGGCGGACAATCTTCTCTTGTAGGCAGACGATGTACCACGATATCTGTATCAAGTCTTGGAATGTCTTCATATGACCAGGCAAAGATCTCAACATAATCATGCAACAGCTGAATCAGACGCTCCTTGACACTGGGCTCCAGATTGGCACCTAACTTGACCTATTTTTTATCCTCCTCGGTACCCAGGTTGATTGTATCCACATGTTCCTCGTGAGGCTGAATGGTTCTTTCCTCTTGTTGTAGTAGTCTGGCCAGTTCCCCTGGTACTTCACAATCTTCCTCACCTTCGTCTTCGGCTTTGTAGATTAGATCCTCAGAGTCATAAAAGGCCATAGCAGTATCGTTACCCATGGGATCCAGAATAGAGGGGTACTTGCATTTGTGAGTGTGGGTGTGTGTAAGGGTATAGCCATCCTTAAAAAATAAAATGTAAAAGAAAAACAATGAGCAGAAAAGTTTGTATGCGAAAAACGTCCATGATTCATTGAATGTCATATGAAGATGAAATAATAACCCTTACAAATGGACCATTGTGCCTCGGGCAAGACACAAGGTTTTAAGAGTGTGAATTGTTTTTGAATATTACAAGTCCAATCAAAATGTAAAGATAAATTACTGAGGGATGAAAGTTATTGGGACAAAGTCTCTGGCCTCCCAATTGTGGAGTCCTTCATCAATAGTTGGGAAGATCCAATCCCCCAAGCTGCAATCCTCTTCACCATCTTCTACCGCATTGACTTCTCGGTTGCTAATCTTCAAGGGTGGCCCTCCAGCACGGGCACGACGTACATCCTTCTGAGCACTTGAAGTGAAACCTAAGCCAAACATGTCAGATTTATACGGAATATCCGGAAGTTGCCCCCAGATGGTGCATCCACCTTCCTCTACTACTGCTTTGGCGTCCTTCAGAGATGACATACGGAGTGGATGTCTTGTAATCTTGGGAATCTGGGACACAGTCTTGGTCACTGCTACCTCTTGGGGGACCTCTTCGAAATGTTGAAAAGGAGTTTCAATGAACTCACCATCCAATTCCACATACCTGAAGGAATTAAGGTGGCTAATCATATACTCTTCTTCTTCATGGATAGTGATAATCTTTCCTTGGATTGGATATTTCAGCATCTGGTGTAGTGTAGAGGTGACAATGCCAGCATTATGGATCCACGGCCGTCCTAGCAGACAGGAGTAAAAGGGGCGGATGTCCATTACATAAAAGGTTGAGTTGAAAGTTTGAGTCCCAACCTTTATGGGGATATCCACATCCCCGTGTACCATCATCTTTGAGCCATCAAATTCCCTTACGACTATGTTACTTGGCTTTAACGTCAGTCCTTCGCAATCCAGTATGTCGAGAGCTTTCTTCGGTAAAACATTTAAAGATGAGCCAGTGTCCACCAAGACATGGGCCAGAGTTGTGCCTCTACATTCCATAAAGACATGTAATGCCCCATTGTGCTTTCTTCCCCTTGGTGTCAGATCAACATCTTAGAAGCCTATACCGTTATCCGATATCAAGTTGGCCACACGATCTTGAAATTGATCAGCAGACGTCTCTTGAGGCACATGGGCTGTCTTTAGGAATTTCACCAAGGCTTTCGCATGTGCCTCGGAACACATCAGCAATGCCTGCATGGAGATCTTGGAGGGAGTTTTCCCTAACTGTTCAACTATGTCGTAGTCGCTCCTTTTTATTATTTTTAGGATCTCCTCCATTTCTTTCTTGGAGGTCTCGGGGATAGTCAGTGATTGAGCCTTCGTTCGGACAGGCTCCACTTGAATACTTTTTCCTCGAGTTTCAGCAGCAGGAGTGTTGGTAGGAATGACAGCAGGGGTTGTAACGGCTTCGTTAATAGGAGAACTTGCAGAGATGATTATTGGTACGGGAGTAACCTTTGGAGCAGCCACGGGTCCAAAAATGCCTTTGGGGGGCAATCTCTGGAGAAAAGATCCTACCGCTTCAGGTAATTTTACTAGTTCTGGAAATATTGCTAATGTCATAATCTTTTTCCTCAGAGTTTATCTCTTCGGAGGCTAGCCCGTCTTGTTTGATGCCATGGTAGTAAATGTCTCCACCGTAATTCCACGGCACAGTTTTGTCTGATTCATATGGGATTGGCCCAGGCATTGTGATTATAAGAGGAGTAGTTTTGGGAACCAATGTAATTCTAATGGGTCTTTTGGGGACCCTGGAAGAATTGGTGGAGATGGTAATGATTGAAACGTCTTCAACAGGAACAGGTGAAACAGGAGTACTTTCAAAAAAAATCTCTTTGGTGTCTATCAAGCGTTAAATGCCTATTTTCAACAAAAGGCAATCAGTTGGTGAGGATAAGCGGAGGTGGCAGTCTTCATTACAACCCGGGAATACACCATATTTCAACAAGTTTATCTTAATGATTGGGAGTGGAGTTACGAGTTCATCAACTGTGGTAACAAACAAATCTTCTTTAATAGCATTGGTGTTGTGACCATGTCTGGGCATAGGAGCAGAAATGACGTTAGGCTTCTCGGGCACATCAAAATCAATTTATTTTGCCTCTATAAGGTCTTGAATTTTGTTTTTCAAGGCCCAGCAGTTGTTAGTGTCGTGACACGGACTTTCGGAATGATATGCGCAACGGGCATTTGGGTGATAATGAGGGGACGATGTGTTGGGGTTTTTTGGAGCTTCTTTTAAAGTTGCCAAATTGGATTTCAGAAGATGCGGTAATACTTGGGACAGAGTCATATTGATTCTGGTGAATTGCCGGACTGGCCTTTCCACCCTCGGTTGATTACTTCTTGGTTGATCAAATGTAGGCTTTGGGATCATAACAGCCCCTACCATTGGTCGGCGTTCGGCTCTCCCTTGGTTCCTTTGTGGATATATAACAGCTACTTCTTTCTTCCCAATAAAAGGCTTCCTTACAGCTATAGAAGAAGATGAATCCTTCTGAATCTTTCCATTTTTATGCCAGCTTCCACCCTCTCTCCGGTCAGTATTAACTCACTAAATCCTGCAGATGAGCTTCCAATTAAATGGTTGAAGTAAGGGCCCGATAGAGTGCCTAAGAACATGTCCACCAATTCCCTTTCAGACAGAGGGGGCTGAACTCTTCCAGCTAGATCTCTCCATTTATGCGTGTAATCCTTGAAACCCTCATTGGAAGCCATAGCCATACTCTGAAGTTGAGTACGGGTAGGCGCCAAATCAGCATTATATTGATATTTCTTGTAGAAAGTTGCGGAAAGATCTTCCCAATTGTGGACGTTGGCTCTCTTTAGTTGGTAAAACCAGTTAAGTTGTGTTCCAGATAGGCTATCTTGGAAAAAATGCACCCACAAGTCTTTATCAGCAGAGTGTGGTTGGATCTTTCTCACGTATGATCGGAGATGCATCTTAGGACATGACACTCCATCATATTTTGCGAACAAAGGCACTTTGAATTTCGGAGGAATCACAATCCCCGACACTACTCTCAATTGTTCAAAGTCTAGGCCTGGCACCTTTTGTATTTCCATAGCGCTCAAACGCTCTTCAAGATGTCTGTACTTATCATCAGCTGGAGGATACTGTTCCTCAGAGTAGTCTTCCTCCTCTTCAGATTCTGACGGGACTGCTATTTCCTTTCCTTTCGCCTCTCCTTCACCGGATGTTGTTGCAAAATTTAAAGTTCTTCTAGTATGTCCCTGAAACCTTCTACCCATGTTTAAAACCCCAGTGACTTTCTTTATTTTCTTTTTCCTTTCTTCATCCAGCAGAGTCTTCAACTCTTCTTGCCCCTTGGCTAGGGTCATGAGCAACTGTTGAAACTGCGTGTTCTGAGCTTGGAGATCTTTGACTGTCTGTTCGAGATCCATCTTACTGAAATAAATAGTAGAGAGATGAGGAAACTCGTTGCAAAAGACCTATTTATGTTATGATGAATGATATGTGCATATGTAATGTTTTCAAGGATTTCAAAGATTCAAGTTTGTTTTAGACAAAAAGAAAACACACGTTATATTAATAAGATAAAGTTTGAGTACATCAATTCCCCTTTGGCAAAATAATACGAAACTCTAAGATAAAAAAGTAGTGCGCATCCTCTTTGGTGCTATGTAGGCATTTAGAGTCTGCTCCTCATGAAGTAGCCTAGTGAGTTCCAAAACTTTCTTCTCGCTTGTGTAGAGTTGGGATTTGAAAGTATCTCGTTCTCCTTTGAGCTGTATCCAATCCCTTTGTAGGTCTTCAAGAGATGTGGACATGTCAGGATGTAGGATAGTGTATGGAACATCTCCCTCCTTAACAGGCTCAATAATTACAGGAAGAATGGAAGGATAAGGCATCATAAGACTTTGAGCGCGGGTTCGTACCCATTTGAGGTAAGGCTCAAGAGGGATGTAATTCTTGTGTCCCAAAGTCTTACTATCCACCTTGTTTAGCATCCTCCAAGTTCGGGTGAATCTCTGGCGAAGACCTTGACCGTCGTTGTCGTAGTCGAATACCAAACCTTGAATCAGCATCTCGTGCGGGCCATCCCTTCGGGCGTAACCAAAATGTCTTAAAGCTAAGCACGGGTTATAGGTGATGCCTCCCCTAATTCCAAGTAGGGGGACATTAGGGAATTCCCCACAACGGTCAACAATGATAACATTCTCTTTGGATCAGGAGCACCAATGAATATCTGAATGTTTGAGCGTCATTAACCATTGTGACCACCTTGAACCTTGCTCATTCTTTAAGACCGATTAGGGAAGATGAGAAATAAACCATCTTTCCTAGAGAGGAGTGTAACACATAAGGACACCTCTTTTTCTCATTGTGCGTGTGTGAAAAGAGTGTAGGATATCCCCTAGCAATGTAGGCACCGGATTGTGTGACATGAAGATTTTGACGGTGCTCACATCTATGAGTTGGTTAGGATTGGGAAATAAGACTATCCCATAGATAAGAAGATCCACAATTTCCTTAAAGGCTTGCAAGTATAAGGAATTCCAACAGCTTTGGGCTTTCTCAAACAGGAACTTTGCTAAGAAGCCTTTGACACCACTTCTAGTTTCCCAATGAGTTGTGACATCAGATGAGTGAAAGTGCAGAGCTTGAGCAATCTCTTCTGGCTTTGGATCTCTTTCTGTACCGTTGAAAGGTAGTTGATTGAGAATGGGAATCCTCAAGAGTTGGGAGAATTCTTCCAAAGTAGGCACAAGCTGATAGTCGGGAAATATGAAGCAATGGTGCAAAGGATCAAAGAACTGAAAGAGCACCCTCATCATATCCTCATCTGTGTCTCTCGGTGAATGGAGAGTTCTCAGGAATCCTTGAAGCTAGATCCTTAAGTTGTGGAGGAATTATTACAAGGTTAATTTGGATAGTTTTCCTGCGAAGTGAATCCATATCCTACGAAACAAGAACAAAGATGAATCTCCAAAATCCTTGAAATGGTTAGTAGATGTATATAATGTTCATGATGTCCATGATGTTATGTACAAGTATGCATATACAAGCAAAGCAAACAAGTTCTTAGTTAAGGCTTGCATGGGGTTTTATAAGTAAGTACCCTCTTGAAGTTTTGTTGGCTTAAACCTGTCCTAATAATAGTAACCGGGTTCTAAGGAGCTCAATATCACCGGATTGTTTCCTTGGTCATTTTTTAAGCTCAAGCCTCTTTAATGGCGACCGGAATATCCCAAGAAACCAACCCTCAATGAGTGGAGTATCGAGTATCTACCAACTTCAGACTGCACCAAAGTCAATCATCTCACTATATCCTAAAGGCCAAGTTGGTCAAGTAAAGGGTTCTAGAAGTTCACTAGTGATTCACGACATCACTCAATCGCCCCGTATTCTCTTTGATTAACTCAAAGGCTACCGGCACCCACAAATATGTCACACTTACATAGCTATTGCTTAGACCATGTCGGTATACCCCGCACAGTTTCCATAATTTATTGTTATTTACCTATAATGTATCCCAAATCCGGGTAGAGGATTTCAAACCCAAACAAAGAACCATAATGTAAAGCATATAAGTCAAACAATGTAAGCAAATAAATGTAATCTAGCCCTAAAGTAACCCCACTTTCATTTAATCCCCGGCTGAGTCGTCAGTTCTGTGATACGGTGGGAGAACTGACTTGAGGGTTTTGCGTTTTATTGCAAATGTTGCGGTTAGCAAGAGTCGCCACCGACTTTTCTTTTATCCAAAAGGAAAGGTGAAAAAGCACAGGAAATACCTTTGAGATTGTTTCTTGAGTTCGGGGGGGAGGGGGGGTAGATTATGAAAAGGGAAGGTATTAGCACCCTTTTCATCCACGGTTTTCAATGGGCTCTTAGTTACTTGCTAGATCACTTGCTTTTTGTTTTGAAATTGTGCTTTGTGTGGTTTTGAAAGTATTTTGTAAAAGAGGCCATTGTTTAGGCAATCTTTGTAATGATTCTCGTTCGTAAGAATGTATACAAAGATGTTTGTCTTTTTGAAAATGTTTTCATTGTTTGTAAGATGTTTTGAAATGTGTGTGTTTGTTTTGAAAATAGCAAGGATAGTTATTTGAAATGGAGCAAGTAACTAGAAGTAATCTACCTACTCAAATGTCTTTCTTGTTCATTTTCTTTTCCTTTGATATTGTTGTCTTACCATTGATTGGTAAGCAACCCTATCTTTCGATGTAAACGGGACAGGCGTGGGTCATCGTATAACCACGATTAGCAAAGTTGCAAAGTATCTTAGCATTTTTTGAGGGACTAAGATCATTTTGTAAGGCAACTTTGAATAGCGTCATCGAGGGACTATGATCTTATACTTGTTTGTTTTTGCCAAGATACTTCGCATGCGTAATATGGCCATTTTTATGTAAGGAAACCAAGTGGAGTAACCCTAAGGGTGCTTGTGTGCAAGTGTGTTATTTTCATGCTTGGTTTTGTCTTGGATTAGGGTTTTCTATTTGATTTGTTTTTATCTTGCCATACAAACCCTAATTTCTAGCATGGTATATAAAAGTGGTAAATTGCATAATTTAAAGATTACTACGCTATTACAATATTTTATGGGATGGGGGTAAACAAATTATGAATGGGGATTTGCAATAATGTAAATCTAATTAAGCTATTACAACCAAATCGAATTTGTACGAATATTTGAATATATAATATAAATATAAATTAAATGTGCAATGGTATGTATATGCAAGAAAAGATTTTTGTTTTGTTTTTCATATGTAAAAGAGTTTTGACCTAATCCTAATAATTTAAGAAAAGGAAATTATTTCTTGAAAAAAGTTGTTAAACATAATTTCTAATTTAAAAGAAAATAAAGTTCTTTAAGTATTATTTTTGTGTATTTTTTGTCTTAAAATAATAAATCATATTTATGAAAATATTTTGTCTTTTTATATGTTAAAATAAATATTTACAAGTATAAAAAAAAAGGATAAAAATATATCTAAGTCTATTTTATTTTACAAGTTTATTTAAGAAATATAGTTAATATATAACTTAATAAAAATAATTTTTATGTGAAAATAAAATAAACAAAAATGAAATATTTAACATATTTTATATTTTTATGATTTTTTATGCAAAAGAAAATGTATTTAATAAAATGAAAGAAAAAATTAAAAAAAATAATAAAAAGATTGGGCCAGGGGTGTTGTAAGGAGAAAGGAAGGTAAGTGTTAGAAAAAAATGAGAGGCCCAAAGGAACAAAGCCCAGCGCTGTAAAAAATGACAAAAATGAAGCTGAAAAAATATGAAAAATGCAAAAGGTAGCGCCAAGGTTCGAACCCATGACCTGTACACTTTCAGCACGCTACCTTGCCACTGGGGTGGTTGTACATTCGTTAGTTCATATGAAACAAAAAATACATAACACATAATGCCTCATTGCCCTGTACTTCATCTTCTTCCTCAAGCTAGCCAGAACCTCTATATCTTTCTCGTTTCTCCATGAAAATGGAAACTTCAAACAGGAAAATGGTAGTACTTTTTCCCACGATTTCAACCATGTAACTCATGTAAACTAACAATCAATGATCAAAGCTAATTTCAATGGCCCTAATTTTAAACCTAATTTTTACAGAAATTTGAAATCTAAAATTCTTCATACATAATGAACATAAATGAAATCTATGCACATGGTTGGGTTTAGCACAATAATATCTACATTTTCCTTTCACAAATCGAGACTAATAGATGTCTGTATGAAGAGATAGAAGTTAGAGTTCTTACCTCCTTCAGCTGAGATCGTGAATGGAGTTTGAGTGATTTTATGAAGGCCTGCAGATTCCTCTAGCTTTCCTGAACCTCCCTGAGTGTGTTCCAACCCTTACCTTACTTTGAAAGTTCCTGAATCTCTCTATCCAAGTCAACCTGGAAGCTTGAAAAACAAAAATGGCAGATGGAGAAAGAAGAGTTACAGTGAAGGGATGATGGTCTGGAACACTTAGATATGAGGTAGGTTAAGTGTTTGAGTGATTAGAACTTGAAACGCACGAGTAGATTTTTGGATTGCTATGCTTGGTCTCAAACTGCAAGTTTTGACAGGTTTTTGGTGATAGGAAGTTTTTGAGAGTTTATGGCCTTTAGCAATCGTTTGTTAGGTGGAAATGTGTTTGTGTATAAGTATAGAGAAGGTTTCAAGTCAGCTCCTCAACATATTTTTGAGTTATAGGCTTTTTGCTCTATTGCTTGCCTTTTAAGAAAAGTGAAGAGACCACTCTCTACATGCTTGTACATGCCTGCTTGGAGTTGGTACAAGTCCTAGACAACTTGCTTTTGGTTTATAGGACTTGTGTGTGCATAAAAACAGATGCAAGGCTCAAGGAGTGAAAAGTTGCAAAAGTTATGCTTTTCTAAAATGGCAATGGCAACTTTGTGCCATTTATGGAATTAAAGCTTGGACAAAGACTCTTGTGCTTGGATTAAGGCTTTATCATCTGTGTAAGAATTAAATTATAAAGTGAGAAACAATTTTGAGACCTGTAGAGCAAGGATTAGGAAGCATAGGTTAAGATTTGAATTTTGTTCTTCATGAAATGGCTTGAAATCAAAGTGAGATATTGCCAACTTCATCTCTTCGATTCTCCTCAACCAAAAATGATCTCAAGTAGTTATTTGACATTTTGGAAAGCTTGCAATATTCTCTATAACTCATCTTTGAAATGAATTTCAATATTCATCTTAGAACTATGTGAAAAATTTCCATGAAGTTAGGTAATAAACCTGCCTAAATTAGGGCAAAATTTCACTAAGTTATTTTAGTTCATGGGCATGTATTCACAAAATTATATCTTGAGATCCAATAATCTTTAGGGAAAAATGTGTGAAGTAAAGTTGTATATTTAATGAAGATCTACAACTTTCATGTTGGGAACTTTCTTTGAATCATCTTGCATCATGGTGGAAATTTGGCTTAAAGTTGAGAAAAAATAAGAAATTTTCTATACTTAGAAAAATTTCTAAGTTAAGAAAATTTCAATTTTCAAACAAAATCTTCAATCTTTGATTTATTTATGAACAAGTTTCACATTTTGACATGTTTTGATGAATTGTGATCCTTGGCATTTGATTTTGACCAAAAAGTCAAAGTTTGACTTTTCAGTATACAGTTGACTGCAAATTTTATATGTCAATCCAATGAAATTGCAATGTTTTGAACCATGTCAATAGGTCAAGATGATACAATTGAACCCTTGAAATCATTCTTCAAACCAATTGGTCATTTGCTGAGTCAAAAATCGGAAATTGCCCTTTCTCAATCAAAACCCTAATTTTGACCATTTTGCCCTTTTGATGATTTGATCAAATTTCTTGAGGAAATGTGGTCCAAACTTGATCAAATGATACATATGAGTCTAAAATGTTGATGTGGACTAAAAATTATGAAGTTTGACTGTAAATTGGCCATGGTTGACTTTTTCCCCAATACAACTGATTTTTAGGTCAACTGTCCAATTGCTTGATCAAAAATGGGATTCAAGGCTTGAAACTTAACATGAGTAATCTTAGGGGTCAAACATGATACTTGAAAGTCAAATGAAACATTGTTAGTCAAAAAATCTTTGTGCAATTCCAAACCCTAGTTTTGGGTCATCAGTGCAAGATGAGATGTCTTGAGCTGATCAAACTCTAATCCAGTCTTAAGTCAAAGAGATCTTGTGAGAAAAGTGTTGATAAATGAGAGGGAAAATTTTGGGGTACAACAGTGGCCCAAACCTATGTTTGCAAGCCCAAGTATGTTAATTTTTTCCCTTTGAACCAATAACCTTGAGATTAATTGTGTGGAGGCTTTGGTTCTACCAATCCTCTAATGGACCTTCATAAATTTTGGTCAACGCGGATCACTTAAACATCGTTGATCATTAAATGTTGCCTTGAGAATTCTTAAATGGATGATATACTTGACAAAAAGAAAATGCAACTTGTTGTTGAGAGGCTTTGGTTCTACCAATTCCCTAATGAGTTCCAAATGCATGTTTCAAGATGGTCATCCAACTAACCACTAATTATTAACAATTGACTTTACTTTATGATTTTATTTTTATACTTTTACTTTTTGTACTATTTACTTTAGCATTTACATTTCATGCTATTTTCATCTTTGCTCACTTGAGCTTTTCTTTTCTTTTTGAAGATACTTAATAATCAATATAAACCATAAAAAACATTAATGATACTTGGACTATTTGGTTACTATCCTTGGCATTATAGAGTATTGGACTTCTTGGACTTAGGATTAGAAACCTTAGCCTATGTTGAAGACCTTGTGACCTTAATTGATATTTTGTCTTGAGTTCTTGAGGTTTACCTCAAGACATTGGGTTTTTATTTTATTTTGTGTGCAGGTTATTTTCATTACATACTTTGTTTGTAATCTGGAATTCACCCGTATACAGTCGTTACTCTACCCAATTTTTGTGTAGACTTAATACACTTGAAGTTTGGTTCTCTTAAGAGGTCTAGTATCTTTGCTTGCTTGGTTTCAATCCAAAGAATTGGAATTCTATCTTGACTCATAATGTCAAGTATTGACTTCTTGTTGGTTAGATGGTTCTTCTCCCTAGCTTTTACCTCATGCTTTAGGATAGACTCTTCTTCTCCTCCCATCTTCTTTAATTTCAAAAATCTTCTCTCTCATTTTGAAAACTCTTCTTGTTTTTTAAACTTGAACCACTTTCATAATAAACTTGGACCTAGGTCCATGCATTTTCAAAACCTTTTCATAAATAAACTTCAATCAACTAAATAATACCTTGACATTTTTTGTGAGAAGACTAAAAGTCAATCAATCTCATTTCAAACTATTTTGCCACTTTGGCTTCTACTTTAAAACTTTTCTCAAAAGATTGGACTCTTGTCAATCCTTGTAGTGATGCAAACAACTATACTTCTACAATATGTAGTGAAGTGAGATATTTTCCACTTGGGTGTTGAGTGAGGCATTGTTTATTTTAAAATCCAAGTCGTATCCTCCACTTTGAGATGATGCAAATTCTCCTTTCTCATGATTGTGGGTAGTAAGTATGTTTTCCACACGCACAATAATGATGATGTCTTATCTCTTAAAATCAACCAACACACATGTGTTTTAAAATTTTTTAAAGGTGAACTACGTGTACCCTGATCTCTTATTGCACGATAGGTGGTACGTAGGCACTAAAGATTCGTAACCGCGGCGGGTGAAAAAATCATAAAAAAATACTTCTTTTCTCACCTCCACCATCTATTTTTTTTATACAACATTTTATAGCCAAAATATACAGATTTTTCAAAGAGGTTCCTGCAGAGAACCGTAGATGTTTAGGGTGATAATACCTTCCCTTTGCATAACCAACCCCCTTACCTTGAATCTTTCCCCCTCTTTTAGGTTATTTGATTTTTTCCCTTTCCTTTGGAAGCAATAAAGTGCGGTGGCGGTTTTTATTTTTTATCTGTATAAGTCTAGTCAATCCAATGGCTTAGTCTTAAACATTTCTACCACTATAGTAATTTCTAAAGTATCTTACGAGTTGCCTTCGTGATTGTACGATGATACACGCATGTCCCTCAATACATCCAACGATAGGACTACCTACTAACTAATAGTAGGATAGCACTGTCTAAAGGAAAGAGGAAAAGAACAAAGAACTTTCGAGTAGGTAGACCACTTATAGTTGCTTGCTCACAAAACAAAACAATTTTTCACACATACACAAACTCTTTTCTAAATATTTCAAAGACAAAACACTTTATATACGTTCTCAACGATATGAGAAACATTACAAAGTTCTCCACACTAAGGTGTCTTTCTAAAATATTTTCAAAATACACTTACACAAAAAAGGCATTTTCAAAAGTGAGCTAGCAACTAAGAGCTCGTAGATAACTACGAATGGAAAGGGTGATAACACCTTCCCTTTCCATAACCTACCCCCCGAACTCAAAATCTTTAAAAAGGTCTTTCCTGTTCTTTTCACCCTTTCCTTTGTTGGATAAAAGAAAAGTCGGTGGCAACTTTTGCTAACCGAAACATTTGCGATAAAAATGCAAAACCAGTAAATTCAGTTCTTCCACCGTATTACAGGTACCAAAGAAAGATGCAAGGTACATATGTGTGTATATTACAGGTATCTGAACAGGGTGAGCCCCAAAGATAACTTCCCGCTGCCACATATTGATGTCTTGGTCCACAACACCACTAAGCACAAGGTATTCTCCTTCATGGATGGTTTCTTGGGTTATAATAAGATCAAGATGGTGCTTGAAGACATGGAGAAAACTACCTTCGTCACATAGTGGGGAACTTTCTGTTATAAGGTCATGCCTTTTGGGTTGAAGAACGTCGGGGCAACTTATCAGCGTGCCATGGTAGCCTTAGTTCACGATATGATTCATCATAAAATAGAAGTCTACAACGATGATATGATAGCAAGGTCACAAACTGAAGAAGAACATCTTGATCATCTGCATAAGTTATTTGAAAGGCTGAAGAAGTAAAAACTAAGGCTAAATCTGAACAAATGCACTTTTGGGGTGAGATCCGGTAAACTCCTAGGTTTCATCATCAGTGGTAAAGGAATTGAAGTTTATCCCGCAAAAGTTAAAGTTATTCAAGAAGGAGGTCATAGGTTTCTTAGGATGACTAAACTACATTGCCCGATTCATTTCTCATCTGACTGCTACCTGTGATCCAATCTTCAAGCTGCTGAAGAAAGATCAAGTGGTAAAATGGAACGACGGCTGTAAAATAGCTTTTTGATAAAATCAAGGAGTACTTACAAGAACCTCCAATTATGATGCCACTAGTTGAAGGAAGACCTCTAATAATGTAACTCACAGTGCTAGAGAACTCAATGGGGTGTGTATTGTGCTAGCATGACGAGTCTGGTCGAAAAGAGCATGCAATATACTACCTTAGCAAACAGTTTACTGGCTGTTAAACAAGATATTCAGTGCTCGAGAAAACTTATTGCACTTTGACATGGGCTGCTCGCCGACTAAGACAATATATGTTGACTCATACTTTTCTATTGATCTCTAAAATGGATCCCATCAAATACATATTTGAGAAGCCAGCTCTCTCCGGAAGAATAGCCCGATGGCAAATGGTCCAAACGAAATACGACATTCAGTACACCACCTAAAAAGCAATCAAAGGAAGTGTATTGGCAGATCATTTGGCGCATGAAGCTGTAGAAGACTATCAATATATGAACTTCGAATTCCCGAACGAGAATATTATGCTAGTTATAGATTATGAAGAACCTGGACCGTATGAAGGACCCGAGTCAGGATCCCTATGGACTATGGTTTTCGATGGAGCTTCTAACGCACTTGGACTTTTCCATACACCCTTCACCGTTAGAATTTGCTTTGACTGCACCAACAACATGGCTGAGTAAGTAGCGTGCATTATAGGTATTAAAGCTGCTATTGACCTGAGAATTAAACTCTTGAGCGTATATGGGGATTCAACCTTGGTAATCAATCAGGTCAAGGGAGAATGGGATACAAAGCATCTGAACCTTGTTCCATACCGAGAGCATGTGTTAACCTTAATCTCGTACTTTGAGGAGATTACTTTTGAGCATATTCCACGAGAAGAGAACCAGTTGGCGGATGCATTAGCTACAATGTCATCCATGTTCAAGATCAAATGAGACAATGAAGCTCCTAGAATTACTATAGAAAGACTGGACGAGTCGGCACACTGCTATGAAATTGACATTGATGAAGTAGAAGTGAAGCCTTGGTTTCATGAAGTGAAAAGATATCTTGAGGCTCAAGAGTACCCTGAAGGGGCATCTATCAATGATAAGAAATTCCTACGGAGGTTCTCGGCTAAGTTCTTCCTAAGCAACATAATTTTATACAAGCGCAATCATGATTCGACTCTGCTTCGTTGTGTGGACAAGAAAGAAGCATAAGAGATTATGGAAGATATGCACGAAGGTATCTTCGGTACTCATTCCAATGAACATACTATGGATAAGAAAATCTTGAGAGCAGGTTACAATTGGTCGACCATTGAAACTGATTTCCATCACCACTTCAGGACGTGTCACAAATGCCAAATCTATGCTGATAAAGTACATGTGCCTCCAGTACCTCTGAACGTTCTGACTGCTCCTTGGTCGTTCGCGATATTGTCCATTTAAGTGATTGGAGAGATCAAACCACTACCTCTAACGGGAATTTCTTTATCCTCGTCGCCATCGATTACCTTACAAAGTGTGTTGAAGCAGCCTCGTTACCAAGAATGTCGTAGCCCGGTTCATCAAGCATAACCTTATCTGTCGGTATGGAATCCTCGAGAGAACCATTATAGAAAATGGTACTAATCTCAACAACACTATGATCATTGAACTCTGCATGCAGTTCAAGATCAAGCATCATAACTCTTCTCCGTATCGACCAAAGATGAATGGTGCAGTGGAAGCCGCCAACAAGAATATTAAGAAGATTATACAGAAGATGGTTGTGACCTACAAATACTAGCACGAGATGTTATCGTTTTCTCTTCATGGATATCGTACTTCAGCATGAACTTCAACTAGGCCAACCCCCATTCTCTCTGGTCTAAGGTATGGAATTTTTTCTACCTATCAAAGTTCAGATTCCTTCTCTGAGAATCATGAAGGATGCAGATTTAGACGAAGACGAGTGGACTCATACCAGGCTAGACCAATTGAATCTAATTTACAAAAAGAGGCGTGCGACTGTCTGTCACGGTCAGATGTATCAGAAACATATGATCAAGGCATTCAACATGAAAATCAAGCATCAGGTATATCAGGCTGGTGACTTGGTAATAAAGCGCATCATACTACCGCATGGTGATCCCAGGGGAAAATGGACTCCCACCTATGAAGGGCCATTTATTGTCAAGAAAGTGTTTTCGGGCGGTGCTATGATACTAACCACCATGGACGATGAAGATTTCCCGCATCTTGTGAACGTGGACATAGTTAAAAGATACTACGCATGAAAATGATCCGCTAGGTTGACTGGCCTAGGAAAAAATAAGGGCATCGGTGAACCAAAAGGGTTCGGGCAAAAATTAGGGATATATATAAAATATTATACACCCGGCAAATCGAAAACCTAAAAAGGAGGTTTGGGAAAAAAAAGGGTATCCTGGTGGACTGAAAACCCGAAAGGTCGGTCTTGGAAAAAGTTAAGGATTAAAGTGTACGACTATGTCTCGGTTGATCACTTACAACAAGCTTTATTACCAAAGTCAAAAGTTCAAATGGCACAGATCAGCTCAATCAACTTCTTCTGACAGCAAGGGATGAGATGTTCGAGGACATAGGGGAAATAGCAGAGTTGGAAACCAACGAGATCATTTCCACATAGCTATATGTTTTGTTTTCACTTTGTACTCTTTTCATTTCATGATAATTTCCTCTTACTATGATTTATATCTCTTTGTAAAAAATCGCCTATTTATGGGTAAACTATCAATACAAATACAACCTAAAATTGAATGAACATATGCATATAAACACGATTAACTGTTAACGAATATATGCATAAGAACAAGAATAAGCATTTACTCAAGACTCTAGGAGTTGGGATGACGTCCAAGCTGTCCACAAATCCCCACAGATCCACTTCCATGGGATTATCCCCACAGAGTAGTCTTCACAAAACAATCTTCAACAAAGATATATCCTCCACAAAATAGGATACACCCATCATACTCACCAGTCGAACCCCCCAGCGGATAAAATAATATGATCTTTTTCCCGGCAATATAACTCTATGGAAGTTCTCTTCCCCAACTGAGTTTATTCCTCCAAAACTGTAAAACCCCCTGCAGATTTCTTCTCTCCATTAGAGCTTGTTTCTTCAGAAGAGTATTTCTCTGTCAACAGGGTTGATTCCCCCAACAGGGTTTATTTCTCTAATAGATTATAGTCTCCCCAGCTTGATTCTATTCCTCAGATGGCTACGAATCACCAGCAAAATTCCTCTCCCTAGTGAAATCGCCTCTATCCCTAGAAAGTTGCTACGAAACCTGGAACCAGACCAGATATCCGTTAACTTTATCCTCCCTAGATGAGTCTAAAGCTTATCCATCTCTTTTATCCTCAGTCAGGGTATATAAGAATTAAACTCCCCAGTAGAGGATGAACGACTAATGTTCCTGAACTCTTATCCCCAAATAGAAGTCAACATTCCCCAGTGGAGTTTCCTCAAACAGCAAGCAAGAATCCCCAGTGGAAGCATTCTAGATAAAGTTGAAGATTACATATGTTCTTTATCCCCATCACGAGTTAGTGATTCATTTTCCCCAACAAGATGTCATGCGGAACTGTTGATACACTTCCAACAACATTTCATATTCATACATCGTCATAACATATGCATACGAACACATATAACACAGTCTCATTTATTTTGAGAACATCATGACGCAATGCATTTCATACATCATGACATCACATACAACTAACTCTTTACATTTTCAGGAAAGATCAATCAACAGACAAACACCATCAACTACTTATGTGACCCGACAATCTTCTCCAAGGCTACATCTGACAAAGGGCTATTTTAGTAATTGCCTCAAAGGATCATTCTCAAAAAAGACATCTTTGGCTCAGATTAAATCTACCATAGATTTATTCTGATACTTCTTCCAGTAGACATTTTCAAGCTCAGATTAAATCGACCATAGATTTATTCTGATACTTCTCCCAGTTAAAGACAGACGCAGACAACTTCTGGCTCAGATTAAATCGACCAAAGATTTATGTTGATACTTCTTCCATTAGAAATTTTCTGGCTCAGATTAAATCGACCATAGATTTATTCTGATACTTCTCCCAATTAAAGACAGACGCATACATCTTCTGGATCAGATTAAATTGACCATAGATTTATTTTGATACTTCTTCCAATAGACATTTTCTGGCTCATATTAAATCGAGTGTAGATTTATTCTGATACTTCTCTCAGTTATAGAAAGTACACAGACATATTCTGGCTCAGATAAAATTGACCATAGATTCATTCTCATAATTCTCCCAGTTAAAGATGGACACAAACATCTTCTGGCTCAGATCAAATCAAGCGTAGATTTATCCTGATACTTCTTCCAGTAGACATTTTGTGGCTCAGATTAAATCGATCATAGATTCATTCTGATACTTCTACGAATTAAAGATGGACATAAACATCTTCTGGCTCAGATTAAATCAAGCGTAGATTTATCCGGATACTTCTTCCAGTAGACATTTTCTGGCCAAGGTTAAATCGACCATAGATTCACTCTGATACTTCTCCCAGTTAAAGACACGCGTAGACATCTTCTGGCTCAGATTAAATCAAGTGTAGATTTATTCTAATACTTCTTCCAGTTGAAGCCGAGCATAGACTTAGTCTAATCTCTATCAATAGTTACTTTGGTTGGCATCTATAATCCCATCTCTAATGACTCATCGTTACCTCTCCAAATGGCATCTTTGAGCCCATTCCCAGTATAATCAACCAACAGCGTTACTTCATGCACATGCAAGTACAAATTTGTGGGTACTTAAGTGTTCAATCATCTTTTACCTTCAAGTCATGAATGGCGGACATGCCAATATAACTCTTCAGGTTTAAGAAGATTGAACATGGGAAGTTGTTGTACCCCAAAATCTGCCCTCCCATTTTCTTCAAAGCATGCTCATAAGGATCTCAAATACTCAAAGCCACTCAAGAGGTAACTGGCAAACCTCCTCCAAAGCAAGGGTCTTCAACTAGGGTTTGGTGCTTCTCAAAGAAGATTTGGTTGCAAGGGTCTCAAATGACTTTCATGGTTCATCATAGGTTCTCAATAATGCTTATGTCAAGTTTCAAGCCTTGCATCACATGTTTGCTCAGTTAATGGCTCAGAAGATTGAAAGTTAACTATATTGGTTAAAAAGTTAACTATGGTCAGCATACAGTCAAACTTCAATATTTTTTGTCAACATCAACATTTTGAGGTGATATTCATCATTTGATCAAGGGTTGATCATGATTCCTCAAGGAAAGCCTTCAAATCATCAAAGGTCAAAAATTTCCAAATTGGGGTTTTGATTAAAGATAACTAATCATTGACTTTTGGCCTAGTGCATGACCTAAAGGCTTAAAGCATGATCTGAAGGGATAAAATACAACATCTTGACATAATTACATGGCTCAAGACATTTCCAAAGATACAAGTGATTGATAGTTGAAGAATTGAATCAATTGATAAAAAGTCAACAGTCATACAAAAGACAAACTTTGACTTTTTGGTCAACATTGGAATTCAAAAATCAAGAATCATCAAAACATTCAAAATTATCAAGTTTGATCATTAAGAATCAACAAAGTCAAGAAAATCAAGAAAAAAGTCAACAAAAGTCAAAAGTTGGAAAATTTTCCAACACTTAGAAAATTTTCTAAGTGTTTTGTTCTTAACAAAGTCACTACTTTATGGCCATCTTTCACTAAGATCCAAATCGATTCAGCAAAAACTTTCAACATAAATGTTGTAGGGAATGAAAATTTCTACAACTTTGCTAATGAGAGTTGATCTCCAAAAAGTGCTCAAATCAAGAGATATAAGCATGTGAAATTCTGCCAACAATTAGAGAAATTTATCAAACAGTTTTGACATCAAAAAGTGACCAACTTCATGGCCATTTTTGACCAAGATCCCAATTGATTCAAAAAAAGTGTTCAACATGAAATTTGTAGACAATGTTTCAAGCTTTCCAAAATATCCAAGAGCATGAATTTCTCATACTTGAGCTAGGGGATTCAAAGAGAAGAAGTTGGCCATTCAAACTTGAATCATAAGTCAGTTTTTGATGACCTTATGGCCAAAACTCCAACCAAAGCTACAAGATCTCTCTTTTCAGGCTATGTTATCTCTAAATCTATCCATAATTAAGTAATTACACATGCTCTAAGTGTATTACACAAGGATTTAAAGCTCTGTCCAAGTCTTGATGCCATTTTTGGATGAATTTGCATAAAGTCACTTTGCCTCTTTGATAAAGCAAGTTTATGTCAATAAATCCTCACTTAAGCTTGTAACTTGCTCCTAATCAGATCACACAAAATATCAATATCAGAATCAACTTCTAGAGGTCAGCAAAAGTATGGCAAATCCCTTGAATCACTCCCTTTCTTCATCATGAAGCAACATGCTTTTTTGTGCATTTTCAAAACAAATGATCAAACCATACTCCCATATGAACCGAGTTTGATTTCTGCAAGTTGGAGGGACCATTTGCAACCTCTATAAATACCTCTCTATGCCACGGAACTTGGGACACGAAAATTTGCTCAAAAACCACTTTTGTTGCACATTTGAAGCTTCCAACACCCAACTTCAAATCCACTCGCACATTTTCCTATTTTATCATTCAAACACCTTAGGTACATCATATAGAAGTTGTCTAAACACCTGAACAACTTCTGGAACATCTCCAGCATCATCTTCCATTCTCAAACCTGAGCTCTGCACATTGAGTTGGGGAGGATGATTCATTGAGCCTCAAGGAAATATAAGCATTGGAACATGTTCAGGGAGGTCCAAGGAAGCTTTTGGCATCATTTATTTGCACCTGGAAGCATCCATACGCATTCTGAGTTTTCACTTCAATAGGCAAGTTTTCTCAAACTTTGAAATCTTGATACAAGCATCATTAGCATATACTTTCTGAAGATAAAATGTAGACGTCATGTTACAGAAACTATCCATGTCCTTTAATTGCATTTTAATTGACTGTGTGATGAGAATTTTGGAACTGAGTTTTCTGAAATGATAGGGTTTCAGTTTGGTATCAAACAAAATTCGTCCTAACCATTGATGTATAGCTTTTAAAAAAATACATGGTTGAATTCCTTATAAAAAGTTAAATAACTTTGATGTTTACATCTTTCAAATTGGTTGAGAAATGAGCATTTTCAAAAAATTAAAGAATGGAAGAAAGGTGTTGTTGTTGTTCGTTCACGCGAGAGGAAGAAGAAGATGATGCGATGGCATTTTCAAATTAGGGTATTTTGTTTTATAATATATTTAATGGGTGTTGTTTCATAAACAGATGAAATAGTTGTCCCATGATGCACCTCCTGAAAGCCACCATAGGGGATCACACAACGCAGTTCCGGGCTTCCTTGAAATGGGCTGGACAAATTCAAATTCATACCCCCATTTTCCTTTTGCAACATCAGGCCCTTTTAATTTATTTTTCTTTTGTTTTGTTTTAATTAATTATTTGTTTTTTTAATCTTTTTTATAAAATAAAAAAAAATCATAAAATCATAAAAAATTTAGATCTAGGTTTTTAATAAATTAATTTAATTTAGGGTTTACTTATTATTTCACACTTCAAATATTTTTCTAAACACAAAAACATCAAAAATATTTTCTTAAACGCTTAGGAATATTTTAAGGGTCTTTTTTACCATCTTTTCCCTTTTCAATATTCACGCGCTCAATTACTCTTTCACATTATTTCCCAATATTGTAATTGTTTGAAAGTTTGTAATAGATAATTAGGGTTTATTGCTTTTCTCCCCAGTTTATGGTTTGTACTCCCCATCCCCGAAGCGATGTGATAGCGTAAATTATTTTTCGCATTTTTATTTTCCGCACTTGGATATATTTAACTGCTAGATTAATTAGGAGTGCATGGAAAGACGTAAAAAACCAACATTAGCTAACATAATCTCAAGATTAATAACTGAACCAGAACACACTTCACACACGCGCACCTCTAGGGTGACCCTCACTTGTTTCCTTGGATTTAAACAGTCATGTCCCTCGAACGTGGGACGGCTTAGCAAAGACCCTCGGTTAAAAGATCGTAGTCCCTCGATGACCCTTCGATGCTACCTTCAGTAAACGATTTTAGTCCATTACGAAAATTCTAAAGTGTCCTACAAGTTGCCATCTATGAGTGTACGATGACCTGCGCCTGTCCGTCACATCCAATGATAGGGATTCCTACTGACTAATGTTAGGATAGCACTATCTAAAGGAGGAGGAAAAGAACGAAGACTTTTTTGAGTAGGTAGAACACTCGTAGTCGCTTTCTCATAAACTTTTCAAAATAAAACATCTTTTCACAAAACAACACTTTCTTTCACAATATTTTCAAAACAAACATTTTGTATACATTCTCAATGATACGAGAATCATTACAAAATTGCCACACTAAGGAATTTTCAAAAAAAATTCAAACATACACAAGCATAATGCATTTCCAAAAAAGTGAGCTAGCGATTAAGAGCCCGTAGATAACTACGGATGAAAAGGGTGCTAACACCTTCCCTTCTCATAACCTACCCCCCTTACTCGGAAAATTCTCAAAAGGTATTTCCTGTTCTTTTCACACTTTCCTTTATTAGATAAAAGAAAATTCAGTGGAGACTCTTGTTATCTGTAACATCTGCAATTAAATGCAAAACCGAAAGTCATTTCTCCCACCGTATTACATGTATCAATATAATGTTGACCTTGCACCAACTCGCGTGCAATTACAAAACATGACTATGGGTTTGAACGAAGGATTCAAGGAATATGCCTAGAAGTGGAGAGACTTAGCTGGAAGGGTGAAACCTCCCTCGTATGAACTAGAGTTAGTTGATATGTTCATGGGCAATCAGTCTGTGGAAGCGATACTAATTTCTAATTTTGCGCCTGCTCAACAATATCGACAGGGAAATAGGCGTAGGTCAGACGCTCCGGGAAGGCAGTTTACCAAAATTAATATGCCATTGTCTCGGGCATTACAACATCGCTAAAAGCAGAATTGATTACACTAAGGGATCCTCCTCAGAATCTTAACACCTCATCTCCTATGTATAATCCGAACACGAGATGTTCCTATCATTCTAATAGTCTTGGGCACAACACCAATAACTCCTGGAGCCTGAAAAACAAAATTGAAGACATGATTGACAACAAGGAAATTGATTTTGATCCTCTGAAGACCCCAAATGTGATTACTGGACCTATGCTGAAGCATGACAAAGGCATATGTACAATTGACGATGTTCTATATGTTGCTTCTGTAAGTGAATTGGTGACTCCTCTACCAATAATCAAGATGAATCTGATGCAAGACGGTTTATTTTCGGGCTGTATTGAAAAATGTTACTGTTGTGCAATCCAATCCAACGGCTGCAATTTACTGAAGGAAGGCATTTAACACCTGATGGACAATCATATAATTCTGATCGAGAAGGTTTCTCCTATTGAGAATTTGTGTTAAGACTTATCCGTAATTGTTGGTCCTCCTGTCAGGATCACCTCCAAAGGACTTGTAAGGATTACATCCAGCCTGAAAGTTGATCCTCTGGTCATCATTAAACCTGGACTTATCCCATATTCTTCGGACAAAGTTATTCCTTGGAACTATGGATCTGATGTCTACTACCATGGCGTCAAATAAGAACTACTGACTGTTGAAGATGAACTTACTGAAGTTGTTGATCCCGACATTGAAAACATTGCTGGAACTAGTAAGGTTACTAGAAGTGAAAGGGTTTTCTCTCCGAAAATCTCTCCGAAGACTATTGCTACACTTGTTAGAGTTACAGCCACTGAGTCAGCTGCTGAGGCTCGGGGTAAAGAGAAAATAACAGAGCCTGCCCAGACAGAGGCACCTAAGGAAGCTATAGTTGAAGACACCTCTAGGCAAGAGTTGGAAGAGGTATTGAAGATTATCCGCAAGAGTGATTATAAAATTGTTGAACAACTGGGGAAGACCCCATCCAAGATCTCCATGTTATCCTTACTATTGTTTTATGAAGCCCATGCAAAGGCTTTAGTGAAATTCTTGAAGAATGCTTACGTGCCGCAGGAGATTTTTGCCGACCAATTTAGAAGTTATGTTGCTAGCTTGACAACTGACAATGGATTAGGTTTCTCTGATGTTGGTTTGACTCCTAAGGGCAGAAACCATAACAAGGCCCTATATGTGTCTATTGAATGCATGGGCACTACTCTGGCCCATGTATTGATTGATATTGGTTCCGCACTAAATATTCTACCAAAAGGCGCTCTTGACAGACTTGATTGCGAAGAGGTCATACTGAAACCTAGTGATATTGTGGTTCAAGGCTTTGACGGATCAAAAAGGATGGTACATAGAGAAGTGGATCTTTTGATCAAGGTGGGTTCGCAGATCTTTGAATCTACCTTTTATGTGATGGACATTTGACCAACTTATTCTTTCTTACTGGGACGCCCCTGGATCCATAGGGCAGGTGTTGTTACCTCGACCCTACATCAGAAGTTAAAGTATCCTGTGAATGGAAAGATTGTTATTGTCTATGGTGAACAGGAATATATGGTTAGCCACTTGAATTCTTTCCGATATGTAGAGATGGTTGGTGAATTCATCATGACTCCCTGTTAAACTTTCGAAGTTATTCCTCCAGCCACTACTGAAGATGTCTCTTCCATTCCTAAAGTTATGAGGGTTCCGCCCAGGATGGCTTCATTGAAATATGCCAAAGCTATTGTAGAAGAAGGTAGTTGTACTATTTTGGGTCAACTTCCCGACATCCCCTATAAATCTGAAAATTTTGGTTTGGGTTTCACTGTAGAGGGTCAGAGGGATGTTCGTCACGCTCGAGCTGGAAGGCCACCATTCCACATCAGGAATAATGGAGTCAATGTAATAGAAGATGCTGATAGTGATTATGACCTCGATAGTTGGATCTTTCCTACCATTGTCAATTGGCTTAACAACTTTAAGAACGAGGACAATATATCTATCTCCTTTAGTCAAGAGTAATAGCTACATTCTTGTTTTTATTGCTTTCAAATTTTGTCTTTGTAACATTTGAACAATGGCTATAAACTGTGTGCTTTACCCGAAGCACAACGGTTCATTTGTTAAGGGTTGTCATTTCATAAATATATTTTCATTTAATAAAGCATTGGATGTTTTGCATTTAAATTTTGTGCTCTATTTCTTTCTTTTTACTTTTATCACTTTCAAATAGCTATGTGTTCTTTCACACACCCACACAATACATCGCATATTCACATCCACTCTGGATCTCGTTGATAACAATTCTTCTATTGCCACTTATGACTTTGAAAATATGATCTACCAAGTCGAGGATGAAGGTGGGGAAGGTTGTGAAATAACAGGAGAACTTTCTAGATTGTTAGTGCAAGAATAAAAAGTTATTCAACCACATGAAGAGCCAGTTGAAGTGGTAAACTTGGGTTCCAAAATAGACAGAAAAGAAGTCAAGCTAGGAGCCAACCTAAAGGGTAGTGTCAAGAACAGGTTAATACAGATGTTGCATGAATATGTTGAGATCTTTGCTTGGTCATATAAAGACATTCCAGGGTTGAATACCGATATTTTAGTTCACCGTCTGCCGATGAAAGTCGGTTGTGCTCTGGTAAAATAGAAGGTTCGTCGTATGCGTCCCGAGATGTCAAAGAAGGCCAAGGCTGGAGTAATGAAACAATTCAACATAGGGTTCTTAGCAGTAACATCATATCCTAAATGGG
The DNA here is from genome assembly GCA_948472305.1 of Vicia faba. Taxonomy (NCBI): domain Eukaryota; kingdom Viridiplantae; phylum Streptophyta; class Magnoliopsida; order Fabales; family Fabaceae; genus Vicia; species Vicia faba. The sequence continues at coordinate 348,120 of CATIWC010000635.1, read as the reverse complement.
TTGCAAATGTTGTTCCGGTACCAAAGGAAGATGGCAAGGTACGTATGTATGTAGATTATAGGGATCTGAACAGGGCGAGTCCCAAAGATGACTTCCCACTTCCATATATTGATGTTTTGGTCGACAACACCATTCAACATAAGGTTTTTTCCTTCATGGATGGTTTCTCAGGGTATAATCAGACCAAGATGGCACCCGAAGACATGGAAAAGATTACTTTTGTTACGTAGTGGGGCACTTTCTACTACAAGGTTATGCCTTTTGGGTTGAAGAACATCGACGCAACATATCAGCGTGCTATGGTAGCTTTGTTCCCTGGCATGACTCATCACAAGATAAAGGTCTATGTCGATGATATGATAGCCAGATCACAGACTGAAGAAGAGCATCTGGACCATCTACATAAGTTGTTTGAGAGACTAAGGAAGTATAAGCTGAGATTAAATCCGAACAAGTGCACCTTTGGGGTGAGATAAGGTAAAATCCTAGGTTTTGTTGTCAGCTGTTGTACCCCAAAATTTTCCCTCCCATATTTCTCAACAAATGTCAAGGGAGGTCTCCAAATGGCTCAAGGAAGTCCAAGAGTTGACCAGACAAACTCTCTCCTAAGGCAGTCTATCTCAAATTAGGGTTTCTATCTTCATCAGGATGTGTGAACCAAAAAGGAATCAAATGCTCACTATTGTCCTAATATGTCCTCAATATCATCCATGTCAAGTTTCAAGCCTTGCAGAAGAAGTTAGCTCTGTCAATTGCTCAAATGCCTAAAAATCAACTATGTTAGGTCAAAAGTCAACAGTGGCCCATATACAGTCAAAATTTAAGATTTTTGGTCAACATCCTTATTTTGAAGTATTATCCATCATTTGATCAAGGTTTGATCATGATTCCTCAAGGATTGCTCATAATTCATAAAAACTCAAAAGTTGCTAAATTAGGGTTTTGCAGGAAAAGTCAACTCAACTTTGACCAAGCATAACTTTCTCATGCTTTATCATAAATGACCCATCCAAAGCTCATTTTTAATAGGATGCAATTACCTACAATTAATATTCATCCCCCAAGTTCATAATATGCACTCACAAAAGATATGAATTTTGATGTTATAGGTCCTTTTGAAAAGTCAACAAAAACACCTTTTGGGTCAAAGCTTCATACATGAACATGGAAGATTCAATTGATATAATACTAAAAGGGTTTCTTAGAGGAAAAACTAAGCTTTCTAAAAATTCCAAGAACACCTCTCTAGGGTCAAAATTGAGAGAGTTATGCATTGACCAAGTTGACCTTTTTTGCAAAATTGCCAAAAGTCAAATGTGATCAAATTTGGATCTTTTGCTAAATGGGCCCAACTGTTTCTGCTTGCACATCAATTATAATGTGGTCCACGACTCAAATACTTATCCACACATTATTTTCTTCAATTTTAAATTTATTTTGATTTTTTATTAATTAAAAAGTGAATTAAATAAAACAAATGATGAAAATTATCAAAGATATGATTTGATTGATTTCTTTGACAGGTTAGCAACCAAGATATACTGGGCTTGCAAGATCAATTCGAATCAATGGCAATTGGTACAAAAAGAGCATGATTGGCATGAAAATAGAAAGATATCATATGGCTTAAAAATCAAATCTTCCATTCATGAATTCTCAATATTGGATCCAAGTTTGTTAACCTAATTCACTCTAGGTTATGTAAGAAAGCTTTGCAGATCAAAAGAAAGAGGTTGGCAGTCGTGAAAACATCAAAAGAAAACTTAAAAATTTGCAAGAAAGTGGGTGATCGTTCTTGGACTTAGATAATGATTCAAACCATTCTAAGGCTACCAATAGACTCCTGGATATCTCCAAAAGGGATCTCAATCAATTGCAAGCATTTTCACATCCGGAATCGTAAGCTACAGCCACCGCGGTTTTCCTAAAAACTTGATTTCGATTTCATTGATTTACTCATCATAAGCATGTTTTAATTATATATTCTTATTCATCATTGAGTTTGCAAGATATTGGCACCACTTAATTGCGTTGACAATGCAGGAACCACAATATGCCATTGTTAGGGTTCCTTTGCTCATTTTAGGGGGTTTCAGTATAGGCAAAATTAGGCTTTGATTCTGGTACCATGATGCTCGTGGGGATGAGACAATTTGATTGGTACCAGCACTTGTCATTTATCTTGCTTGTATACAATTTTTGAGATGAACATGTATGTACCTACAGCAAAGCGTCTGTAGGTAAAAGCTTGGTTTTCTAAAACGACGGGCAGGTGAGGGAGATGATGGCATGGCAGCAAGGGACTGGCCCGTTGGAAATTTCGCGCGTTTGGCTGACCCATTAGCTTGTTTTGAATATTATATTTTATTATTATCATATTTACAAATAACCATCATGGCTCAGTTGGCAAGCAAGCGCTGGAATTGGGTATAAGGGCCTGGGTTTGATCCCCAGGTCCCAACCCTTGTTTGTATTATTTTGCTTCATGTAATCAGGTACACTCCAATCTCAAGCGCCCACCATATGCCATCAAATTCAACCATCAGATTCATCAGCAAGCTAGATCTAACGTGCCAACATTGAAGGACCATGATATGCACTCAAGTCAACACCTCACCAAACCAAACGTGGTCAAACAGGCTGGTGTTATTTGGGCCACAAAAATCAGATCCGCACCCCCCCATAATTGCTAACAATCCGGCCCATCTCTAACTTGTTTTTATTTCTTTTCTTTAATTCTTTTAATATTTCTTTTAATCATTTTAATTAACAAATTAATCATTTTTTTATAAAATCATAAAATCAGGAATTCATAAATAAATTAGAATTAATTTTTTTTATTATCAAATTTAATTTAATTTAGTTTAACTTAGGGAAATTTTAATTTATTTTATAAATAAAATCAAATAGAAATCAGGTTAAATTCTTGATTTAATTCTTTTATTTTTTTTTCTCAAATAAATAAAATACAAAAATAGGTTTTAGAGTGGATTAATTTACTTTTCTTAATTTAAAATTAATTAGAACTTAGGATTTTCTTTTTAGTTTAATTGTTTCATTATTTTCTTAAATAATAAAACATGACAAAAACATCTTTTTTTAATCAATCGCAAATAGGTTTAGTCAAGGGTCAAAACCCTAGTCGTTTCGTATTTAATTCACCACACGATTGTTAATTATTTTGCCAATATTTTGTAACTGTTCATGGTTTGTAATAGTTTAATTTAGGGTTTTCTTTACTATTTAAATTCCTGGGTTTTTGGCTATATAATTAATCCCCCTCCCCGAAGCCTTGTAATAGTGTAGGTTTATTTTCTCGCATTTTAATTCCCGTAAATATTTAACTGTTAAGATGTATGCTAATAGGATTGTATGACAAGAATGCATGACAAATTAATACGGTTAGAAAACCCTAATGTGCAAAGATAAATAACTGAAACCAATCACTCGAACATATTCACTCTTAGGGTATACTCTCACTTCGGTTGCCTTCGGTAAACGGTCATGAAGCATAGGGTGTCTTAGTGTTTTCCCTCTTGTCTAAAAAAGGATCCAACGTCCCATTCGAATGTTGCCTCGAAAATGTTGCCTCAGAAATATTGCCTCGGAAATGTTGCCTCGAATATGATCTTAAGACTCTAGGGTTATTACTAAGGTGTCCTAATATTGCTTTAGTGATCGTACGTCCCTTTCGAATTGACCCTTACAAATTCCAACGACGGTGCTACCTATTTCTCAATAGTAGGATAGCGCTGTCTAAAGGAAACAAGAATAGAAACGATCTTTTTTCGAGTAGGTAGATGCTAGTAGGTACTTGCTTAAATCAAAACTTTCCACACATACACTTTTCAAACAAATTTTCAAAACAACTTCGTCACACCTTTGAGGACTGATACAAGGGTTATCACGAAGTCAAACTTTTCAAAAACAAAGCACATATACACAAGCAATTTAAAATGAGCAAGTACTTCAGAGCCCATGGAAAACCATGGATAGAAAGGGTGCTAACACCTTTCCTTTCTATAATCTACCCCCTGTACTCAGAATATCTCGAAAAAAGGATTTTTTTTTCTGTACTTTTTTCCTTTCCGGTTGGATGAAATAAAATTTGGTGACGACTCTTGCTTACCGCGACATTTTGCAAACACAAAACGCAAAACGCAAACTAGTATTAAACAGTCGGTTCAGCCACCGTATCATAGAACTGGAGACTTTGCTGGGGAGCATATAAGTGGGGTATACCTTAGGATCTAGGTCATCATAATTGCTTCTCTTGATTGCTTTATTTGTTTACTTTTGAGGGTTTTGTTTTGGGGTTGATATAGATCCTACACCCGAATCTAGGGAATAACTTTTAGGTAAGTAGCAATAGACTGTGAGGGAACTGTACGGCGTAGACCGATACGGTTGAAGAAGTAGCTACGTTGGTGTGGCACTTTGGTTGGTACCAGTATCCCTTGTGGAGAAACGAGGAGAATACGGGGCCGCCGCGTGGTGTCGTTAACTGACCTTAGAACCTTTAATCGCCCAACTTGGCCATTAGAAAGTAGTGAGATAGTCAGCCTCGGTGTAGAGATGAGAACTGGTTGATACTCGATGCTACACTCATTAAGATCATACTCTCGGAATAATTTCGGCCGCAAGAAAAGATTGCGTTAGCTGAAACCATGACCGATGGAGGATGGTCAGTGATATTGAGATCCTCTAGAACCCGGTTACTTTTCTAGGACAGGTTGAACCAACTTAACTTCAAGAGGGTATTACCTTTGACCTCATGCAAGCCTTAAACCTAAGGGCTTTGTGTAATTTGACTGTGTTTGAAATACTTGTGTTTGCTATACGTGTGGTTTATCATGACATCATGCATCATAACATGGCATTCATGCTTCATTACACTAACCATTTCAAAGACCAAGGGAATTCATCTTTGTTCTGTTTTGCAGATCATGGCTTTTGTGCATAGAAATACCATCCAAATCAACTTTGTGCAGATACCTGCCCAACTTAAAGAGCTAGCATCAAGAGTTTTTGAAACTTCTACTTCCATTAAGAGACACAGTCAACTTCTCAGCCTGGTTACTTCAAACCTTGATGAACATATGATGAGCGTACTATTTCAGTTCTTCGATCCCAAGCATCACTGCTTCACCTTTCCAGATTACCATCTGGTACCCACCTTGTAAGAATTCTCTCATCTATTGGGCATATCCATTCTTGAACAGGTACCCTTCACAGGTATGGAAGAAGTTTCTAAGCCAGAAGTTATTGCCTCAGCTTTGCATTTGAAACGGGATGATGTGGTATCCAATTGGGAAACTCGAAGCGGGGTCAATGGTTTTCTAGCCAAATTTCTAATAGACCAGGATCAGTTGTTTTGGGATGATTTGGATTTTCAGGCTTTTGAGGATGTCTTGGATCTTCTTATCTATGGTTTAGTTCTCTTCCCTAATCTGGACTCCTTTGTAGATGTGAATGCTGTCAAGATTTTCCTTTCTCGCAACCCTTTGCCTACCTTGCTTGGAGATATCTTGCATGCTCTCCATACTCGTACAATGAAGAGAAGAGGGACTCTTATGTGCTGCATCCCGTTGTTTTCGAGGTGGTTTATTTCTCACCTCCCTAGGTCTGTACTGAAGAGCGAAGAAGGTTTGGGTTGGTCGCACAAAATAATATCACTCGCTCATATAGATATTCTTTGGTGTTCCCGAGCTATGGAAGACACTGTTGTTATTGACCGCTGTGGGGGGTAACCTAATGTCCCATTATTTGGTATCAGAGGGGGTATAACTTACAATCCTTGTCTAGCTTTGCGACAATTTGGTCGTGCTCGAAGGGATGGTCCCCATGAGTTACTTCTCGAGGAAATTGTATTCGACTATAAGGATTATTTTAAGGAGCATCGCCGGAGGTTCATACGAGCTTGGGGCATGGTAAACAGATCTGACCCCAAAGAGTTGGGACCGAAGACTTCCCTTCCTATGCAGCCTTATCTCCAATGGGTCCGAGCTTGTGCCCAGAAGCTTATGATGCCTTATGAGGCCGTATTACCAGTGATTGTGGAGCCCACTAATGAGGAAGGAATTCCTTACACGGTTCTCTATCCTTACATGCCCGCTGATCTTGGAGAGCTACAGAGGTCTTGGATTCAGCTGAGGAATGAGTGGGATACTTACCTGGAGTAGTTCCATGAGCAAGAGAGGAAGGATTTAAAGCTCACCAGGCAGCTCGAGGAAGAAAGAGTGATCAATGACTATATCAGCACAAAGAGGAAGCATCCATGGGACTTTTAATGTTCTATTTCTAGTTTTAGATTTGTTTTATTTACTTATTTTGTAAAGCCTTAAAGGAATTGTGAACCTTCAAAGTTTAAGCTAATAAAGTTTTGTTTATTTTGGTTTGCAAATTTAAATTTCCCAAAGTATTTGAAATCATTACATACGCATCCCATTATCATGCACATCATTAAAGGTACCACTACGGTTTTCTCATCTTCTTCGCTGTTTATTTCAGCAGAAATGTCTTCCGATCAAGTCATCAAAGATCTTCAAGCACAAAATGCCCAGTTCCAACAGATGTTCGTAAGTCTGGCTAAAGGGCAAGAGGATCTGAAGACCCTTATTCTGAAAGAGAAGAAGAAGAAGAAGAAGAAGAAGAAGAAGAAGAAGACTGGAATTCTAAATATGGGCAGAAGGTTCGGAGAAAGGTTGAAGAATCAAACTGATCTGACCTCTTCATCCAAGGAAGGGGAGAACCGAGAAGGGGAAAAGGACCCTAGTCCTGCAGTTTTTGACAATGATACTGATTTTGATGATGAGCAATATCCTCCTGCTGAGGATAGATACAAGCAGCTAGAAGACTGTCTGAGTGCTATGGAAGTTCAAAAGATACCTGGCTTGGATTTTGGAGAATTGGGATTGGTATCGGGAGTGGTCATCCCTCATAAGTTCAAAGCTCTAGTTTTTGCCAAGTATGATGGAGTGTCCTGCCCAAAACTCCATCTCCGCTCTTATGTCAGAAAAATTCAACCCACACCGCTGATAGAAATCTGTGGGTGCACTTCTTTCAAGATAGTCTGTCAGGGACTCAGCTTGAATGGTTCTACCAGTTAGAGGGAGCCAGTGTCCGAAACTGGGAAGATCTTGTTGCTGCTTTCTACAAGCAGTATTAGTACAATGCTGACCTTGCTCCTACTCGTACTCAACTCTAGAGTATGTCCATAGGTGCAGGTGAAGGTTTTAAAGATTATGCTCAAAAATGGAGAGACTTAGCTGGAAGAGTTCAACCCCCGTTGTCTGATAGGGAGTTGGTTGACATGTTTTTGGGGATGTTGTCTGGTCCATTCTTCAATCACTTAATAGGCAGCTCGTCATCTGGTTTCACTGAGCTGATTTTAACTGGAGAAAGAGTAGAAGTTGGAATTCGGAGTGGTAAAATACAGAAGGATGCCTCCTCGAGTTCATCAAAGAAACCTTTCACTGGTAAGAAGGAAGCCAGTGCAGTTTATAGCCCGAGGGGCCAAAGCAGATCTGAACACCGTCAAAAGGTAAATGCTGTAGTGATACCAAGACCTGCAGTTGCTCCACATTGCAACAATCAACAAAGGGTGGAAAGACCACAACAGCAGTTTACCGACATCAACATGACATTGGCTGAAGTGTTACCCCACCTACTGAAATCCAACTTGGTAACCTTGAGAGAGGCTCCCAAGAATCCAAACACTACTTCTCCCAGATACAATCCCAACGCGCGGTGCGCCTACCATTTTGAGAGTCCTGGCCATGATACAAACAATTGTTGGGCTCTGAGAAACAAAGTACAAGACTTTCTTGAAGCCAAGGAGATAGAGTTCGATGCTCCAGAAAAGCCGAATGTTATAAATGCACCCATGCCCAAACATGGCTCGAGAATCAATGCTATTGAGGTTGTCTCCGCCACAGAGGATGTTGATGATGAGAACCCGGATGTCGACAGCTGGATCTACCTAACGACCAACGGTGGACCGAATAACTAGACGGCTAGGGACTTCATACCTGTTTCTTTTATTCTGCAGTAATTGACTCATTTGTTTTAAGATTTGTAATGAACAATTTAAAACTTTACGGCCTGGTGCCTTTCCCGAGGCACCTTGGCTTTGCTTGTGAGGGCTATTATTTGTCATTTCATATATCATTAATAAAGCATTGGACGTTTCTTACATACAAATTTTGCGCTCCTTGTTTTTCTTTTCTGTCTCTCACTTTATCAAAACAGCTATTCTCTTACACACACTCACGTATCATACTGTAGATCCATATCCACTCTGGATCCCATTGATAATAGCTCTGCTACTTCCAGTTATGACTTCAAAAATCCGATCAACCAAGCTGAGGACGAAGGTAAGGATGATTGTGTGGTGCCTGGAGAACTTGCTAGACTATTACCGCAGGAAGAAAGGGCCATACAGCCTCATGAAGAGCCAGTTGAGTCAGTGAATCTGGGTACAGGGGAAGACAATAAAGAGGTTTAAATAGGAGTGAATTTGGAGCCTAGTGTCAGACAATGGTTAATACAGATGCTACACGACTATGTTGAGATCTTCGCCTGGTCCTATGAAGATATACCTAGTTTAGACACAAATAGAGTGGTTCATCATCTGCCGACTAAAGAAGACTGTCCTCCGGTAAAGTAGAAGGTCCGTCGTATGCGCCCTGAAATGTCAGAGAAAATCAAGGCAGAGGTCATGAAGCAGTTCGACGCAGGATTCTTAGCTGTCACTTCTTATCCGCAGTGGGTTACCGACGTCGTTCCGGTACCTAAGAAGGACGGTAAGGTACGGATGTGTGTGGACTACAGAGATCAGAACAGGGCAAGCCCCAAATATGACTTCCCACTTCCTCGCATTGATGTATTAGTCGACAACACCGCGCAACACAAGATCTTCTCCTTCATGGACGGCTTTTCTAGATACAACCAAATCAAGATGGCTCCTGAGGATATGGAGAAGACAACCTTTGTTACGCAGTGGGGCACCTTTTGTTACAAGGTAATGCCTTTTGGGTTGAAGAATACGGGGTCAACTTATCAGTGCACCATGGTCGCTTTGTTCCACGATATGATTCACCATGAGATCGAAGTTTATGTTGATGACATGATAGCCATGTCTCAGACTGAGGAAGAGAACCTTGATCATCTCTAGAAACTATTTGACAGGTTGAAGACGTACAAGCTGAGGTTGAATCCGAACAAGTGTACCTTTGGGGTAAGGTCTGGTAAGCTTCTGGGTTTCATCGTCAGTGATAAGGGTATTCAGGTGGACCCTGCAAAGGTAAAAGCCATACAATAGATGCCGGCTCCTCGCACAGAAAAAGAAGTTAGAGGTTTCTTGGGACGTCTGAATTACATCGCCAGGTTCATTTCACATCTGACTGCTACTTGTGAGCCAATCTTCAAGTTGTTGAAGAAAGATCAAGTGGTAAAATGGAATGATGAATGCCAGACTGCTTTCGAAAGAATCAAGGAATACCTTCAAGAACCACCAATTTTGATGCCTCCAGTTGAAGGAAGACCTTTGATATTATACTTGACAGTGTTAGACAATTCAATGGGGTGTGTGTTGGGGCAGCATGACGAGTCTGGTCGAAAAGAGCATGCTATTTACTACCTTAGCAAAAAGTTTACCGACTGTGAGACCCGATACTCATTTCTCTAGAAAACTTGTTGCGCTTTGGCATGGGCTGCTCGCCGACTGAGACAGTATATGCTGACTCACACTACCTTGTTGATATCAAAGATGGATCCAATCAAGTTTATTTTTGAGAAGCCCGCTCTCTCTGGAAGAATAGCAAGATGGAAGATGATCTTAAACGAGTACGACATCCAATACACAACCCAAAAATCAATCAAGGGGAGTGTATTGGCGGATTATTTGTCGCATCAGGCCGTGGATGACTAGCAGTCTATGAATTTCGAGTTCCCGGATGAGAATATCATGTTGATAACCGACTACAAAGAACCTGGACCGGATGAAGGACCCTAGGAGGGATTCCAATGGTCTATGTATTTTGATGGAGCCTCGAACGCATTGGGTAATGGAATTGGCGTTGTAATCATATATCCTGAGGGCTGTCATACTCCGTTCACTTCCCGATTATGTTTTAACTGCACCAACAATATGGCGGAGTATGAAGCGTGTATCATGGGTCTTCGAGCTGTTATTGACCTGAGGATTAAGTTCTTGAGTGTATTCGGAGATTCCGCTCTGGTAGTAATTCAGATCAAAGGCGAGTGGGATACGAAGCACCCAAATCTCATTCCTTACCGAGAATATGTACTGACATTGCTCCCACACTTTGAGGAGATAACCTTTGAACATTTCCCACGAGAAGAGAACCAGTTGGCAGACACACAAGCTACTATGTCTTCTATGTTCAAAGTCAGGTGGGACAATGAAGCTCCCCAGATTACCATTGAGAGGTTGGATGAACCCGCACACTACTGTGAGATCGACACCGAAGGTAGCGGATAAACCTTGGTTTCATGAGGTAAAGAGGTATCTTGAGGCTCAAGAATACCCCGAGAGGGCATCTGTTAATGATAAGAAGTTTCTGAGAGGGTTCGCTGCGAAGTTCTTCATCAGTAATGGAATCCTCTATAAGCGTAACCATGATTCAACCTGACTGCGGTGTGTAGACAAAAGCGAGGCGGAAAGGATCATGGAAGAATTACATGAAGGTACCTTCGGAAATCATTCCAGTGGACATACCATGGCTAAGAAGATCCTACGGGCAGGATATTACTGGTCCACTATAGAAGCCGATTGCTATCAACACTCTTGAACCTGTCATAAGTGCCAAGTCTATGTTGATAAGGTGCATGTACCTCCGGTTCCCCTGAATGTCTTGACAACTCCTTGGCCCTTTGCAATGTGGGGCATCGACATGATCGGCGAGATCAGACCTACTGCGTTTAACGGGCATCGTTTCATTCTGGTAGCAATTGATTACTTTACACAGTGGGTTGAGGCAGCTTCCTTTGCTACAGTAACCAAGAACGTCGTGGCGCGGTTCATCCGACACAATCTGATCTGTCGATATGGTGTCCTAGAGAGAATTATTACTGATAATGGCACAAATCTCAACAATAGAATGATCATCGAGCTCTGTAAATAGTTCAAGATACAGCATCATAACTCTTCTCCCTACCGGCCGAAGATGAATGGGGATGTTGAAGCAGCTAACAAGAACATCAAGAAAATTGTGCAGAAGATGACAGTGACATATAAAGACTGGCACGAGATGCTACCATTCACTCTTCATGGGTACCGTACCTCAGCACGGACGTCGATAATGGCATCACCCTACTCTCTGGTATATGGAATGGAGGCAGTCCTACCCATCAAAGTCCAGATACCCTCTCTCAGGATTATGAAGGATGCAGGTTTGAACGAAGACGACTGGATCCCAACCCGACTTGACCAGCTGAATCTAATTGATGAAAAGAGACTTACTGCTATCTGTCATGGTCAGACGTATCAAAAGCGAATGATCAAGGCTTTTAACAAGAAAGTAAGATGTCAAGAATATCTAGTCGGGGATCTAGTGATCAAACGCATCATACTACCGCAAGGCGATCCCAGGGGCAAATGGACCCCCATATACGAAGGGCCATTTGTGGTTAAGAACATTTTCTCAGGAGGAGCTATGATTCTAACCACCATGGACGGTGACAACCTTCCTCACCCCGTCAATGCAGACATAGTGAAAAGATACTACGCGTAGTCAAAGACCCGCTAGGTTGATTGGCCTAGGCAAAAGTAAGGGAAGAAAATGAAAAAACTGTACACCCGGCAAGTCGAAAACCTAAAAAGGCGACTTGGGCAAAAAAGGGTATCCCGGTGACTGAAAACCCGAAAGGGCGGTCCAGGCAAAAATTAGGGATCGAAGCATAACACTATGTCTCATTGGATCATCTTGCAACCAGACTTCTTTATCGACTATCAAGCTCAGACGACGCCAATCAATCTGATTCACCTTCTACCAAGCAGCGAAGCGATGAGATGCTTGAAGATATAAAGGAAATAGCAGAGTTGGAACCCGATGGGATCATTTCACATAGATGTTTTTCTTCCTTACACAAATTGTAATTATTGTTTTTTCGGCAGTGTTCTCTTACTAGGACGTCAACTTCCTTATACAAAATGCCTATTACAATCCAACTTCAAAAATCAATACAATTCATTTTTCACAAGAAATTTCAATTTGTTTTTTCTTTTTCTGTTTTATTTTGCAAGAACGTCCAATGGTTTATTTTTGATATATACATTTGAAAATGATTGTCGCTCATAAGGATTTACATAAGAAACAAAAGACGAGTACTCGTAATTCCAGAAACAGGGGAAACAAGAAGTGCCCAAACCTTACAGTTACTCTACCCATCAGGTACCGGGATAGAGCCAGCTTGAGAACATGAGTAGTGGTGTACACACTCCCCACAGAGTAAAAATTATCCAAAGACAGTGATGTTAGCTTTCCCAAACGGGACATAACTCTCCCCAGCTGAGGTTCACAATCACGAGTGAGTTAGTTAAATTCTTCCCTAAGAAGAGTTTATTTCTCTCACAGGTAGAAATTCAATCTTCAACATAATTCACTATCACCAGCAACAAAAATTCACCCCCAGCTGAGTTTATTTCTCCAAATCAGATCTATCAACAGGGTATTTTCTCTCCAATAGAGTTATTCCCCGCAGAATTATCCTCAGACGGGGTCTCTTCCGGCAGAATATTCACCAGCCGAATGGATGTGAATCCCCAGCTAGTCATCCTTGTTCACTATCCCCAACAGAAGTAGAGGAACTATGGTTTTTTACAGCAGTCGAGAATACCATTTCTCATACTCTCCAAACAGTAGTCAGGGATTTACTTTCATGGACTCAGATTATTATGCCAACATTTCGTGTTTATACATCATGACATGTGCACGCATTACATATAGCATGGTCTCATTTATTTTGAGAGCGTCATCATACAATGCATCTCATGCATCACACATAACTAACCATGTATTCCTTTCAGGAAAGACAATTATTATCAACAATTTCCAGCAGGTACATGATCAACACTCAAAGCTAAACAGAGTAATCATCAGCGACAAATGCAACCTTATCCAGGTTCCTTCTCACAGCCCTACTATCCAGGATTTCATCTCGAAGTAACCCTACTATCCAGGTTCCTTCTCAACATCCCTACTATCCAGGCTTTCATATCGAAGTAACCCTACTAACCAGGTTCCTTCTCACAACCCTACTATCCAGGCTTTCATCTCGAAGTAACCCTACTATCCAGGTTCCTTCTCAGCAGCCCTACTATCCAGGCTTTCATATCGAAGTAACCCTACTATCCAGGTTCCTTCTCACAGCCCTACTATCCAGGCTTTCATCTCGAAGTAACCCTACTATCCAGGTTCCTTCTCAGCAGCCCTACTATCCAGGCTTTCATTTCGAAGTAACCCTATTATTCAGGTTCCTTATCACAACCCTACTATCCAAGCTTTCATCTCGAAGTAACCCTACTATCCAGGTTCCTTCTCACAACCCTACTATCCCGGCTTTCATATCAAAGTAACCCTGCCATCTAGGTTCCTTCTCACAGTCCTACTATCCAGGCTTTCACATCGAAGTAACCCTACTATCCAGGTTCCTTCTCACGGCTCTACCATCCAGGCTTTCATATCGATGTAACCCTACTATCCAGGTTCCTTCTCAAACCCTACCATCTAAGTTCATTCCCCAGACAGCAGTCCACAACACTGTAAGACAGGGACCCGATCAAACACAATTAATTTCACATTTCCCCAGAAAGTCGCGGTGCAACATATACCCAGACCAAACACGCAGTTCACTTCCGCTTCCCAAACCAAAATTATTCCCCAGTAGAGTAACGGACAACTGAAGCTCCTAAAACTCTATTTCTCTCAAGACAGAGACAAGCATTCCCCAACGAAGTCCTCCTCAACAACAGGTATACGGGTTCTCGCAAAGGAATCTCTTATGCGGTCGACACTCCTTAGGATGGAATCTTTAAGCCCATCTCCGGCAATTCTCTAGAAACTACCAAATGGTGTCTATAAGCCCATTTCCGATATCACAAGTCAAGTATCACTTCACGCGAGTGCAAATTTCTGGCCACTCTAATGTTCAATCATATTCCACCTTCAGATCACGAAAGACAGACGAGCCAATCTACATCTTCAAGTTTAAGAAGATTGAACAGGAGAAGCTGTTGTACCCCAAAATTTTCCCTCCCATATTTCTCAACAAATGTCAAGGGAGGTCTCCAAATGGCTCAAGGAAGTCCAAGAGTTGACCAGACAAACTCTCTCTTAAGGCAGTCTATCTCAAATTAGGGTTTCTATCTTCATCAGGATGTGTGAACCACAAAGGACTCAAATGATCACCATTGTCCTAATATGTCCTCAAGATCATCCATGTCAAGTTTCAAGCCTTTCAGAAGAAGTTAGCTCAGTCAATTGCTCAAATGCCTGAAAATCAACTATGCTAGGTCAAAAGTAAATTGTGGCCCACATACAGTCAAACTTCAAGATTTTTGGTCAACATCCTCATTTTGAAGTATTATCCATCATTTGATCAAGGGTTGATCATGATTCCTTAAGGATTGCTCACAATTCATCAAAACCAAAAAGTTGCTAAATTAGGGTTTTGTAGGAAAAGTCAACTCAACTTTGACCAAACATAACTTTCACATGCATTATCAGAAATGACCCATCCAAAGCTCATTTTTAAGAGGATGCAATTCCCTACAATTCATATTCATCCCCCAAGTTCATAATATGCACTCACAAAAAGATATAAATTTTGACATTATAGGTCCTTTTGAAAAGTCAACAAAAACACCTTTTGGGTCAAAGCTTCATACATGAACATGGAAGATTAAATTGAGATGAGACCAAAAGGGTTGCTTAGAGGACATCCTAGTCTTTATAAAAAGTCAAAGAGAACCTCTCTAGGGTCAAAATTGAGAGAGTTATGCATTGCCCAAGTTTACCTTTTTTGCAAAATTACCAAAAGTCAAATGTGATCAAATTTGCATCTTTTGCCAAATGGGCCCAACTTTTTATGCTTGCACATCAATTATAATGTGGTCCACGACTCAAATACTTATCCACATATTATTTGCTTCAATTTTCAATTTATTTTGATTTTTTATTAATTAAAAAGTGAATTAAATCAAATAAATGATGAAAATTATCAAAGATATGATTTGATTGGTTTATTTGACAGGTTAGCAACCAAGATATGCTGAGCTTGCAAGATCAATTCGAATCAATGGCAATTGGTACAAAAAGAGCATGATTGGCATGAAAATAGAAAGATATCATATGGCTTAAAAATTAAATCTTCCATTCATGAATTCTCAAGATTGGATCCAAGTTTGTTAACCTAATTCACTCTAGGTTATATAAGAAAGCTTGTCAGATCACAAGAAAGAGGTTGGAAGTCGTGAAAACATCAAAAGAAAACTCAAAAATTTGGAAGAAAGTGGGTGATCGTTCTTGGACTTAGATAGTGATTCAAACCATTCTAAGGCTACCAATAGACTCCTGGACATCTTCAGAAGGGATCTCAATCAATTGCAAGCATTTTCACGTCCGAAATCGTAAGCTACAACCACCATGGTTTTACTAAAAACTTGATTTCGATTTCATTGATTTACTCATCATAAGCATGTTTTAATTATATATTATTGTTCATCATTGAGTTTGCAAGCTATTGGAACCACTTAATTGCGTTGACAATGCAGGAACGACAATATGCCATTGTTAGGGTTCCTTTGCTTGTTTTAGGGGTTTTTAGTATAGGCAAAATTAGGATTTGATTCTGGTACCATGATGCTCGTGGGGATGAGACGAGTTGATTGGTACCAGCACTTGTCATTTATCTTGATTGTATACAATTTTTGAGATGAACAGGTATGTACCTACAGCAAAGCGTCTGTAGGTAAAAGCTTTAAGTTGCTGAAGAAAAATCAGGTGGTGAATTGGAACGACGATTGTCAAATAGCCTTTGACAAGATCAAGGAGTACCTACAAGAACCTCCAATTCTGATGCCACCAGTTGAAAGGAGACCTCTGATAATGTATTTAATAGTATTAGAGAATTCAATGGGGTGTGTACTGGGTCAATATGACGAGTCTGGTCGAAAAGAGCATGCAATATACTACCTTAGCAAAAAGTTTACCTACTGTGAAACAAGATACTCACCGCTCAAGAAAAATTGTTGCACTTTGGCATGGGTTGCTCGCCGACTAAGACAGTATATGTTGACTCATACTACCTTATTAATCTCTAAAATGGATCCAATCAAATATATATTCGAGAAGCCAGCTCTCTCTGAAAGGATAGCAAGATGGAAAATGGTTTTGACAAAATACGACATTCAGTACACCACTCAAAAAGCAATCAAAGGAACTGTATTGGCAGACCATTTGGCCCATCAAGCTGTAAATGACTATCAATCTAGGAATTTTGATTTCTTGGATGACAAAATTATGCTAGATATAGATTATGAAGAACATGGACCATATGAAGGACATGAGACAGGATCCCGATGGACTATGGTTTTTGATGGAGCTTGTAACGCACGGGGTGACAGAATTGGTGATGTGATTATATCTTCTCAGGGTTGCCATACGCCCTTCACCGCTAGATTATGCTTTGAATGTACTACAACATGGCTGAATATGAAGCGTGCATCATGGGTATTAAAGTTGTCATTGACATGAGAATCAAGTTCTTGAGCATATACGGGGACTCAGCCCGGGTAATAAGTTAAATTAAGGGAAAATGGGATAATAAGCATTAGAATCTCATTTCGTACCGAGAGCATGTGTTGACCTTAATTTCTTATTTCAAGGAGATCACTCGTGAGCATATCCCAAGAGAAGAGAATTAGTTGGCAGATGCATTGGCAATGATGTCGTCTATGTTTAAATTCCAATGGGACAATGAGGCTCCCAGAATTACCATCGAAAGGCTAGACGAACTTGCACACTGCTACGAATTTGACACTGACCAAGTAGAAGCGAAGCCTTGGTTTCATGAAGTGAAAAGATATCTTGGGGCCCAAGAGTATCCTGAAGGAGCATCTATCAACGACAAGAAATTCCTACAGAGGTTCTCAGCTAAGTTCTTCCTGAGCAATGGAATTTTGTAGAGGCGCAATCATGATTCAACTTTGCTACGTTATATGTGAAGAAGTGAAAAACACAAGAAGGGGGGTTGAATTGAAAACTTGAATTCAAATGCGCAATGTCACAATATTTTTATCCTGGTTCGTTTGATATCAAACTACTCCAGTCCACCCGTCAAGGTGATTTCGCCTCTCTCTAACGAGGTTTTAATCCACTAATCTCAAAAGGATTACAATCACTACTTTAACAACATTTCAAGTCTTCTTGAGTACAACCATAATCCGGTTAATCTCAAGGAACACTATCTTAAACAAAGATACAAGAATGTGTGTATAGATGTTTTTCGTTACAAAAACAGTTATCACAACTGCGATAACTTACACAGATTTAGAGCGTGAAAAGATGAGTAAGCTTTTTGTGTTTTTGAATTCTCGTGTGTAGTATATGCAAATCACGAAAGATTTGAACAATGAGCTGAAGTAGTGAAAAACACAAGAAGGGGGGGTTGAATTGTAAAACTGAAATCTAATGCAATGAACAAGATATTTTTATCCTGGTTCGTTTGATCTCAAACTACTCCAGTCCACCCGTCAAGGTGATTTCGCCTCTCTCCAACGAGGTCTTAATCCACTATATTCAACTGAATATTACAGACTGCTTTAACAACTGCTAAAGCCTTCTTGATCCAAACCACAACCCGGTTTGTCAAGGAAACACTTTCTTACAAAGAAATCAAATCTAAGTGTGTGAATGTTTTCTATAAAACTGTATCACAACTGTGATGTATACACAACTTAAAGCTTAGAAACTAGATTTCTAAACAATGATAGAATATCAGAATGTGTAGTGTTTAGCAAAACTGAGAGAAAGAAGATTTTGATCAGCTTTTATGCGTGTAAAGATTTGGAGAGCATTAGCCATTTCAATCTTCAAAGTCTTGTTTATATAGCACTGAGATGATGAATGTTGGAGCAGATATTCTTGATTCAATGCTAATAACAAACTTTCCTTATTGAGCAGATCTTGTCTGGAATGAGGCCGTTGGTATTAATTTGATTTCAATGCACAGTACCGTTGCTTACTTAATGCAAGTTCTGGCTTGGCTCATTCTGACTCTACTTTGCTGCTGATGAACTGTTGTGTTTCTTTATCAGAATGTTGAGCGCAGTCTTGTTCATCAGGCTTCAGCGTGTACGTGAGTTGATCATCTGATTCTGACATTCTGATATGGCAACTTCTGATGCTGGTGTCAAGAACCAAATTCTGATGCTGATTAGATGTGTTCTTGCTTATATCATCAGAGTATCTGCAAATCAGAACATAATAATTTAGGCAGCAGATAGTTCATACATGAATCACATAAATGATATATCTTTTCACTTTGTTATCATCAAAACTTAAATATAGGGTAGTAGATTCAAACTTTGTTCTAACAATCTCCCCCTTTTTGATGATGACAAAAACTAGATATTTTTGAATGAAAGTAACGTGAAAAGGTATCAGAGAGATGCATCAGAGTAAGAAGTTATCAAAGATAAGGGGTAAGAAAGATATCAGAGTTGAGAGATACTCCCCCTGAGTTTATTACTTCCCTTTGATTACACGTGTTCTTCAGGATCAGATCTTTTTGTCTTTCTTTGAACATCAGAGTATCAGAGTCTTTGACTATCAGAAGCTTTGGATCAGCATATCAGAGCAGAGCTTCAGATCAGCGTATCAGAGCTTTTCTTGTCAGAGCTTTGCTTTGGATCAGAGTCTCAGAGCGGATCCGAGCTTCATAGTGATCAGAGCTTCATAGCTTTTAGTCTTCAGAGTGTCCAGGAGCTTCCTTGTACCTGTAGACTTTAAGCAAAACAGAAAAAACATTTTCAAGTAATAGAGGTAGAATGTTTGAGAATTTCTGTCTTAGTTAACCGTTATTGTTTAAAATATCATTCTTGTTCTCCCCCTTTTTGTCAGCAATCAAAAAGTGTAGGTGAGTGCTAAAACAGTTTAAGATCAGAAAAGCTAATCATATTAAAACGGTTCAGAATCAAAACATGAAAATAGTACAAAACATATTCAAACAGTACATCAGAAAATCAAAGAAAACATGAAAAAGACATGAATGAAAAAAGACTAAGGTTGAGGAGGCAAGCGTGTGAACAGGTTCTCCAGCATGGCTTTGATCTGATCAGCAGTCTCATTCTGCTTGTGCACCATGCTGACAACAGTGTCAATCTTGCTATCCTGCACATCCATTCTTTCTTTCATCTTCTGGTCATTTTCATCCATCCTCTGCTGCAGACGCATGTCATTCAGCTTCAGTTCTTCCAGAGTCTGCCTGTCCAAGGCAGCTTGAGAAGCATCAGAAGCAGGAAGCTTCTGAGAGCTTTCTGCAACATCTTCTGTTTGACTTTCTTCAGCTTGAATGGTCTTGTCTTCTTCTGGTTGCACCTTTGAAGCTAGTTGTTTCTCAGACCAAGGTTCACTATCCATAGGGAGCACGTCTTCTTTCAGAAGCTGACTTCCAACTTCATTCAGAAGCTTGCTGAAATTCTGTTGTGCCTGCTCATAGTTGATATCCTGCAACTTGAGGGCTTCAGCACGTACCCAAAGTCTGAATTGTGACCAGAGCTGATCAGAAGCAGCTGGGTCAATCATTCCAGGACAGACTTGCTTCAAAGAAGCAATCCATTGCTGCACACCTGTTTCAAAATTCATAATACCAGAGCCAACATCTGGTTGTTTTGGATTTAGGGATGGCTATTTTATGTTTCAGATCAGCAAGACGGTCAAGACTGGTTAAGTCTATGAAAGTCCTGCTGGGGTTTTCAGAGGTTTTCTTGGCAGCAGTTTGTTTTGGAGATGGAGTTTCAGAATCAGAAATTATGATTGGACTGGGTGGTGTTTTGGGAGTATTTGGTGGTGTAGATTCTGGTGAGGATGGCAACTGGGCCAAGGTGATTGTTGTTCCACCTGGCAGATGTATTGCCAAAGGTGATGGTTGAGGTGAATGAGGTTCAGATGGTTGAGGAGAAGGAGTTTCAGAGTGATGAAACTCTGGTTGAGGTGATGGTGGATTAATTTCTGGTTGAGGAGAGGGAGACAGAATTGCTGGTTGAGGAGAAGTTGTTGGAATTTCTGGTTGTTCAGGGATAAGGGGTTCTTCAGGAATTGATGAGAGTGGTTGTTGTTGTTGTTCTGGTTCTTCAGCAGATTGTTGTTGTTCTGGTTGTGGAGGAGGGACAATTTGTGGTTCAGAGTTTGGTTGATCAGAAGTGTGTTGATCAATGTCAGACAACACTTTGTCAATAGCTGATGTTGTGGAGATTGTTGGTTTGGGATGTTTGGTTCTGGGTCTTCTGAGTTTTAATGCCTCAGAAGGGTCCTCTTCTGGTACAGTTTCATCTATGGTAGGGATGGGGATTGAGATTCTATGAGAGGTTTGAGGAGGAATAGATGCTGGAATAGTAGAAGAATTTAAAACAGAAGCAGCAGATAAATTACCTCTTTTCTTGGGTGTCTGCTGGGATGATCCTTCTGAAGGTGCCTTCCTCTTCTTCGTCTTCTTCAGAGTCACTTCTTGCTGAGGTTGATGCAGAGCTTTGATAATCAGATTTGGATCTGTACCATCTGCCTTGCATGCATCCAAGTACCTGAGAACCACCTCTGGTTTAGATTCTATCTCAGAAAATAAAGGAAAGTCACTCAGAGGAACTCTTCTGCTGGTGATATCAGCAATAAGAGTAGCTTTGGGTTCCTTTTGGATATTCTCTATCAGCTTCATTTTCTTCAAGTTCTTTGCGTTCAGAGGTTTCCTAACTGTTGGTTCAATGGTGCTTAGCTCTTGAGCTTCTATCAAATGCTCTATCAGCCTATTCTCTGTAAGAATATCTGATATCAACCTTCCAAAGGGTATCCAATCCCTCTTGGTTCTTTCTTCTTCCCTGGTTTCCTTCACACTTGTTCTGAGGTGGTTGAACAGAAAATGAGCCAAATTGATTTTTACCTTCTGATCAATAAAGTAGATCAGAAACTGCTGATCCACATTTATGTAATCAGGTGAACTGGTTGGCTTCCTATGGTTGAAGCACCCCAGAATTATCTTAGCCCAAACTCTGTAGTGATCCTTCAGATCTTTGATCTTGCTGCTGGGCACCCCATGGGTGAAAATCCTTGCAGCTATCACGCCCACATCAGCACATCTTTCAGCCATGTCCACACAACGGACGCCACCGCCACTGTAACCGATTAACCTTGCAATGTGATCCTCAGTGATCACAATCTTCTTCCCCATAACAAAGGAGGTGACTAGATGCATTGAAGCCTTGGCGTGAATCCAGAATTCCTTGACTAACATAGGGAATGTTGGTCCAACCAATCTGTCAAAATACCTTTCCCACTTCTGTGCCCTAACTTATTCAGTTAGGTCAAAACCGTTCTCCTTCAAGCTTCCAAAATCAATGATCAATTCAGAAAGCACTTCAAGATTCTTCACAGGAGTGAGGAGTGTTCTGAATGGCACTTGATATTGCTCAGATGATGCTTTCTTCTGAGGACCTGCAGAAGCACTGCTGGAGGTTGCCATGTTCACACTAAAAGGATTTTGAGAAGAAACTGAGAAAAAGAGGTTTTGCAAGAGATGAACACAGAAAAATGCAGAGAATGCTTGAGTATTAGTGAGAAACTGTAAAGAATTAGAATGAGAGGTTAATGTGTTTAAATAGAGTTTCAAAATATTTTGAAAAGATAAACGTTTTTAAGAAAGAGAAAAATCATGATTGCATTTTAAAAGAATGATTACTTTTCATTAAATGCTTGCTGATTTTGGGGGATTTGAGAAAGATACTTAAAAACGGTTACCAGACATGTGTCTCAATGCACCCAATCAGCGCTTTGCCTTCTCAGAAGCGTGCACGCGTTCTTCTTCAGAGATTTGCTGATGATTGGATGACACTTGTTTGATGTAGTGATCAACACGTCTGTTTTTGAGCTTAGACTCTCAGATCTTTAGACTTGCATCTGATACAATCTGCATGTTCTATCTTTCTGAAAGAATATTGATCAGAAGTTCACAGTAGAACAATTACATTCTGAAAGTAAATATATGGAATTAAAACATTTTCACTCTGGGCAGACTTTCATGCTGAGATGTTTCAGAATGAAATTAAACCTGTCTTCTGAAAGGGGTTTAGTAAAGATATCAGCCCATTGATGGTCTGTATCTATAAATTTTAAGTTCAAAATTCCTTTCTGAATATAGTCCCTAATGAAGTGATGTTTTATTTCTATATGCTTAGCTCTAGAATGTAAAATGGGATTCTTACTTAAGCAAATAACAGAAGTATTATCACAGAGTATAGGAATGTTACTCTCAAAAATCTGGAAGTCTTCAAGCTGACTTTTCATCCAGAGCATTTGTGTGCTACATCCTACTGCTGCTATGTACTCAGCTTTTGCTGTTGATAGCGCAATTGTTGATTGCCTTTTGATGGACCAAGAGATCAGATTTTCTCCCAGAAACTGGCAGCTTCCAGAAGTACTTTTACGTTCCACTCTGACTCCAGCAAAATCAGCATCGCAGTAGCCTACTAAGCTGTAATCACTAGATTTTCTATAAAACAAACCCAGATTAGTAGTACCTTTCAGATACTTGAAAATTCGCTTAACAGCTGTTAAGTGAGATTCTCTAGGATCTGATTGGAATCTAGCACAGATACAAACACTGAATAATATGTCAGGTCTTGAAGCAGTCAGATAGAGGAGAGAACCAATCATACCTCTGTAGACTTTCTGTTTTACATTTTTGCTTACCTCTTCTCTTTCCAGAATGCACGTGGGATGCATTGGAATCTTTGATGGCTTACATTCTGAGAGGTCAAATTTCTTCAGAAGATCTCTGATGTATTTGCTCTGATGAATGTAAGTTCCCTCTGGAGTTTGATTGATCTGAATTCCTAGAAAGAATTTCAGTTCCCCCATGAGGCTCATCTCAAATTCTGCCTGCATACACTTAGCAAATTTTCTTCCAAGAGAAGGATTAGTAGAACCAAAAATAATATCATCAACATAAATTTGACAGACTAAGATGTCACTCTTAACTGATTTACAGAATAGAGTAGTGTCCACTTTCCCTCTGGTGAATTCATTTTCTAACATAAAGTTACTTAGCCTTTCATACCAAGCTCTGGGAGCTTGTTTCAGACCATATAGTGACTTCTTTAGTTTGAAAACATGTTCTGGATGTTTTGTATTTTCAAAACCAGGGGGTTGGTGTACATAAACTTCTTCTTCTATATAACCATTTAAGAATGCACTTTTGACATCCATCTGATACAGAGTGATGCCTCTATTAACAGCAAATGAGATTAAAAGTCTGATAGATTCTAACCTGGCGACTGGGGCAAAGGTTTCTGTATAGTCTATCCCCTCTTGCTGACTATAACCTTGTGCAACCAGTCGTGCCTTGTTTCTGATGACTTCACCTTGTTCATTTAGCTTGTTTCTGAACACCCATCTTGTTCCAATGACGTTGAATCCTTTTGGTCTGGGAACGAGATCCCATACGTCGTTTCTGGTGAATTGATTCAGCTCTTCTTGCATTGCCAGAATCCAGTCATTATCCAGAAGTGCTTCATCAATAGAAGAAGGTTCAATCAGAGACACAAGTCCCATCAGAGTTTCTTCAGAGTTTCTGAAGCTTGCTCTTGTTCTGATTGGATCTTCCTTTCTTCCTAAGATGGTCTCTTCTGGGTGATCCAAGCTGCTTTTGGGTAATCTCTTCTGAGGATGATCAGCAGCTGTTGTAGGATTGCTAGCAGTGCTCCTTTCAGACGTTGAAGGAGTGTCTGTATTGAGAGCTTCTGATGACTTGTCTTCAGAACCTGTAAATTCAATTTCCATACCTGCAAAAACTTCATTCTGCTTTGACTTTTCAGAGTCAAGCTTATCATCAAAACGAACACTGATTGATTCTTCCACAATTTGTGTTTCTGTATTGTATACTCTGTACCCTCTTGAGCGTTCAGAGTATCCTAACATAATGCACTTCTGTGCTTTAGAGTCAAAATTGTTAAAATAATTCTTTGTATTTAATATAAAGCAAGTACATCCAAATGGATGAAAATATGAAATATTTGGCTTTCTGTTCTTCCACAATTCATATGGAGTCTTTTCCAGAATAGGTCTTATTGAGATTCTATTCTGAATGTAGCACGCTGTGTTTATTGCCTCTGCCCATAAGGTCTTAGCAACGTTTGTCTCATTGATCATGGTTCTGGCCATTTCTTGCAATGTTCTGTTCTTTCGTTCTACAACTCCATTTTCTTGGGGAGTTCTAGGACAAGAGAAATCATGCAGAATGCCTCTGTCATTAAAGAATGACTCAAAATATTTGTTTTCAAATTCTCCACCATGATCACTTCTGACTTTAACGATTCTAAGATCCTTTTCATTCTGAACTTGGTTACAGAAGGTAACAAACACAGAGTGTGACTCGTCCTTGTGTCTTAAGAACTTTACCCATGTCCATCTGCTATAGTCATCTACGATTACTAACCCATTCTTCTTGCCACTGACTGAGGCAGTTTTAACTGGTCCAAATAAGTCAATGTGCAGAAGTTCTAATGGCTTAGAGGTAGAAACAACATTTTTGGATTTAAAAGAAGGTTTTGCAAACTTGCCTTTCTGACATGCTTCACACAGAGCATCTGAATTGAACTTCAAATTAGGAAGTCCTCTGACCAGATTGA
Organism: Vicia faba; assembly: GCA_948472305.1. Classification (NCBI taxonomy): domain Eukaryota; kingdom Viridiplantae; phylum Streptophyta; class Magnoliopsida; order Fabales; family Fabaceae; genus Vicia; species Vicia faba. Next base: position 323,201 of record CATIWC010000635.1, on the reverse strand, counting down.
GTTTGTTAATCTGAGATATTCTTCTCATACTAACATGCCCCAATCTTCTGTGCCAGATCCACTGCTCGTTGTTAACATACAGAAGACATTTTACATTCTGACTCTTTAGTTCAGAAAGTTTGATTTTGTAAATGTTGTTTTTCCTCTTACCATTAAATAGGATAGTCCCATCTTTCTGACTAACAGCTTTACATGATTTTTGATTAAAGATTATATCATAACCGTTATCACTTAATTGACTTATGGATAACAGATTATGCATCAATCCATCTACTAGTAGAACATTATTAATAGAGGGAAGATTTCCATTACCTACAGTTCCAGAGCCAATTATCTTTCCCCTCTGATTGCCTCCAAAACCAACGTGGCCTCCAGGCTTAAGTTCCAGGCTTTGGAACATATGCCTTCTTCCCGTCATGTGTCGTGAGCATCCAGAGTCCAGGTACCATGACTGGTGTTTCTGACTTGCTGCTAAAGATATCTGCAACATGTATTATTTTATCCTTAGGTACCCAGATTTTCTTGGGTCCTGATTTGTTAGTTTTACCAAAACTCTGGTTGAATTTTGGTTTCACAGAGTGCTTACTGCTAGTGTATTTAATATCATGTGTGTGACCATACACAAAATGTGAATTCAGAGGAGTGTGTTTAATGGTTAAGTCCATGACATTCTTTGGTGTAGGAACCTTACCTTGGTATCCTATTCCTTTCATGCCGTTTCTGCTAACTCCATAGATCATTGAAGCCATTTTGCTTCTATCTATGCTTTTAGCTAGGAACTTCTGGAAACTGTGATCATACTCCTTGATGATCTTATCAACGTTGCTGGGAGTTTCAGAAATTGGTTCCTTCTGAGAGTTTTGTAAAGTGTTTTCTAATTTTGAAATCTTATTTCTCAGCTCAGAATTCTCCAATTTGAGACTCTCATTCTTATTAGAGTCAGATTCAAGATTCCTTTTCAGGTCTCTGAATTTAACTCTAATTTGCTGATACCATTCCAGAATCTCATTAAGGCTTTCAGCAAGTTCAGCCTTTGTAAAGTTAACAACAAAGTTAGGAAATACCTCTTCAGTATCTGATTCTGAGTCTGATTCACAAGCTTCACTATCTTCTGAGATGTTAGCCATGAGAGCTATGTTTGCCCTCTCATCATCTGATTCTGAGTCAGCTTCAGACGAGTCAGAGTCATCCCATGTGGCCATGAGACTTTTCTTCTTCTCTCTTCCAAACTTCTTTTTGGGCTTTTCCCTCTGAAGCTTTGGGCAGTCACTCTTATAGTGTCCTTGCTCATTGCACTCATAGCAGATGATGTCCTTGGTGTTTGGCTTTTTGCTACCGGAGGAGCCTTCAGATCTTCTGTATCCAGAGGAAGAATCTGTCCTTCTGTATCTGGAAGAAGACTCGTTCTGATCAGATCTTCTGGGATTCCTGAACTTCCTTTGTCTTTGCTTCCACAGTTGATTTACTCTTCTGGAGAGGAGAGAGAGTTCGTCTTCTTCTGATAAGGATCCATCAGATGTTTCTTCAACTGCCTGCAAAACTTTAGACTCAAATTTTTTGTTAGATTTTAATGCTAAAGGCTTACCTTGCTTCTGAGGCTCATCAGCTTCTAGCTCTATCTCATGACTTCTGAGGGAGCTGATAAGTTCCTCCAGAGTGATTTTGTTGAGATCTTTAGCTAGCTTCAGAGCTGTAACCATTGGTCTCCACTTCTTGGGTAAACTTCTGATGATTTTCTTGACATGGTCAGCAGTAGAGTATCCTTTGTCGAGAACCTTGAGACCAGCTACCAGAATCTGGAATCTTGAGAACATTGTTTCAATGGATTCAAATTCTTCCATTTTGAACGCCTCATACTTCTGAATGAGCGCCAAAGCTTTAGTTTCTTTGACCTGAACGTTTCCCTCATGCGTCATTCTGAGTGAGTCAAAAATATTCTTTGCTGTGTCTCTGTTGGAGATCTTTTCATACTCAGTATAGGAGATGGCGCTGAGGAGGATGGTTCTGGCGTTGTGGTGATTCTTGAAGTCACGCTTTTGTTGGTCAGACATTGTTTTTCTATCAATCTTCTGACCGCTTGCATTCACGGGGTGCGTGTATCCATCTGTCACCATATCCCACAGATCAGCATCATGTGCCAGAAAGAAGCTTTAAATTCTGTCTTTCCAGTAATCAAAGTTTTCTCCATCAAAGACTGGAGGTTTGCCGCTGAATCTGTCTCTGTCCTCATTGTTGTCATTGTTGATGTGAGAGTTGTTTTCTGCCATTGTGTTTTTCTGACACTGGATCTTGTACTGACACGGTTAAGTGTTTTAGCTCAGAACCAGGCGCTCTGATGCCAATTGAAGTAGTGAAAAACACAAGAAGGGGGGGGGTTGAATTGTAAAACTGAAATCTAATGCAATGAACAAGATATTTTTATCCTGGTTCGTTTGATCTCAAACTACTCCAGTCCACCCGTCAAGGTGATTTCGCCTCTCTCCAACGAGGTCTTAATCCACTATATTCAACTGAATATTACAGACTTCTTTAACAACTGCTAAAGCCTTCTTGATCCAAACCACAACCCGGTTTGTCAAGGAAACACTTTCTTACAAAGAAATCAAATCTAAGTGTGTGAATGTTTTCTACAAAACTGTATCACAACTGTGATGTATACACAACTTAAAGCTTAGAAACTAGATTGCTAAACAATGATAGAATATCAGAATGTGTAGTGTTTAGCAAAACTGAGAGAAAGAAGATTTTGATCAGCTTTTATGCGTGTAAAGATTTGGAGAGCATTAGCCATTTCAATCTTCAAAGTCTTGTTTATATAGCACTGAGATGATGAACGTTGGAGCAAATATTCTTGATTCAATGCTAATAACAAACTTTCCTTATTGAGCAGATCTTGTCTGGAATGAGGCCGTTGGTATTAATTTGCTTTCAATGCACAGTACCGTTGCTTACTTAATGCAAGTTCTGGCTTGGCTCATTCTGAATCTGCTTTGCTGCTGATGAACTGTTGTGTTTCTTTATCAGAGTGTTGAGCGCAGTCTTGTTCATCAGGCTTCAGCGTGTACGTGAGTTGATCATCTGATTCTGACATTCTGATATGGCAACTTCTGATGCTAGTGTCAAGAACCAAATTCTGATGCTGATTAGATGTGTTCTTGCTTATATCATCAGAGTATCTGCAAATCAGAACATAATAATTTAGGCAGTAGATAGTTCATACATGAATCACATAAATGATATATCTTTTCACTTTGTTATCATCAAAACTTAAATATAGGGTAGTAGATTCAACCTTGTTCTAACATGAGCTTGTTTATATAGGAAATGGATTCCTGTTAAACATTAAGCGTGATAAATGCCATTAACTCAGTTTCCATATGGAGAAGATCCTGTCTGAATGAAGCCGTTGCAATTGATGCTGTCATGAATGAATAGTAATGCTTCAAAATATTTCATCCTTGCCTGCTGCTGATGCTTCAGCATATTTATGACTTAGTTTATTATGCTTTTGTTCAGAATCAGAGTTTACTTCACTTAAGCGCATGTTCTGGTCATCAATCTTTAGCGCAAATTCTGATTGCTTCAGCGTGTAGCTTTTATAGCTTATCTTCTGATGCTGCTTTGGTTAGAACTTCTGCATGCAAAATAACATAATTTTTAGGGTGCATATTTTTTCTTTGTATTTGTTATCATCAAAACTCTAATCAAGGGTTGTAGAATCAAACTATGTTCTAACAATCTCCCCCTTTTTGATGATGACAAAAACTAGAATTTTCAATGAAAAATAAAGAACAAAAGGTTTAAGAGAAACTCCCCCTGAGTTGATTACTTCCCTGCAGTTCCTTCTCATCAGAGTTTTAGCTGCATCTCCTATCAGAATTTGTTCATGTTCAAACTTTTTTGAAAGTAGAGGTTAAATAATTCAGAATGTTTGAGACTTTTGTCCCGGTAAACCATTATTGAAAATATCTTACTTTCTCCCCCTTTTTTGTCAGGTATCAAAAAGGTAATATAATCCAGAGCCAAAATAGATGAATTATATTTAAAGCATAACTCAATGACAAGTTTCAGAAGCAAAGAAGTAGAGATAAAAGTTACAGATAAACAATTTTAAAAGAAAATCTAAGAATGAGATGGAAGACGTGTGAACAACGCTTCCAACAAGATCTTGATTTGAGTATTTGATTCTTCTTGCTTGCCCATAATGCCTCTGATTTACTTTGTAGTGTCTTCTTGTTTACCCAGAATACTTTTAATCTCTTTGTTCGTATCCTCTTGTTTATCCAGTCTTGCATGGATTAAAGCATTTTCTTTCTTCAACTCTTCCAGAGTTTGCATGACTAAGGAGGAAGTTGGTGTCTCTTCAGGAGTTGGATGTTGCTCAGAACATTCTGCAGCTTCTTCTGAGTGAACCATTTCTTCTGCTACAATCATGTTTGTTGGAGCAGTAGTCAGAGAGACTTTCTGATTCTGGTTCAGCTACTTTTGAAGGATGATGTTCTTTCCATGGATCATTATCCAGCGAGAGGATATCTTTCTTGAACATTTGGATCAGAACTTGGTCTTGGAAAGCCTTCAACTTATCAGTGAAGTTCTACTGAGCCTTTTCATAACTCAATTCCTTCAGCTTCAAAGTTTCAGCATTGACCCATTTTCTGAATCTTTCCCACATGTAATTAGAAGCAGCAGGATTAGAAGTCTCTTGACTTGCATGCTTCAAAGAATTGATCCATTCGTGCATTCCTGTTTCAAAAATCAACAAACTTGTACCAACATCTGAGTTGGTTGCAGTTGGTTTAGGTTTGGGAATGGTAGTTTTGTGTGAGACGGAAGCTAGTTTTTCTAGCACAATTGGATCAATGACAAGTCTTAAGTTGTCAGCTGGACTTTTAGTGCATGAAGGAGTGGGAGAGTCAGTAATGATAATTGGTCTGGTAGGGGTGTTTGGTGGTGTGGATTCAAGGGATGACGGAATTTCTGGAATGTCATGAATGGTGAGAGGCATGCGAACTGCAAGAGGTTCTGTTATTCCAGGTATTGGGATTGTGGTATCAGAGTCTGAAGGAGAGTCTTCATATTGGTTTGTGGCAGCATGTTGGGTTTCTAATTCAGGAATATCAGAAGATAGATTTCCAGAAGGTTGAGTTTCTGGTTGTGGAATTTCTTGTTGAGGTGATTGTGGATGTGGAATTTCTGGTTGAGGAGATTGTGGGATTTCTGGTTGAGGAATTTCTTGTGGTTGTTAAGTGTTTGGATTTTCTGGTATGGGAGAGGAAAAATATTGATAAAATAATTCAATATCAGACAGAACTTTGGCAAGTTCTGGTTGATGATGTTATGGATTTGGATTTTGAGTAGGGGAGTGAGGTTCACTCAAAAAATTACCTAGAGTTACGGATGGATCAAACTCTATGTTAAAATCTTCAAATGTTTGGGGTGATGAATTTTCTGGTTGAGAAGGCATGCCTTCAGATGTTGAAACAGTTATTGATTCTATAACAGAAACAAAAGATGGATTACCTTTCTTTTTGGCAGCTTTAGGTGTCCTCTGAGAGGGTCCTTCTCCTGCTTCTTTCCTCTTCTTTGATTTCTTTAACACAACTTCTGGAGTAGCCTTGTGCAGATCCTGAATGTTGATTTCTGGAGCAGTCCCATCATCCTTGCAAGCTTCAAGGTATCTGACTATTATTTCTGGTTTGGAGTCTATATCAGAAAATAAAGGAAAATACTTCAGAGGTATCCTTCTTGAAGTAATGGTCTCATGAGCAGTAACAGTTGGTTCCTTCTTGATATTCTCAATGATCTTCATTTTATTCAGATTCTTGGTGTTCAGGGGCTTCCCAACAGTTTCTTCTAATGTGCTTATTTCCTAAGCCTCCGTCAGATGTTCTATCAGCCTGTTCTCTGTTAGAATATCTGATATCATCCTTCCTAAGGGAATCCAATCCCTCTTGGTCCTTTCGTCTTCTCTGGTTTCCTTCACACTTGTTCTGATATGGTTGAAGAGCAAGTGTGGAAGATTTACCTTTGTCCTCTTAGCAATGAAATAGATCAGAAATTGCTGATCAATATTGATATAATCAAGAGAGCTTGTAGGCTTCCTGTGGTGGATATATCCCAGAATGATTCTGGCCCAGATTCTGTGATGATCCTTCAAACCTCTGATTTTACTGGAGGGTTGTCCAGAAGTAAAACTTTCCTTTACAATTGATCTTAGGTCAGAGCATCTCTCAGCCATGTCAATGCATCTGAAACCACCACCGTTGTATCTAAGAAGCTTCACAATAAGATCTTATGTAATCACAATTTTCTTCCCCATGACATAAGAGGTAACCTGGTGATTTAATGAAGAAGCATGTATCCAGAATTCTTTGACAAGAATGGGAAATGTCGGACCAACCAGACGGTCAAAATACCTGTTCCATCCTTGAGCAGTCACGTCTTCATAGAGACTGAACCCATTTTCTTGTAGACTCCCAAAATCAATGATCAGTTCTGAGAGAACTTCCAGGTTATCAACAGGAGTTAGAAGAGTTCTGATGGGTTCTTCATACTGTTCCGTTGATGCAGATTCAGGAGCACTGAGATTTTTGAGGTTTGATGAATAAGCCATTGTTCACACGGGATTTTGAGGAAGATGAAAAGGGTTTTTGAAAGCAATAACTTGAAACAAGAGAAAATATTGAGAAGAGTAAAAGTGAATGAATGAAAAAAGTAATTTTGAGTTTAAATAGGTTTCTTGAAAACGTAAACAGTAAGTAAAAGAAAAAAAATTAGTAATGATTATATGCATTAATGACACCTGAATTTTGGGGATTTAGAAAGATACTGAACGGTTACCGCTTACAAGTGTCTCAATGCATCCAATCAATGCCTTGAACCCTTCAGAAATTGAACGCGTGTTCAACTTCAGAAGGTAGCAGGTGAGAGGATGACAAGTGTTAATGTTGTGAACTGCACGCCTCTATCCTTGAAATGAAACGTTCAGATCTTCCTGGATAGATTCTGATTCAATCTGTACTTCTAAACTTGAGACATATAGCAGAAGTGTTGTCACAGAGGATAAGAATGTTGCTCTCAAATATGTTGAAGTCTTCAAGTTAACTTTTCATCCAGAGCATTTGTGTGATACATCCACCAGCTACTATGTATTCAGCTTCTGTTGTTGATAATGCTATTGTAGATTGTCTCTTGCTGGTCCATGAGATCAGATTTTCTCCCAAAAACTGGCAACTTCCAGAAGTGCTTTTACGTTCTACTCTGTCTCCAGCGAAAGCAGCGTCACAATATCCTACTAAGTTGTAATCATTTGATTTTCTATAAAACAAACCCAGATTAGTAGTACCTTTCAAATACTTGAAAATTTGCTTAACTACTGTTAAGTGAGATTCTCTAGGATCTGATTGGAATCTAGCACATAAGAAAACACTAAATAAAATTTCAGGCCTTGAAGCCGTCAGATAAAGGAGAGAACCAATCATACCTCTGTAGACTTTATTTTCTACCTTTTTACTTACCTCTTCCTTTTCCAGAATGCACGTGGGGTGCATTGGAGTCTTTGAGGGCTTACATTCTGAGAGATCAAATTTCTTCAGAAGTTCTCTGACATATTTCCTCTGATGAATGTAAGTTCCTTCTGGAGTTTGGTTTATCTGAATGCCCGGAAAGAATTTGAGTTCCCCCATTAAGCTCATCTCAAACTCTGCCTGCATGTATTTAGCAAACTCTCTTCCCAGAGAGGGTTTAGTAGATCCAAAGATGATGTCATCATTATAAATCTGGCATACTAAAATGTCATTCTTAAATTTCTTACAGAACAAGGTTGTGTCCACTTTCCCTCTGGTGAATTCCTTTTCTAACAGGAAGTTACTTAGTCTTTCATACCAAGCTCTGGGAGCTTGTTTTAGACCATAAAGTGACTTCTTTAGTTTGAAAACATATTCTGGGTGTTTGGAATTCTCAAACTCAGGGGGTTAGTGCACATATACCTCTTCATTTATATAGCCATTTAGGAATGCACTTTTGACATCCATCTGATATAGAGTGATGCCATTATTTACAACAAATGAAATTAAAAGTCTGATAGATTCTAACCTGGTGACTGGAGAAAAGGTTTCTGTATAGTTTATCCCCTCTTGCTGACTATAACCTTGTGCTACCAGTCGTGCTTTGTTTCTGATGACTTCTCCTTGCTCGTTCAGTTTTTTTCTGAACACCCACTTTGTTCCAATTACGTTGAATCCTTTTGGTTTGGGAACCAGATCCCATACGTCATTTCTGGTGAACTGATTCAATTCCTCCTGCATTGCCAGAATCCAGTCATTGTCCAGAAGCGCTTCATCAATTGTTGTTGGTTCAATCAGAGAGACCAGTCCCATGAGGGATTCTTTAGAGTTTCTAAATGTTGATCTTGTTCTGATTGGATCATCCTTCTTTCCCAGGATTTTATCTTTTGGGTGAGATTTGCTGCTTCTAGATGGCCTTTTCTGAAGTTGATCAACTGAAGATGCTGGATTGCTTGTAGCATTTATTTTTGATGTTGTTGGAGCATCTCTATTGAGATCTTCTGATGATTTGTCTTCAGTACATGTGAATTCAACTTCTATATCTGCAAGGCATTCATTCTGCTTTGACTTTTGAGAGTCAAGCTTATCATCAAATCTAACACTGATTGACTCTTCAACAATCTGTGTTTCTGTATTGTGTACTTTGTACCCTCTTGAGCGTTCAGAGTATCCTAACATAATACACTTTTGTGCTTTAGAGTCAAACTTGTTCAAATAATTTTTTGTATTCAGAATAAAGCAAGTGCATCTAAAAGGATAGAAATAGGAAATGTTGGGCTTTCTGTTCTTCCACAATTCATATGGAGTCTTTTCCAGAATAGGTCTTATGGAGATTCTATTCTGAATATAACACACTGTGTTAATTGCCTCTGCCCAGAAGATCTTAACAATGTTAGTCTCATTGATCATGGTTCTGGCCATTTCTTGCAATGTTCTATTCTTTCGTTCTACAACTCCATTTTGTTGGGGAGTTCTAGGACAAGAGAAGTCATGCAAGATGCCTTTTTCATTAAAAAATGATTCAAATTTTTTATTTTCAAATTCCCCACCATGATCACTTCTGACTTTGACAATTCTAAGATCCTTTTCATTCTGAACTTGGTTACAAAAGGTAACAAACACAGAGTGTGACTCGTCTTTGTGTCTTAAGAACTTTACCCATGTCCATCTGCTATAGTCATCTACGATAACTAACCCATACTTCTTGCCACTTACAGACGCAGTTTTTACTGGTCTAAATAAGTCTATGTGCAGAAGTTCTAATGGCTTAGACGTGGAAACAACGTTTTTAAATTTAAAAACAAGTTTTAAAAATTTTCCTTTCTGACATGCTTCACACAGAGCATCTGAGCTAAACTTCAAATTAGGAAGTCCTTTGACCAGATTGAGTTTGTTAATCTGAGATATTCTTCTCATACTAACATGCCCCAATCTTCTATGCCAGACTCATTGCTCGTTGTTAACAGAGAGAATGTTGTTCATAAAGTTTTATTTTGTAAATGTTGTTTTTCCTCTTTCCATTAAAAAGGGTAGTTCCATCTTTCTGACATACAGCTTTGCATGAATTTTGATTAAAGATTATATCATAACCGTTATCACTTAATTGACTTATGGATAACAGGTTATGCATTAATCCATCAACTAGCAGTACATTATTTATAGAGGGAAGATTTCAGTTACCTATTGTTCCAGAGCCAATGGTCTTTCCTCTTTGGTTGCCTCCAAATCCCACGTAGCCTCCAGGTTTAAGTTCTAGGCTTTGGAACATATGCCTTCTTCCTGTCATGTGTCGAGAGCAGCCAGAGTCCAGGTACCATGACTGGTGTTTTAGCCTTGCTGCTAAAGATATCTGCTACATATATAATTTTATCCTTAGGTACCCATATCTTTTTGGGTCCTGGTTTGTTAGTTTTACCAAAATTCTGGTTGAATTTAGGTTTGACACAGTAATCACTACTAGTGTATTTTATGTTATGTGTGTGCCCATATATAAAATGTGATTTAAGTTTTGTGTGTTTTATGACTAAGTCCATGGCTTGCTTAGGTGTAGATACCTTACCTTGATAACCTATCGCTTTTCTGCCATTTCTACTAACTCCATAGATCATTGAAGCCATTTTGCTTCTATCTATGTTTTTAGCCAGAAACTTCTGAAAGTTGTGATCATACTCTTTGATGATCTCATCAGCATTACTGGGAGTCTCTGAGATTATTACCTTCTGAGAATTTTGCAAATCATTTTCTAATTTTGAAATTTTTTCTTTTAACTCAGAGTTTTCTAATCTGAGACTCTCAGTCTTTTTAGAGTCAGAGACAAGTTCCTTTTTCAGGTTCTTGAATTTGACTCTGATATGCTGATACCTTTCTAGAATTTCATTTAGACTTTCTGCAAGTTCAGCTTTAGTGAAATTAATAGCAAAGTTAGGGAATACCTCTTCAGTGTCTGATTCTGAGTCTGAACCAGAAGCTTCACTTTCTTCTGACACGTTTTCCATGAGAGCTATGTTTTCTCTTTCATCATTTGACTCTGAGTCAGCTTCAGAGGAGTCTGAATCGTCCCATGTTGCCATGAGGCTTTGCTTCTTTTCCTTGAAGAACTTCTTTTTCGGCTTCTCCTTCTGAAGCCTTGGGCAGTCACTTTTGTAGTGCCCTTGCTCATTACACTCATAGCAGATGATGTCTTTGTTATTTGGCTTTCTGTGTCCTGAAGAACCTTCAGATCTTCTGTGTCCAGAGGAAGACTCAGACTTTATGTATCTGGAGGAGGATTCATTTTAATTCTCTAGTCTTCTGGGATTTCTAAATTTCCTTTGTCTCTTCTTCCACAGTTGATTCACCCTTCTGGAGAGGAGAGACAGTTCATCTTCTTCTGATGAGGATCCATCATAAGTTTCTTCCATAGCCTACAAAACCTTAGAGTCATATTTTCTGTTAGATTTTAAAGCTAGTGGCTTACCTTACTTTTGAGGCTCATCTTCTTCTAGCTCTATCTCGTGACTTCTGAGGGAGCTGGCAAGTTCCTCCAGAGATATCTTGTTGAGATCTTTGGCTAGCTTAAGGGTTGTGACCATTGGCCTCCATTGTTTGGGTAGACTTCTGATGATCTTCTTTACGTGATCATCAATAGAATATCCTTTGTCAAGAACCTTCAGTCCAACAACAAGAATTTGAAATCTTGAGAACATTCCTTCTATGGATTCACTATCTTCCATCTTGAATGCCTCATACTTCTGAATAAGCGCAAGGTCCTTGGTTTCTTTGACTTGAATGTTGCCTTCATACGTCATTCTTAGAGAGTCAAACATATTCTTGGTTCTCTCTCTGTTTGAGATTTTCTCATATTCTGAATATGAGATAGCACTGAGGAGTATTGTTCTGGCCTTATGGTCATTTCTGAAGTCACATTTCTGCTGGTCAGACATCATTTTTCTGTCTATCTTCTGACCTCTTCCATCCATTGGATGTGTGTATCCATCAGTTACCATGTCCCACAGATCAGCATCATGGGCCAGAAAGAAACTCTCAATTCTATCTTTCCAATAGTCAAAGTTTTCTCCATCAAAGACTAGAGGTTTGCCACTAATTTTGTCCTTGTCTTCATGGTAGTCATTGTTGATGTTTTGGCTTGGTCCCACCATAGTTTTTTTCTGAAGCTTGGATCTTGTACTGACACGGTTAAGTGTTTAAGCTCAGAACCAGGCGCTCTGATGCCAATTGAAGAAGTGAAAAATACAAGAAGGGGGGTTGAATTGAAAACTTGAAATCAAATGCGCAATGACACAATATTTTTATCCTGGTTCGTTTGATATCAAACTACTCCAGTCCACCCATCAAGGTGATTTCGCCTCTCTCTAACGAGGTCTTAATCCACTAATCTCAAAAGGATTACAATCACTACTTTAACAACTGTTAAAGTCTTCTTGAGTACAGCCACAATCTGATTAATCTCAAGGAACAGCGTCCTAAACAAATATACAAGAATGTGTGTACATATGTTTTTCGTTACAAAAACAGTTATCACAACTGTGATAATTTACACAGATTTAGAGCGTGAAAAGATGAGTAAGCTTTTTGCGTTTTTGAATTCTCGTGTGTAGTATATGCAAATCGTGAACAATTTTAACACTGAGCTTGTTTATATAGGAAATGGATTCTTGTTGAACATTAAGCGTGATAAATGCCATTAACTCAGTTTCCATATGGAGAAGATCCTGTCTGAATGAAGCCGTTGCAATTGATGTTGTCTTGAATGAATAGTAACGCTTCAGAATTGTTCATCCTTGCATGTTGCTGATGCTTCAGCACATTGATGACTTAGTTTATTATGCTTTTGTTAAGAATCAGAATTTACTTCACTTAAGCACATGTTCTGGACATCAATCTTCAGCGCAAATTCTGATTGCTTCAGCGTGTAGCTTCTATAGCTTATCTTCTAATACTGCTTTGGTCAGAGTTTCTACATGGAAAATAACATAATTTTTAGGGTGCATATTTGTTCTTTGTATTTGTTATCATCAAAACTCTAATCAAGGGTTGTAGAATCAAACTATATTCTAACAATATGGACAAGAAAGAGGCGGAGAAGATTATGGAAGATATGCACGAAGGTATCTTTGGTACTCATTCTAGTGGTCATACTATGGATAAGAAGATTCTGAGAGCAGGTTACTATTAGTCGACTATGGAAACTGATTGTCATCACCACTCAAGAACTTGTCACAAGTGTCAGATCTACACTAACAAAGTACATGTGCCTTCAGTATCTCTGAATGTCTTGACTGCTACTTGGCTGTTTGCAATGTGGGTGTTGTACCCTAAAATTTTCCCTCTCGTTTCTCAGAAATTTTCTCATAAAATTTCTACTGATTCAAGACTGCACAAATTTACTTTGATTCATAAGCTTCGATTAGGCATCTAGCTTCCTTTGAGCAGGATTGATTTAGGGGTTTCGATTGAGCATCTGCTCCCCTTCGAGCAAGATTTGGTCCACAAGCCTCATTTGGGCATATGGCCTCCTACATGCATCCTTCGATTCACCAGCAACAACCTCCTAAATGCATCTTTCGATTCACCAGCATCAACCTCCTAAATGCATCCTTCGGTTCACAAGCATTAGCAATACTTCCTTTATGCCTACAAGGCAAGTATATCCTTCATGTCTGATGCCTCCTCTATGTTTGCCTTCAATGCACAAGGCAATGGCTTCCTTTCATGCTAGTGCCCATAAAGCAAGTGGCCTCCTGCATGCAAGCTTCTATTGAGCAATGACCTCTTACATGCTTGCTCTGATTCACAAAGCAATGGCCTCTTACAATGTTTGTTTTAATTCAAGAAGCAAGGGCCTCTTTCTTACTTGTTTCAATTTACAAGGCAGGAACTTCCCTCATGCTAGCACCCACGGCGCTTTGGCTATTTTCACGCTAGCTTCGACTAGGCAATATCTCCCTTAGAAACAATTTTTTTCGATTCCATATAGTTTCTACACTATGACACACAATTGGCGCATTCGAAGGACACACATATGGTCCATTAGAAGGACATATATTTGCCCCCTTCGAAGGACATGTATTGGTGGATTTGAAGGTTATACATGGGTGTCCCGTTCGAAGGATATACCCTGGTGGCCCATTTATAGAATTACAAGGAGTGCACACAAGTGATGAATGTGGTCCCTTCAAAGGACACACATTTGGTCCAATCGAAAGATACACATCTGGCCCCTTTAAAAGATACACATTTGGCCCCTTCAAAAGAACACACATATGGTCCAATCCCAGGACACACATTTGGCCCCTTCAAAAGATACACATATGATCCATTCGAAGGACACACTTTGGATGGAAACGAATATTGTTGTCTGAAGGGGAGTCTGGTCGAAGGTTGAACCTATGTGGTCAAAATGAAAGAGTTTTATTCAAGATGCTTGTTGGACAGAGTCCTATCTGCTGCCAAGTCCAAGCCTGCTGCACTGACATAACACTCCAAAACTGCTACAAAGCAGTCCTGCTATGCTGCTCCCATATTTGCACTTAATTGGCATACAAAAATTGCACCTCGAAAGCTACAAAAACAGCATACTCAATTTGTTCAATTTCCTTTGTTTTCCCTCTCAAATCTCAGCAAACTTCATCTATAAATAATATGTTCCACAACACATCTTGGGGGGGATTTTGGTGGCTAGAGAGAGATTTGCTAACAAGGAAAAGAAAGGAGAAAACACTTCACACACTCTCAAACCCAGAACAAAAGAAACAAAACACTTGTTTCTTTTTCTTTCGAATCCAGAAGTAACCCAACACTTGTTTCTTTCCTTCGAATCCAACACTAAAGACATAACACTTGTTTCGTCCCTTCAAATCCAGGAGCACCCAGGGCAGCAACTCAAGTCCAAAACCCACATTCCAGCTTCAAGCAAGGTAAGTCTTCCTGACCCTAACCCTTTTGTTTCAAACATGTAAATAACCATTTCCTTTCATTTCAAACCTCATTATTACCCTTTGGTTTGTTTTCGTTTCCACGTTTTCTGTTTGTTTTTGGTTATAATCTTTTGGTTTGTTTTCTTTGTTTGTCATACACATTTTAAGAACTAACTTGACCATGAAACAATATTAGCATGGCTTCAACCCATGCTTCCATTTAATCCCAAAAGAAAGAAAACAGGAAGAAGGTTGTGTGAATCGAAGCCTTAGGCTTCACCCCATGCTGCCCTTTAATCCCAAACGAAAGAGAACATGAAGAAGGTTGTGTGAATGGAAGCCTTAGGCTTCGCCCCATGCTGCTATCTAACCGCAAGTGAAAGAAAATGAAAACAAAGGTGTGTGAATCGAAGGATGCAGGCTTCGATACACACTGGTTGCAGGCCCAAACGAAAGGAAGCAGAAGAAGGGTGAATCGAAAGATGCATGCTCACACTGACTTCCAGGCCCAATCGAAAGAAGCAAGAAAGGGTTGAATCGAAGGGTGCCTACTGCCTAGATCGAAGAACTTGTCTTCCCCTCTTTTATTTTGTTTTATTTTTATATTTTCTTGCTATTCAATATGGTTATAATAACATAGGACATTTATTTTCAGCATTTTTATTGCTTTCATAAAATGCTAGTAATTAGGTTGTGTATGACAAGTTAAAATCAACAAGTAGACAACCTTAAATTCAAGACTAAATGCATGCAATCAAGCAAACTATTCACACACATGCAACTCTAGGGTAATCTTACTTGTTGCCTCGAAAAATAGTCATGTCCCTCCAATATGGGCGTTTTAGCAAAGACCCTCGATAAAAAGATCATAGTCCCTCGATGTCCCTCGATGTTGCCTTTGGTAAACGATGTAGTCCCTATACGAAAATTGCTAAAACGGCTCATAGGTTGCCTTCTATGACTATACAAATGATCCACGTCCGTTCCTTCACATCCAACGATGGGGCATATTATCAATCAATGATAAGATAGCAACATCTCAAGGAGGAGGAAAAGAATAAATACCTTTTGAGTAGGTAGGACGCTAGTAGTTGCTCTCTTACTCACAACTAAAAAACCATTTTCACACCAACACTTTCGATTGAAATATTTTCTAAAGTCAAAACACTTTGTACGCATTCTTATAGAGATGAGAATCATTACAAAGGCACTTTTCAAAATCACTTTCAAAAAACATCTTCCACAACAAACATCTCTTTGAACTATTTTTCGAAACCAACACTTTGTATGCATTCTTATAGAGACGAGAATCATTACAAAGACGTTTTTTTAAAATATTTTCAAACCCACACCACAAAGCATATTTTCAAACAAAGCAAGTGATCTATCAAGCAACTAAGAGCCCGTAGATAACTACGGATGAAAAGGATGCTAACACCTTTCCTTTTCATAACCTACCCCCCGTACTCAAGAAAACATCTCTAAAGGTCTTTCTTGTTCTTTTCACCCTTTCCTTATTGGATAAAAGAAAATTCAGTGGTGACTCTTGCTATCTGCAACAATTGCGATCAAACATAAAACAACCAAGTCAGTTCTCCCACAGTATTATAGAACTGGCGACTCTGCTGGGGACTTATCTTAAAAGTGGGGTTACCTTAGAGCTAGATCATATTTACTTGCTTTCCTTGTTTGACTTGCTTTCTTTACATTATGGTTCCTTATTTGGGATTTTTTTTATCCTCTACCTGGATCTGGGGCACCTTTTAGGTAAGTAGCAATATATTGTGGAAACTGTGCGGGGTACACCGACATGGTTCAAGCGATGGCTACATTAGTGTGACACATTTGTTGGTACCAGTAGCCCTTGAGTAGTCAAGGAGAATACGGGGCTGTTGTGTGGTGTCATGAAGCACTAACTAACCTTAAAACCTTAATTGAATAACTTGGCCATTAGGAAGTAGTGAGATAGCCGGCTTTGGTGCAATCCGAAGTTGGTTGATACTCAATGCTACGCTCATTAAGATCAGAATTTCGGGATATTTCAATCGCCAATAAAGAGGCTTGCGCTGAAACAATGCCTGATGAAGCAAGATCAGTGATATTGAGAAACCCTAGAAGTCGGTTACTTTCTTGGACAGGTTGAGCCAACTAAACTTCAATAGGGTACTTACCTATAAAACTCCATGCAAGCCTAAACCTAAGGAATTGTGTGCTTTGTGTGTATATGATTATTTGTACATAAAGACTTGCTTGCTTCGCATACCTGTACATAACATCATAAGCATCATGACATCATGCCATAGCATTCTCAATAACCATTTCAAGGATCTCAAGGGCCTAAGATGCAGGGTCATGTTAAAGTAGACGTCTATCAAAGGGAAAGAGGATTTATTCTCCTCTAACCAAATGTTGTCAAAGACCAAAGCATGATAATTTGAGTCAAGGGCTATGAACCACTTGATATGGTGAGACTCATTCTCGTGGAAGGACATTCAACGATGCGAAGTTCTCCAATCAAAGATGTGATCAAATTTCAACTTCTAACATATTCTTGTGTTTACCCCGCGAGATCCTTGAAAACATTGCATCCACATATCATGCACGTGATCATAATAGGTTTTCCCCACACCCGATGCTATACCTGAGATACCAGTTAGCTTTTTCATGACTAGGGACATAGAGAAATTATGGAGAGATATTACTGCTAGAGGGAGCCTTGATCCTTCCACTCAGCTATCCCCTATTATTCACAACCCCACTTTCAGGTATTTTCAGATGGTTATTTCTCACACTTTCCTAGGAAAGGCCGACACTGATACCCATGTTAGCGAGGAGGAGATATTTTTCCTCTACTGTGCGACCCAGTCTCTCCCTGTAGCCTGCGGAAATTTTCTACTGTGGAATCTCATGATGACTTCTAAGTCTGCTGAAGGTATCCTCCATGTGGGAGGGATAGTGACTCAGATTGCTTCTGCTTTGGGTCATACAAGTAAGTTATCTCACCTTACCTCCTACTGTGGATATACTACAATGTACATTTATTTCTGTTTGGATCATGGGCTGATGAGAAGATTCTACTTTAATCCCAACCAGTATAGACTCCTGATTGATAATGAAACCGTTCACTATTTTACCTTGCTTGATCCCATGATGACCAATGTCCATAACCCTGCCAATTGGACATAAGCCTTAGAAGGTCTTGGAGAGACCGTGGACGAGCGAAAATCACCTCCGGTACCTGAGTATCATCCATGTCCATCACCAGAAAGGACCATTGTATTCTCTAATAATTTCTTTTTGAAATAACCCGACATCTATGCACATGTTGCTGAGCTGCGTAGACAGGTAGCCCAACCTTGTCAGACAGTTGAAGACCTCTCTCTTCAGGTTATGGTTTCTGATGCTACTCACTCTACTGAGGCAGACTCCTACAACAGCAAATTGATGATCTTCACAGTAAGTTAGCTTCAACTCATGGTTCTGAGTCGACCAAGGACCATACTACTCCTTGATGATCTTGATTCATATCTGCACTGTTTTGTTGTTTTGTTGTTTCTTTTATCATGTTGTTTCCTTTTTCAGACTTATCTATTTTTATGCCTAACTCTTGCATTCTACTTTCTTTTTATTTTTATTTTTGTGACTTACCATAATTAAGTATATTTCTATTTTATCATTTTCTTATTTCTATTTTATTTTCTCTTGAATTAATTGTTTATTTTATTTTTATGAGTTTATTATTTTCAAGGTATAAACATAAAAGAAAAAAAATTCAATACACCAATCCTTGAAAGCACCAAATGAAGAATTATTGTTTGCACCTACGAAAAGAAATTGAAATAAGAAACCCAAACCAACAAAACAAAGAAATTTGAGCCCAACCCAAATTTCAAGCATGGCGCCCACCACCAAGACCATGGCGCCCGTCATGGGGCCTGGGACTATAACGGACAGATTTTCAAAAACCTCCCACTTTCTCCATTTTCAACCCCAAAACCACCCAAAAACTCTCATTTTATCAACCACCTACAACCCCAAAACCACCCAAAAACTCTCATTTTATCAACCACCTACTACCCCATTAACCACTCCAACATCCATTTTTCTAACCTTCATAAAAATTCAAACTTTCTCCTCCCAATCTCCAACACCCATTTTGAAACTCATTTTTTTCAATTTTCTTTCAAAGGAGCAACAATGGAGTTCAACGGATACATTCTTCATGAAGGCAAACCCGGAGACCGACAACGGAAAATCTTTGAAAAATTACAAGGACGAGAAATTGTCTCAACCAGGTATGTCAATGAAAATTGTCTGTATACTTTAGGACTTTATCATAGTTTTTTCATTTAGCTGACATCCTAGGATTGCACGAGATTTTTACTAGAAAAAAGCCCACCTTTGAGAGGCTAACTCGGGAATTCTTAAGTTCCCTAATTTATTTCGTTCACCCTGACACTTCTAGTACCGTCGGTACGGTTGAATTCTATCTGTTTAATGTTAAATATGAATATAGCACCAACGAACTAGCAGCTCTGTTGGGTATTCCTCATGGTGATAGCTCTATTTGTGAGACCCCTTTGGATTCTAAATGGTCCACTGATGCATTTTCCTTCTGGCGTCAATTGTCAAATTCTTCTATAAATTCTTTTGAAGGAATTTTAGCATCATTGATCCATAACCTGGCTATTTGAATTTTTTGATATATCCTCGCCTGTACTATTTTTGGCCAGGAGAATCCAAACAAGGTAAATGCTAGAGAACTTCTATTTTTGCAAGGTAGTCTCACTAGTAGAAGAATTATTTCAGTCCATTTTATGATTGCTCACATGATTGATGTCCTGAGACACACAGGGACCATAGCTTTTGGAGGACTAGTTACATCTATTGCTAGAGCTCTGGACCTCGACACTGAGATAGTTACCCTAGCACCCCTGCCTCCCCGCACAATTAATTTTAAATTTCTAAAAGATATGAAATTGTGCAAGGTGAGGAGAGCGGGTGGCTTTGAACTTATGGTTTGGGGTGTCGCTATCCCATCAGTCGTTCTGTCGCCTTGCACTAGACGTACTCTACGAATTGTGAGGAACTGGACCTACGATCTAGATGCTCCACCTTTTACGGGTCCATTACCTCCTAATGTTCCACTTGGGGACGGACATGAGACTGATGATGAATACGAGCAGAGGGATGAACCTCATGCCCCACCTGTGTCCCCCCACCATGATTCACCTACACACACTGCACCTTATACTTCTAACACTTTTCAGGTACGACTCCTGACTTCTACATCACTGAAGAGATGTGGCATGACCAGCTATCCCAGGAGGAGAGAAGAGATGGTTTACTTTCTGCCATCCAACAGTAGCTGGAAGATAACATGATTTTTATGGAGGCGTCACGACACCAGACAAACCGCTCTTTTTAAAGTCTTATGGAATCTCAATTGGCGATATCCCACGAGCAACATAGGCAACAAGCCTAATTTCATAGGCACTCCGCCCTCATGGAGGCCACTCAAGGTTCCCTTTTTGGCAACCTTCACCAGATTCAGAGTTCACAGATTTCCTTGTCCGCCAGATTCGACCAGTTCGAGGCTTCTCAGAGCAGTCATCGTCGCAGCCGATCCCGTCATCCTAGACATTCACCGCAGAATGGCGAGGGACCCAACCAGCCTTAGTACTTTACCAGATGACTCTTTCCTTATCTTATTTCGTAACATTGGGGACAATGTTTGATTTAAGTGTGGGAGGAGATTTACTCGCTTTATTTTTCTCGCTTTATTTTTCTCTCGCTTTATTTTTTCTTTCCTTCATTTTCCTTCTTGTTATTTTACTTCTTTATTTGATTTAGTTTTCTTGTTTGCTTTCTTTTCAAAATAATACATATGTTTGATGAGTCATCTATATTTGTATGGTCTAGTGTATGTCCACTACCCCATTTCTTGAGCCTAACTGAAAATATTTTCTAAGAAAAACACTGTGTTTTGAACTTAGTTGGGCTATAAGACCTGGTTGAGATATGATGTATGTGATACGGTGGGAGAAATAACTTGTTTATTTTGCATTTTATTGCAAATGTTGCAGTTAGCAAGAGTCACCACCGACTTTTCTTTTATCCAAAAGGAAAGGTGAAAAAGCACAGGAAAGACCTTTGAGATTATTTCTTGAGTTCGGGGGGTAGATTATGAAAAGGGAAGGTATTAGCACCCTTTCATCCATGGTTTTCCATGGGCTCTTAGTTACTTGCTAGATCACTTGCTTTTGTTTGAAATTTTGCTTTGTGTGGTTTTGAAAGTATTTTGTAAAGAGGTCATTATTTAGGCAATCTTTGTAATTATTATTGTTTGTAAGAATGTATACAAAGATTTTAATCTTTTGAAAATGTTTTCAAGTTTTGTAAGATGTTTTGAAAGTGTAGGTGCTTGTTTTTTTTTAAAATAGCAAGGATGTTTTATTTTGAAATTGAGCAAGTAATTAGGAGCAATCTACCTATTCAAATGTCTTTCTTGTTCATTTTCTTTTCCTTTGACATTGTTATCTTACCATTGATTTGGTAAGCAACCCTATCTTTGGATGTAAACGGGACGGGCGTGGGTCATCGTATAACCATGATTAGCAATGTCACAAGATATCTTAGCATTCTTTTTTAGGGACTAAGATCATTTGTAAGGCAACTTAGATAGCGTCATCGAGGGACTATGATCTTGTATTTGCTTGTTTTTTTGCTAAGATACCTTACATGCGTAATATGGCAATTTTGTATAAGGCAACCAAGTGGAATAACCCTAGGGGTGCTTGTTTGAAAGTGTGTTTGATTTACATGCATTTAGTCTTGAATTAGGGTTTTCTAAGCATTAGTTTTAGTCTTTCCATACAAACCCTAATTACTAGCATTTTATATAAAAGCGGTAAATTGTGAAATTTAAAGTTACTACGCTATTACAAAATTTGTGGGTGGGAGTATACAAATTCATGAATGGGGATTGTAAGAATTTAAACCTAATTAGTCTATTACAACCATATTGAATTGATATCAATGTACAAGAAAATAAATAAATACAAAGTATAAAATGAATGAATGTACAAAAAATGCAAAATGTAAAGAAAATGTATCTTTGTTTGATTTACATGAAAAAGGGATTTTGTCTTAACCTAATTAAATAAAGGAAATAATTAATTAAATTTGAATTTTATTAGGAAAATGTTTTAAATAAAACCTTAGTTCTATTAATTAATTAAAAGAAAATAAGTTTAAGAAAAGTATTTTTGGTATTTTTATCTTAAAAATATTCATAGTATTATAAAATATTTTGGCCTTTTTTAATATTAAAAATAATGTATTTTAAATGGTGTGAAAATTAAATAAAAAAACAAAATGTTAATTTAGTTTACAAGATTTATTAATAAAATAAATAAAGTATAATAAATAAAAATATTTTTTGTGAGAAAAATAAAATAAGTCAAAATATAAATTTATCATTTTTTGTATTTTATGATTTTTTTAGTATTTAGAAAATATATTTAAGAAAAATAAAAATGAAAATAAAAAAGGAAAATAAATAAATTTGGGCCAGGGGTGTCAATGGGATACAAGGGGTTAACTAGAAAAATAGAAAAATAAGCCAGGCCCAAAGAGGCCCAGCGCCCTGCAAACAAAAAAGTCAGAATTGTAAAACATGTAAAAAATGGAAAAAGGTACCACTGTGGCTCGAACCCAGGTCCCATAAGTTACAGGCGCGCGCTTCTACCATTGGGGTGGCTATACATCCGTTAACATAAGTAAAACAATAAATATGTAAGGAAAACGCGCCCTGAAGACTTCATCTTCAACCTCCAGCCAGACCAACTGTAACTTGATCATTTCTCATCAAAAATGAAAACTGTAAACATGAAACTTGTAGCAAATTTTCTCACGATTCCAGAAATGTAAAGTATTAAAACGATAGATCAAAGATAAGCATGAATTTTAATGGCCCTAATCTGAACCCTAAAAATTTCAGAAGTTTCAGTTTCAAAATTCTCTAAGCTCAAGCAAAATTAATGGAAACTATGGACATGGTTAGCTTCAGGGCAATGATATCTACATGTTTTGTTCACAAATAAACTATTGAGGATGCCTGTATGAAGAGTTCCAAGTTGAGAAAACTTACCTCAAAACTAGAAATCGTGTTTTGTGTTTGACCTTGTTTCAGGCAGTGGTGATGATCAAGTTAGCTTCCTTGAGGTCCTAGGAAGCTAATGCAATGTTTTGCTTGAGTTGAGAGTGGCTGAAATGTCCTGGAGAAGTCAATGTGCAATGCTCTGTTTTTGGTTATGGAGGATATGGTAAATGATGTTACAGTAATGAAACAGGGACAGGGATAGGTTACACTTGATGTAAGGAAGCTTTAGAAACTAAAAGTCCAAGAAACGCACGATGGAAATGTGAGTTTGAAGTCGAAGGTCAGAAACTGTGCAACAATGGAGTTTTTGGGAAATTTATGATTTGAGAGAGTTTTGGTGTATTTCAGGGTGCTTAAGCTCATCCTCTAGCTCACAAATAGTGACTCTATTTATAAGAAACAAGTTCGGAGACCTCTTGTTGATCAGAATTCAAAATCACAAGTTTATGCATAACATGTGATTTTTTAAGAAATTCAAGTTTCAAAGTTTTGTGTACTTGCTACGATAGAGTGGTTATGTTTTAAACAAGTTTGCTTCTAACTTTTTGGATGGAGTGTGATCAGAGGGAACAAGTTAGAGGCTCAATAATGAACTTTATGCAAAAAGATCGCTTTACAAGAATGGCAATGTCAACTTTGTGCCATTAATGGAAATGCAACTTGGATAATAGCTCAATTGCTTTGATCAAAGCCTTAACAACTGTGTAAACATTTAATTATGGACTGACAAATAAGTTTGAGGCCTGCAAAGCAAGGATTTTGCAGCCTAGCATGGATTTGGTTCATGTGTTCATAAAAAATGACTTGTAATTCAAGTGACAAAACCCTAATTTCATCTCTTCGATTCTCCCTACTCAAGAATGATCTCAAGGAGTTCTTGGACATTTTGGAAAGCTTACAATGTGCTCTACAATCCATATTTGAATTGATTTTTAAGATTCCACTTGGAACTATATGAAACAAATCCATGAAGTTAGGTCAAAATCTTAGCCAAATTAGGGCAAAATTTCACGAAGTGTTTAGTTTCATGACCACATGTTCATAAAATTATAACTTGAGATCCAAGCATTTTTGGAAGTAGTTGTGTAAAGAAAAGTTGTAGATTTCATAGAGATCTACAATTTTCATGTTGGAAGTTTCTCTTGAATCATCTTGCATCATGGTTAAAATGTTGTTCAAAGTTATGAAAAAACATGAAATTTCCAACACTTAGAAAAATTTCTAAGTTTGGAAATTTTTACTTTTCAAAATGAAATCTTGAATTTTTGATTTCTTGATGAATACGTTTCATATTTTGACATGTTTTGATGAATTATGAACTTTGGCACTTGAATTTGACCAAAAATCCAAAGTTTGACTTTTCAATATACAGTTGACTTTTGATCAGTTTACTAAAAAATTCATCTGTCAATCCAATGGACTTGCAATGTTTTGAACCATGTCATTAGGTTAAAATGATTCAATTGGACTCTTGATATCATGCCTTAAACCAATTGACCATTTTCTAGGTCAAAAATCAGAAATTGCCCTTTCTCAATCAAAACCCTAATTTTGACCATTTTGCCCTTTTGGAGATTTGATCAAATTTCTTGAGGAGTTGTGGTCCAAATTTTATCGAATGATACATATGAGTTTAAAATTTTGATGTGGATAAAAAATTATGAAGTTTGACTGTAAATTGGCCATAGTTGACTTTTTCCCAATACAACTGAATTTTAGGTCAATTGCTCAATTGACTGAGCCAAAATGTGATTCAAGGCTTGAAACTTGACATGAGTGATCTTGGGGGTCCATAATGATCCATGAAAGTCATATTAGACATTGAAAGTTCAAATGTACTTGTGCAAACTCAAACCCTAATTTTGGTCATCAATGCATAAGAAGGTGTCTTGAGCTGATCAAACCCTAGTGTAGTCTTGAGCCCAAGGGGATATTTGTGAGAAAATTATTGTTAAGTGAGAGGGTAAATTTTGGGGTACAACAGCTTCCCCTGTTCAATCTTCTTAAGCCTGAAGAGTTAGATTGGCTAGTTTTTCCATTCGTGTCTCGAAGGTGGAAGATGATTGGAAACTAGAGTGCCCAGAAAATTTACACTCAGCGATGTGATGGTAGAGGGAATGGGCTTAAAGATTCCGTTTGGAGAGGTGATGGAAAGTCGTTGCAGATGGGCTTGTAGATGCGATCCAAAAGTGATTGTTGAATCTGAAAGAGAACCTGAATGAGTATCAGAATGGCGCCCGTGTCTGGAGCGTATCTAAACTGTATCTGAAAGTTGAAATTTTGAATGAGCATCAAAATGGAATCTGTGTCCGAAGTGTATCTGTATTGTATCTGAGAAGGAATCTAAATGAGTATCATAATGGCATCCGTGTCTGGAGCGTATTTGAACTGTATCTGAAAGCTGAATTTGAATGAGTATTAGAATGACAGCCGTGTCTGGAGCGTATCTAAACTGTATCTGAAACTTGAATCTGAATGAGTATCAGAACGGCATCCGTGTCTGGAGCGTATATGTACTGTATCTGAAAGTTGAATCTGAATGAGTATCAGGATGGCATCCGTGTTTGGAGCGTATATGAACTGTATCTGAAAGCTGAATCTGAATGAGTATTAGGATGGCATCCGTGTCTAGAGCGTATCTGAACTGTATCTGAAGACTTTGAACATTGTTAATGGTAGCCGTTGATTAATCTTATCTTGAAAAAGGTAAAATGTTAGCTAAAATTCAATTTTATGTTGTATGAAATGCATAGTATAATGCATTCGTGTCATCAATGTTTATGATATAAGGGTGCGATGTATGCTTATGTGAGCTAATCTGCTACACTGTTGTTGGATTGGGGAAAATAAATCCCTGACTAATGCTGAGAATATGGAGTATAAGTCTTCCTTTTGGGAAGTCTAAGTGTTGATGAATTTCTGCTTGGAGAAATAAACTCTGTTGTAAGGGAAATGTCGTGTACTGCTTGAAAAATCCTGGCTGGGGAATTCGGAGAAATTTGACGACTTCTATTGGGGATTGATAACTGGAAGCTCTGTTCCGCTGGGGATTGAACTGCACACTGCGGGGGATAGCATAGAGAGATTTACCTACCTCTTAAAGCCATCAGTGATTGTCTTTCTATTTTGTTTATTTATAAACAGTAATTATATTCAAACGCATATGTTCAAAAATGAATCATTGGACGTTTTTGTAAACAAAACACAAGAGTAAAGAAAAAACAGATAGTTTTGCACTTTCAAAGGGATATCTTTGTATTGACTTTGAGTAAGTATTTTTGTACAATGAGACAAATATTCTAGTAAGAGAATATTGTCGTAAAAAATGAAAATTTTGATACAAAGAAAAGATATTTATGTGCAATAATCCCATGGAGGTCCCATTCTGCTATAGCCTTGGTATCTCCGAGCATTTTGTCTATTTGTTGCCTCGTCTGAAGATGATTGAATTAATCAGAACCTTTGAGTTTGTCAGTTGAAGCCAAAGGTTACCAGTAAGGTGATCCAACGGGACATAGTCATACGCTTTAATTCCCTAACTTTTGCCTGGACTGCCCTTTCGGGTTTTCAGTCCACCAGGAAACCCTTTTTTGCCCAAGTCGCCCTTTCGAGTTTTCAACTAGCCGGGTGTACAATTTTTTTTGTTTTAACCCTAATTTTTTCCCGAACCTTTTTGGTTCGCCGGGAGGCCCTTGTTTTGCCTAGGTGTGTCAACCTAGCGGGTCTCTTATGTGTATTATCTTTTGACTATGTATGCGTTTGCAGGGTGCGGTAGGTCGTCACCATCCATGGTGGTCAAGATCATTGTGCCACCAGAGAATATGCTTTTGATTACAAATGGTCCTTCGTATGTACGAGTCCATTTGCCCCTGGGATCACCTTACGGCAATATGATACGTTTGATCACTAAATCCCTGACTTGATACACTTGCCGTCTGACCTTTTGGTTGAAAGCCTTGATCATCCATTTTTTATACATTTGACCATGGCAGACAGCGGTAAGCCTTTTCTCATCGGTCAAGTTTAGTTGATCAAGTCGAGTCTGGATCCAATCGTCTTCATTCAACCCTGCATCCTTCATAATTCTTAGAGAGGGGATCTGGACCTCAATAGGCAAGACAACCTCCATGCCGTATACCAGATAATATGGTGTTTCCCCGGTTGATGTGCGAGTTGTGGTACGATATCCGTTGAGAGCGAACGGTAGCATCTCATGCCAGTCTTTGTATATGACTGTCATTTTCTGTATGATATTTTTAATGTTCTTATTCGCGGCTTCGACAACACCATTCATATTTGGCTGGTAAGGAGAAGAATTATGATGCTGGATCTTGAATTGCTCGCACAAAGTGGTGATCATAGTATTGTTCAAGTTTGTACCATTGTCTGTAATGATCCTCTCCGGGATACCGTAACAACAGATGAGATTCTGCTTGATGAACCAGGCGACAACATTCTTGGTAACAGAAACGAAAGAAGTTTCCTCCGCCCACTTGGTAAAATATTCAATGGCCACTAAAATGAAGCGGTGTCCATTGGATGTTTTTGGCTTGATTTCCCCAATCATATCAATCCCCCACATAGCGAAGGGCCAAGGAGCCTTCAAGACATTCAGAGGAACTGGGGGTACGTACACCTTATCAGCATAGATCTGGAACTTATGACAGGTTCGAGAGTGTTGATAGCAATCTGCTTCCATGGTAGACCAGTAATAGCCTTCCCGTAGGATTTTCTTTGCCATCGTATGCCCACTAGAATGGGTGCCAAAAGTGCCTTCATGTAACTCAGCCATGATCCTTTCAGCTTCAAACATGTCTACACACCGAAGTAACACAGAGTCATGGTTGCGTTTGTAAAGGATGCCATTACTAAGGAAGAATTTAGCAGAGATTCTCCTTAAGAACTTCTTGTCATTGACTGAAGCTCCTTCTGGATATTCTTGAGTTTCGAGATACCTCTTGAGTTCGCGAAACCAAGGTTGGTCCACTACTTCTTCAGTATTAATCTCGTGACAGTGTGCTGGTTCATTCCTTCATTTAATGGTGATCCGGGGAGCCTCGTTATCCCATTTAAGTTTAAACATAGATGACATTGTGGCTAGTGCGTCTGCTAGATAATTTTCTTCTCGCGGGAAATGCTCGAAGGTAATCTTTTCAAAATGTGGGAGCAATGTCAAAACATGTTCTTTGTAAGGGATAAGTTTAGGGTGTTTGGTGTCCCAATCCCCTTTGATCTGGCTGATAACCAAAGCTGAATCTCTGAATACATTCAAAGATTTGATCCCCAAGTCTATGGCAGCTTTGAGACCAAAGATGCACGCTTCGTATTCCGCCATGTTATTTGTATAATTGAAGCAGAGTCTTGTCGTAAAGGGAGTATGAGATCCTTCAAGAGATATGAGTACAACACCAATACCATTTCTGAGCGCGTTAGATGCCCCATCAAAAACCAGGGTCCATCAGGATCCTTGTTCAAGTATGTCATATGGCCTGAATTCTTCACAGTTGTTTACCATCATGATGTCTTCATTCGAGAATTCGAATTTCATGGACTGGTAGTCTTCCACAGCTTGGTGAGCAAGGTGATCAGCTAGTACACTGCCCTTTATTGCCTTCTGGGTAGTATACTGTATGTCATATTCCGTCAGGATCATCTGCCATCTCGCTATTCTCCCAGAGAGAGCAGGTTTCTCAAAGATGTATTTTATTGGATCCATTTTAGATATTAATAAGGTAGTATGGGTCATTATATATTGTCTTAGCTGGCGAGAAGCCCATGCCAGAGCGCAACAAGTTTTCTCGAGCAGTGAATATCTTGTTTCACAGTCGGTAAACTTTTTTCTCAGGTAATAAATAGCGTGCTCTTTTCGGCCAGACTCGTCATGCTGCCCCTGCACACACCCCATTGAATTTTCCAAAACGGTCAGATACATGATCAATGGTCTTTCCTCGACTGGTGGCATCAAAATAGGAGGCTCTTGCAGGTATTCTTTGATTTTGTCAAAATCAATTTGGCACTCATCATTCCATTTGACTACCTGGTCTTTCTTCAGTAGTTTGAAGATTGGTTCACAGGTAGCTGTCACGTTAGAAATGAATATGGCAATTTAGTCCAAGCGTCCCAAGAATCCTCTGACTTCCTTCTCAGTACGAGGAGAATTCATCTCTTGTATAGGTTTCACCTTGGCAGGATCTACTTCAATACCTTTAATGCTGACGACAAAGCCTAGGAGTTTACCATACCTTACTCCAAATGTGCACTTATTTGGGTTCAACCTCAGTTTGCACTTATTTAATCTCTCAAATAGTTTCTGTAAATGATCAAGATGCTCTTCTTCTGTTTGAGATCTAGCTATCATGTCGTCCACATAGACCTCTATTTCGTGATGTATCATGTCGTGAAATAGAGCTACCATGGCACACTAATAGGTTTCCCCAGCATTCTTTAGTCCGAATGGCATCACCTTGTAGCAGAATGTACCTCATTGTGTGACAAAGGTTGTCTTCTCCATGTCCTCAGGCGCCATTTTGATTTGGTTGTAACCTGAGAAACCGTCCATGAATGAAAACACTTTGTGTTTTGCAGTATTGTCAACTAGGATGTCAATGTGGGGAAGTGGCAAATCATCCTTAGGGCTTGCCCTATTCAAATCTCTGTAGGCCACGCACATTTGTACCTTGTCGCCCTTTTTGGGCACGGGAATAACATTGGAAACCCATTGCGGATAGGAGGTGACGGTCAAGAATCCAGCATTGAATTGTTTCATGACTTCTGCTTTAATCTTCTCCGACATGTCAGGTCGCATACGATGAACTTTTTGCTTTACTGGTGGGCAATCCTATTTTATAGGTAGACTATGTACCACAATATATGCATTAAGTCCTGGCATGTCTTCATATGACCAGGAAAAGACCTCAACATACTCGTGTAACAACTAAATCAGCCGCTCCTTGACACTAGGTTCTAGATTGGAACCCACCTTGACCTCTCTTTTGTCTTCTTCGGTACCTAGATTGATGGTATCCACTGTTCCTCGTGGGGTTGAATGGTTCTCTCTTCTTGTTGTAATAATCTGGAAAGTTCCCCTGGTACTTCACAATCTTTCTCACCTTCGTCTTCGGCTTGGTAGATTAGACTTTTAGAGTCACAAAAGGCCATAGCAGAACCGTTATCCATGGGATCCCAAATAGATGTAGACCTGCATTGTGAGTGTGAGTGTATGTAAGGGTATAGCTATCTTTGAAAGAAATGAAAATGTAAAAATAAAAACAATGAGCACAAAGTTTGTATGCAAAAACGTCCATGATTCATTGATGTCATATGGAAATGAGATAATAACCCTTACAAATGGACCATTGTGTCTCGGGTAAGACACAAGGTTTTAAGAGTCTGAAATGTTTTAATATTACAGATCCAACAAAATGTAAAGACAAATTATTGTGGGATAAAAGTGATCGGGACGAAATCTCTAGCCCCCCAGTTTCTGAGCCATCCACTGATAGTTGGGAAAATCCAATCCTCCAGGTTGCATCCATCTTCATCATCCTCTACCGCGTTGACTTCACAGTTGCTGATCTTTAGGGGTGGTCCTCCAGCACGAGCGCGGCGTACAGTCTTCTGAGCACCTGAAGTGAAACCCAGGCCAAACTTGTCAGACTTTTATGTGATATCTGGTAGTTGTCCCTAAATAGTGCACCCACCTTCTTCTATCACTGCTTTTGATTCCTTCAAAGATGACATCCTGAGTGGAGGCCTTGTGATCTTGGGAACAACCTTGGTCACTGCCATATCTTACGGGACTTTATCAAAGTGTTGGAATGGAGTTTCAATAAATTCACCATCTAATTCCACATATATGAAGGAATTGAGACGGATGATCATATACTCTTCTTCTCCATGATTGGTGATAATCTTCCCTTGAATTGGATACTTCAGCATTTGGTGCAATGTAGAAGTGACAGCGCCAACATTGTGAATCCACGGTCTGCCTAGCAAGTTGGAATACGAAGGGCGGATATCTATTACGTAAAAATTTGAATCAAATGTGTGGGTTCCAACCTTTATGGGGATATCCACTTCCTCATGCACCATCCTTTTTGAGCCGTCAAAAGCCCTCACTACTATATCGCTTGGTTTCAATGTCAATCCCTCGCAGTCAAGCCTATCAACAGCCTTTTTAGGCAATACATTCAGAGACGAACTGGTGTTAACCAACACATGAGCCAAGGTCGTACCCCTGCATTCAACTGAGACATGCAATGCCTCATTATGCTTTCTTCCTCTTGGCATTAAATCAGCATCTGAAAAACCTAGGCCATTATCTGCAGTCAAGCTGGCTACGCAGTCTTGGAACTGACCGACAGATGTCTCTTGGGGTACATGAGCAATTTTCAAGAATTTTACCAAGGCCTTTGCATGCGCCTTGAAACATAGTAGTAAAGCCAGCATGGAAATTTTAGATGGAGTTTTCCCCAGTTGCTCAACTATATTGTAGTCACTTCTTTTTATGATCTTTAGAATTTTCTCCATCTTTTTCCGGGAGGTCTCAGGGATAGCCAATGATTGTGCCTTCGTTTGCATAGGCTCAATCAGAATACTCTTACCTCGAGTCTCGGTTGAATCGGTAGTAGGAATGTCAGTAGGAGTGATAACAGGGGTTGTATCAGCTTTGTCAGTTGGAGTATTAGCAGAGACGATTACAGGACTGGGAATAGCCTTCAGAGGAGCAACAACAATAGGAATGATTACGGGTCCAAAAACTTCTTTTGGGGGTGCAATTTCTAGAGAGAATATCCTTTTGCTTCGGGTAATCTTACTAGCCCCTGCAATATTACTGATATTGGAATCATCCTTCTCAGAACTTGAATCTTCAGTAGCTGGCCAATCTTGCTTGATACCGTGGTAGTAAACATCCCCTCCATAATTCTATGGTACGGTTTTGTCTGATGAGTACGGGATTGGTCCAGGCATTGTAATTATCAAATGAGATACTTTTAGAACTGGTGTAATTCTAACGGGTCTTTTGGTGGAGACCTTGGAAAAATTGTCGGAAATGGTCACAATGGAAACATCGTTATAAGAAACAGGTGGAACAAAAGTCTTTTCGAACAAAATTTCCTTGTTATCTATTAGGCACTGAATGCCTTCTTTCAACAAAGGACAGTCGGTTGGTGACGACAAACAGAAATGACAGCTTTAATCACAACCTGGGAAAACACTGGCATTCAATAAGTTCTTTTTGATAATCAAGAGTGGGGTCAAAAGTTCATCAACTGAAGTAACAAACATATCTTCCTCAATGGAGTTGGTATTATGGCCGTGTTTGGGCATAGGGGTAGAAATGACATTGGGCTTTTCTGGTGCATCGAATTCAATCTCTTTGGCTTCAAGGAGGTCTTATACTTTGTTATTTAGAGCCCAACAGTTGTTAGTGTCATGGTCGGGACTCTCAGAATGGTATGCACAACGGGAATTGGGATGATAGTGAGGAGAGGTTGTGTTAGGGTTCTTTGGAGCTTCTTTCAAAGTCACTAGGTTGGATCTTAATAGATGTGGCAATACTTGAGATAGGGTCATGTTAATTCTGGTGAACTGTCTGACTAGTCTTTCCATTTTTGGTTGGTTGTTTCTTTGCTGATCAGGCGCAGGTTTAGGAATCATAACAGCCTCCACCATTGGATGACGTTCGGCCCTATCTTGATTTATCTGAGGATATACAGCAACCACTTCTTTCTTTCCGATGAATGGCTTCCTTACAGCAGCAGAGGATGCATCTTTTTGAATCTTTCCATTCTTTATCCCGGCTTCTACCCTTTCTCCGGTTAATATCAATTCAGTAAAACCCGCCGATGAACTCCCAATTAAGTGATTGAAAAAGGGACCAGACAAAGTGCCCAAAAACATGTCTACCAACTCTCTTTCAGATAGAGGAGGTTGAACTCTTCCGGCCAAATCTCTCCATTTTTGCGCATAGTCCTTGAAGCCCTACTTGAAACCATGGCCATACTCTGGAGTTGAGTACGGGTAGGTGCAAGATCAGCATTGTATTGGTATTGTTTGTAAAAGGTTGTAGCAAGATCCTCCTAGTTATGAACATTGGCTCTTTCTAACTGATAAAACCAATCAAGTTGAGTTCCAGACATACTGTCTTGGAAGAAGTGTACCCATAAATCCTTGTCAGCGGTATGGGGCTGGATCTTCCTTACATAGGACCGGAGATTAATTTTGGGGCATGAGACTCTGTCATATTTGGCGAACACAGGTGCTTTGAATTTTGGAGGAATGACAATCCTCGATACTAACCCCAACTCCTCAAAGTCCAAGCCAAGCACTTTTTAGATTTCCATTGCACTCAACCGTTCTTCTAGATGCGTATACTTGTCGTCGGCTGAAGGGTATTGTTCTTCAGAATAGTCTTCTTCTTCCTCTTTCTCTTCTGAATCAGACTGAACAACTGTTTACTTGCCTTTACCGTCTTGATTGCCTTTCTCACCGGATGTCGTTGCAAAGTATAAGGCCCTTCTTGTATGCCCTTGGAATGTTCTTCCCATGTTCAGAATTCCGGTTATCTTCTTTGTATTCTTTTTCTTCTCCTCAACCAGCAAGGTCTTTAACTCTTCTTGTCCTTTGGCCAGAGTTAAGAACAACTGTTGAAACTGTGCATTCTGAGCTTGGAGGTCCTTCATCGTTTGCTCGAGATCCATCTTACTGAAATAAACAGTAGAGAGATGAGGAGACTTGTTGCAATAAACCTGCTTATGTCATGATGAATGATAAATGCGTATGCAATGATTTCAAGGTTTTTAAGATTCAAATTCGTTTTAGACAAAAAGGAAACACATGTGATATTAATAAATTAAAGCTTTTGAATACATCAATGCCTTCTTGGGCAAAACAAATACAAGAAACTCTAAGATAGAAAGGTAGTACACATCCTCTTTGGTGAAATGTAGGAATTCAGAGTCTGCTCCTCATGAAGTATCCTAGTGAGTTCCAAAACCTTCTTCTCGCTTGCGTAGAATTGGGCTTCGAAAGTATCTCGCTCCCCCTTGAGTTTTATCTAATCTCTTTGTAGGTCTTCAAGAGAGGTGGGCATGTCAGGATGTAGGATAGTGTATGGAACATCTTCTTCCATGACAGGCTCAATGATTACCGGGAGAATGGAGGGATAAGGCATCATAAGACTCTGAGCACGAGTTCCTACCCATTTGAGGTAAGGCTCAAGAGGGATGGAATTTGTATGCCCCAAATTCTTGCTATCTACCTTGTTCAACATCCTCCAAGCTCGGATAAATCTCTGGCGAAGACCTTGATCGTCATTGTCATAGTCAAATACCAAACCTTGAATCAGCATCTCGTGTGGGCCATCCCTTCAGGCGTAAGCAAACTGTTTTAAGGGTAAGAAGGGGTTGTAGGTGATACCTCCCATAATGCCAAGTAAATGGACATTAGGAAATTCTCCACAACGGTCGGTAATAGTAACGTTCTCTATGGATCGGGAGCACCAATGAATGTCTGAATCTTTGAGCGTCATCAACCTTTGTGACCACCTTGAACCTTGCTCATTCTTTAATACTGATTGGGGAAGATGTGAAATAAACCATCTTGCCAAGATAGGAGTGCAACACATAAGGACACCTCTTTTCCTCATTGTGCGAGTGTGAAAAGAGTGTAGGATATCCCCTAGCAATGTAGGTGTTGGGTTGCGGGATATGAAGATTTTGACGGCGTTCACATTTATGAGTTGGTAAGGATTTGGAAACAAAACCATCCCATAGATGAGGAGAGCCATAATTTCCTCAAAGGCTTGCAAACCCAAGGAATTCCAACAGTTTTGAGCTTTCTCAAATAATAACTTTGCTAGGAAACCCTTGAAACCACTCCTTGTTTCCCAATGAGTTGTAACATCAGATGAGTGCAAGTGTAGAGCTTGAGCAATCTCTGATGGCTTTGGATCTCTTTTCGTACTGTTGAAAGGTAGTTGATTGAGAATGGGAATCATCAAGAGTCGGGAGAATTCTTCCAAAGTAGGCACAAGTTAATAGTCGGGAAATATGAAGCAATGGTGTAAAGCATCAAAGAACTGAAAGAGCACATTCATCATGTCCTCGTCTGTGTTGGAGGTGACCAAGTTGAGTAGGCGACCATGTCTCTCGGTGAATGGAGAGTTTTCAGGAATCCTTGAGGCTATCTCCTTAAGTTGTGGAAGAATGCTTACAAGGTTGACTTGAATAGTTTTCCTGCAAAGAGAATCCATATCTTACAAAACAAGAACAAAGATGAAACCCAAAATCCTTGAAATGGTTAGTGAATGTGTATGATGTTATGATGTTCATGATGTTATGTACAAGTATGTATATACAAACAAAACAAATAAGTTCCTAGGTTTAGGCTTGCATGGAGTTTTATAGGTAAGTACCCTGTTGAAGTTTAGTTGGCTCAACCTGTCCTAGTAATAGTAATCGGGTTCTAAGGAGCTCAATATTACTGGTTTGTTTCCTTGGTCATTGTTTCAGCACAAGCCTCTTTAATGGCGACCGAAATATCCCAAGAAACCAAACCTCAATGAGTGTAGTATCGAGTATCTACCAACTTCATACTGCACCAAAGCCGGTCATCTCACTACATCCTAAAGGCCAAGTTGGTCAAGTAAAGGTTCTAGAAGTTCATTAGTTCTTTATGACATTACTCAGCGGCCCTGTATTCTCTTTGATTAACTCAAAGGCTATAGGTAGCCACAAATATGTCGCACTAACATAGCTATTGCTTAGACCATGTTGGTATACCCCGCACAGTTTCCACAATGTATTGCTACTTACCTATATTGTATCCCAAATCCGGGTAGAGGATTCAAACCTAAACGAAGAACCATAATGTAAAGCATTCAAATCAAACAATGAAAGCAAATAAATGTAATCTAGCCCTAAGTTAACCCCACTTTTAGAATAGTCCCCAGCAGAGTCTCCAATTATGTGACACGGTGGGAGAACTGACTTGTTTGTTTTGCGTTTTATCGCAAATGTTGCGGTTAGCAAGAGTCGTTGTTGTACCCCAATAATTTCCCCTAATATCCCTTCATCATACCATGTTGATTCACTCACAACAAGATCACACTAGGATTCTTGGTTCCCCTCCCTACTTTGAGTTTTGCTCCTTTTGAGGGATTACCAAGCACCTTGACTTATGTTCCTTTTGTGATCATGAATATTGTTTTGTTTTCTTCATTTAACTAATAAAATACAATGTTGGCTTGTCTTGCTTGTTATCCATGTAGGTGAAGGGAAATGAAATTTAACAACTTACTTCATGGGTTCATGAGTTTATTTCCATGCCCTAGTCAATATAACTTGAGAAATTCAAACCTCATCATTGGATTGGTTTTGGAAGAATTGGCATGGCAAGGTTGCTTTGGTTCATCACATTTCAAGGTTATTATATTTGACTCAAAAGTACAAGGGGGTTGATTGGAGAAGTTGTCATGTTTGGGCAAGGGCTTGTTCCTATTGGTCACAAGAGCATATTTCTCTCAAAATTCAAGATATGGAAGTGGTTTTGGTGGCTAATAGTTCTCATTATCATCCTCAACAACTTCTATTCACAAAGCAAGAATATTGGTACAAGAAGTTTGTTCAAACTTGTCAAAATTCCTCAAGACATTCTCTTGATCTAGAAGTTAGGGTTTTGAACTTCAAAGGAGCATATCTTGCTCTTTTTTTTTTTTTTGAGTGATTACAAAGACATCCTTCTCTTCAAAGGGTTATCAACAAATCACTTCAAAATTTCCAAGGAGTTTTCATGTGGAAGAAACTTGGTGAAGAAGAAAGATTACAAGTCATCCAGATGAATCCACAATTTTACATAAGTAACTTCAGTTGATCATAACTTGGTTAGTTTCATCACCTTGAGTCCATTATTTTTCCATAATGATCTTGAAGATGTGAAATTTATGCCTTATTTTATGTGTAAAGTGGGAAAATGGATGGAAGTTGCCTTAAATATGCAAAATATTATAGGTCATTTCATGATTTTTGGCCAACTTCAACAAGTCATAACTTGCTCAATTTTTGGAGATTTTGAGTGGTTCAAGTTTCAAAATCTCATTCAAGAGATCTAATTCATTCTATCTTTTTTGGTTAATAGCAAATTCCAAGTGGAAGGCCATGTTTGGATGCAAAATATTATAGGTCATTTTTGAAGAAGAATTTGAAATATTTCTAAGTATGGAAAGTCAACCCTTTTTCTTCAACTTTGACTCAATTCAACTTTCAACTCAAGCATCCATTTGATTCCATTCTTTTTCCATTTCAAAGCTTGTAACCTCATCTTTATAAAGCATCAAGAATCATGCCCTAAGACCCCTTGAGTTGGAAATGCCATGGATTTAAATTTGGTAACTTGAAACTGAATTTTCCACAAAGTCAGAATTTTGAAATCCATAATGTGATTCTAAACACAAGATTTATGCGTGTTTTTGATTTAAACTTGATTATCAAACTTGCCAAAAGTGATTAGCACCCCAAAACACAAGATTTGGTTGAGTTTTGATGGAAATGAAGTTACATTTCACTTGTGCTCGACCTTCACTCGATTTCCCTCCAAACTTCCTTGTTTCTTCCAATTTTCATTCTCATTCACTTCCTTATAAATAGAGGGTTATCCCCCATTCATTTCTTCAAGCTTTGAGAGCCAAAAATACCCTGCCAAAACTTCACACGAACCTATCTTTTTTGAATTCAGTTTCTGAGATTTAAGCTCCCTTTTCAAAAATTCTTTGCGCATTCATCATCCTTAAGCATCATATAAACTCTCCAGCACTTAAACCAATCAAAACGAGCCATAATTCAAGCTACAGAAGTCCAGTTTCAGAGCTTCTTCCTTGAACTTCCAAAAGGTAGAATTCTCCACCATTTGGATCCAAATCAAGCACTAATCTATTCTACTCCTTCTCCTGATTCTAATGCTTCTTACAATTTTTAAATCCATTGAGAATTAAGGGAGAAATCTCAAATTGAAGGTGCTCGCTATTTTCTGGATTTTTTATTCATATCTATCTCCATACCTTATATAAATTTAGCGCGATGGTGGTGTTAGAATCGTCTTGAAGAGACGAGTTTAATGATACTAGCCTGGGATCCTAATTTTTCCATTTGAAGGATCTCACAAAATCCCTATTGCAGGGTGTATGGAGGTTGAAGATGATGACATGTCTCGTCTCAGCCAATGATAGTGTGCCAAACATTTTAATTTCATTGGTTGCCCTTTTTCTGATCCTATGCGTATCTCACTAAGGTCTATATCAAGCATAGCGCGTCCGGTCCACTAGATCAGCTTACTAACGCGTTTTGACTATGATCTGATGGTCCATATCTTTTTGGTTTTATTTTATTTTCTGATTTTATACTTTTATTGATTAAATTTTCAAAAATTCATAACTCTTTTATTTTTTATCCAAAAATTATGAAAAAATTCACAAAAATACTTTGAATTATTTCTGATCTCATGACTATTTTTTCACATTTTTATTTTGACATTTGATATTTTTTATATTTTTTAAATTATTTGCTTTCTTTTAATTACTTAAAAAATACTTTCTGACATTTTTTAATTCTGAAAAAAATTCATAAATATTATTTTGCATATTTTTGACTTTCTGAAAATTTTATGGAATTTTATATTGAGGTTTGCTATTTTTGACCTATTTTTGTTTGTTTGAGCCATTTTTAAATAGTTTAAAAATAGTTTCTGACTTTTAAAAATTACCAAAAATTTTATAAAAATATTTGGATCCATTTCTGATTTTTTTATGGTCTTACTTTTTATTTCTTGATTAATTTGGATATAGTTGACATTTTTCTCATTATTTTCTTTTTTTAAAACATTTTTGAAAATCCTTTTTTCTTTTTTTTGTGTATATTAAATGTGATATTATTTTGTGATTATTTTCTGGTTGATCTTGGGTTAAATTTTGGATCATGAACTTTATTAACATCATTGGATCCATGGTGTTGAGTTTAACTCCACAAAAATGGATGAACGATTTTAATAATAGTTTGATTAAAATTTAATTCAAAAGTGGTTTATTCATTTTTCCATCCCCTCTTCATCTTATCCCTTTCTTATTGCACTAGGTGTTATTGGAGCATGATCTCTATATCATGTCTCAAAATAAATGGTGCATAAATTGTTATTGACCGACCTCAAAATAGGTGCGACTTCTATATAAGTCCACTTATGATTGCTTAACATAGCGCTAAATTTTGTCCTGATTCGAATAAATGATCATTCGTGACCCAAACTTATGATTGCAAGCCCAAGTATGTTAATTTGATCTCTTTGATCCAATAACCTTGAGATTCATTATGTGGAGGCTTTGGTTCTACCAGTCCTCTAATGGATCTACAACACCTTTTGTCAACGCGGATCACTTAAACATCATTGATCATTAAATGGTACTTATGAGAATTCCCAAATGGATGATATACTTGACAAAAAGCAAATGCAACTTGTTTTGTGGAGGCTTTGGTTCTACCAATCCTCTAATGAGTTCCAAATGCAAGTTTCAAGATGGTCATCCAACTAACCACTAATTATTGACTTGTTTTACCTTATTATG
Organism: Vicia faba; assembly: GCA_948472305.1. Lineage (NCBI taxonomy): Eukaryota > Viridiplantae > Streptophyta > Magnoliopsida > Fabales > Fabaceae > Vicia > Vicia faba. The sequence continues at coordinate 283,943 of CATIWC010000635.1, read as the reverse complement.
CTTTTATTCTTTTTATGCTTTATGTACTATTTACTTTTAGCATTTACATTTCATGCCATTTTCATCTTTGCTCATTTGAGCATTTATTTTATTGCCATTTTTACTTTGCTCACTTAAGTTGTTCTTTTCCTTTCTTAAGATACTTAATAATCAATATAAACCCTAAAAAATCTTTAATGGTACTTGGACTATTTGGTTACTATCCTTGGAATTGTGGAGCATGGGACTTTTCTTGGACTTAGGATTAGAAACCTTGGCCTATCTTGGAGATCTTATCTGATTATTTTGTCTGGAGTTCTTGAGGTTTACCTCAAGGCATTGGGTTGCTTGTTTGTTTTTGTGTGCAGGTTTTTGTGATTACATCCTCTGTTTGTAATCTGAATTCACTCGTGTACAACCGTTACTCTGCCCAATTTTTGTGAAGACTTAATACACTTGAAGTTTGGTTCTCTCAAGAGGTCTAGTATTTTTTCTTGCTTGGTTTTAATCCAAGGAATGGGAATTTTATCTTGGCTCATAATGTCAAGTATTGGCTTCTTGTTGGTTAGATGGTTCTTATCCCTAGCTTTTACCTTATGCTTTAGGATAGTCTCTTCTTCTCCTCCCATCTTCTTTAATTTCAAAATCTTCTTCCTCCTTTTGAAAACTCTTCTTGTTTTGAAACTTGAACTATTTTCATAATAAACTTGGACTTATGTCCATGCATTTTCAAAACATTTTCATAAATAAACCTCCAATCAACTTAATAATACCTTGACATTTTTTGTGAGAAGACTAAAAGTCAATCAATCTCATTTCAAACCATTTTGCCACTTTGGCTTTTTACCTTTGAAACTTTTCTTAAAATATTATACTCTTGTCAATCCTTGTAGTGATGCAAATAACTATACTTCTATAATATGTAGTGAAGAGAGATATTTTCCACTTGGGTGTTGAGTGAGGAATTTTTTATTTTGAAATCCAAGCCATATCCTCCACTTTTAGATGATGAAAATTCTCCTTTCTCATGATTGTGGGTAGTAGGTGTGTTTTCCACACGGACAATGACGATGATGTTTTATCTTATAAAATTAACCAACACATTTGTGTTTTAAATTTTTGAAAGAGGAACTACGTGTACCCTGATCCCCTATTGCATGAAAAGGTGGTACGTAGGCACTAAAGGTTCGCAACCGCGGCGGGTGCAAAAATCATAAAAAATATATTTCTTTTCTCACCTCCACCATCCACTTTTTATATATACAACAATTTTCATAGCCAAAATATACAAATTTTACAAAGAGGCTCCTGCAGAGTACCGTAGATGTTTAGGGAGCTAATACCTTCCCTTTGCATAACCAACCCCCTTACCTTGAATCTTTCCCCCTCTTTTTGGGTTATTCGCTCTTTTCCCATTCCTTTGGAAACAATAAAGCGCGGTGGTGATTTTTATTTCGATTTGTATAAAGTCTAGTCAATCCAATGGCTTAGTCTTGAATATTTCTACCGCTACAGAAAAATGGCGACTTCACTGAGGAAATATTTACCTCTTGTTGGTCCATCCCTAAGTGGTTTAAGCCTATCTTTGTTTATATATGTATGTGTGTTATTACTGTTTTTGTAATTGTATGTTGTGTATATGTCTATCTGGATTTTCCTGGTTTTCAGGGTGCTTGGTGATTACTCATAAGTCCTATACCCGGACTTGGGCAAACTTTAAGATAGGATGGGTGGTATAGTCATGTTAACTTTGAGGGAGTAATCCCAAAAAATGAGGCATGAGATCCCCCACTCAGTGGAGGCCCCTTTAATTGTAGTGTCGTTTACCGAGTAATCGGGAAGACATTCTGCTTTCGACCTGGGAGCCTGCTGAAACTGAGGACCGTAGAATACCTAACCCATCTTGGCCTTTTAGGTGTAGTGCGGAAGCTATGATGGAGTAATACGGAAATAGTTGTCATGCGATACTACACTTGGACGAGTCTTTCGTGAGAATATTTCTAATTACCGAGTTAATCTGGAAGTTGTTAATATCCGAAGGAAGGATGTAGACTCTGGGAACCTCTAGAACCTTGTTCCGCAGGTGATAACTTTAGACCAATACCTTATGGGTAGTACCTTCGACCTCATGCTCGTGATTTTGAACCTATGAACCCTATATGTGTGATCTTGTGTGTGATTGTTGCATCATGCATCCATGCACTCATAAGCATCTTTTGAAGAAATATTATTTCAAGGGATTTAAAGGTTGACTATTTGTGAAAATCTCAGGTACTTTTTAACCATGGATTCTGGAAAGAGAAAGACCAGGAAGTACAGTTTCAAGGATCCCAAGATAAATGAGTTGATCAGTCTAATTCCCAAGATCGAGTGTTCTGCAGACTTTCGGAAGAATTTTGGGTCCATTATTCCTCTCATGAAGCTGAAGATGAAGGAGGGTATTCTCTCAACCTTGGTCCAGTTCTGTGATATGGTGGCAGAACCGACTGTTAACACTGGTTTGCATTTTGCGCTTTTTGTTTGCAAAATGTCACGGTAAGCAAGAGTCGCCACCGACTTTTATTTCATCCAATCATGGAAAAGGAAAAAGAACAGAAAAAACCTTTTTCGAGATATTCTGAGTACGGGGGGTAGATTATAGAAAGGGAAGATGTTAGAACCCTTTCTATCCGTAGTTATCTACGGGCTCTTAGGTACTTGCTCATTTTTCAAATTGCTTGTGTGTGTTTGTCTTGAAAAATTTTACTTCGTGATAACCCTTGTATCATTCCTCAAGGATGTGACGAAGTTTGTTTTGAAAATTGTTTTGAAAGGCGTTTGTGTGAAAAGTTTTTATTGAGCAAGTACTTAAGATTCTACCTACTCGAAAAAAGATTGTTTGTTCTCGTTTCCTTTAGACAGCGATACCCACTATTAAGGAGTAGGTAGCACCGTAGTTGGAGTTGTAAGGGACATTCAAAAGGGACAAGTACAATCACTAAAGAAATAGTTAGAAAACTTTAGTAGTAACCCTAGAGTCTTAAGATCTTTCCGAGGCAACATTCGAATGGGACAATTTGATCTTTTTAGACTGGAAGGCAACCACTAAAATCTCCTATGCTTAATGATTATTTACCGAAGGAAACCGAAGTGAGGTAAACCCTAGGAGTAAAATATGTGCATATGATTTGTTTCGGTTATTTAATCTTTGCACATTAGGTGATCTATCGTTTTAATTTCAAGTAATCTTGCCATACAATCCTATTAGCATACATCTAGACAGTTAAATATTTGCAGGAATTTAAAAGTGCGAGAAAATAAACCTAGCTATTACAAGGCTTTGACAGTTACATAATTATCTTGACGGGAAATAAAAGATGCGAAATTTTAAACCCTAATTAAAGCTATTACAACCTCGAAACAATTACAATAATAATAAAAACAAATAAAAGTGTGCGTGGTAAATTAAATACGAGGGAGATTGAGAACCCTAAAATCTAAATAAAAGAATGATTAAGTTATTTTTTGAGAAAAGAATTAATTAAATTATGTGCAACAAAACCCTAATTCTAATTATTATGAAAAAGAAATTGAAATTAACCTAATCTAAACTAAATTAAATAGTTTCAAGAAAATAAAATATTTTACAAAAAAAACAAGATTTTGTGTATTTTTGGTGGTTTTTTATTTGGGGAAAGAGATTTAATTGTAAAATTAAAAACCTAGTTTCTATTTGATTTTAATTATGAAAAAGAAATTAAATTTACCTAACTTACTAATTATATTAAATAAATATTATAAAAAAAGCTATTTTTTATGATTTGTTGATTTTATGGAAAAAATAATATTTTTTGTGTTATTTAATTAAAACAAATAAAGAAAACAATTAAAGAAATTAGAAAAAGAAAATAGAAAGAAACTACAAACTGGGCCTGTATGCTAGCAAAAAGGGGGTGTCATTCTGAATTTTGAGGCCCAAAACACTCCCATCCCAGTCAATATTGGATTCTGTGTAGCGTTGACTTGAACGTGTAACATGGTCCCTCATGGGTGGAGCGTTAGATCTGATGGCATGCTTGATCAAACGACTGGACGCAGGGGTGTATGGTGGTCGCTGGGAAGGATGATGTGTTGGATCTGTTACAAGAAAGTGAAATAAAGAAAACTTTGTTGGGACCTGGGATCGAACCCAGGTCCTTATACTCCCCACTAATGCGCTTCACCATCTGAGTTGTCTTGCTTTGTTGTAACTATAATGAAAACACAATATAATATATGAAATAAAGTGGTTAGTGGGAAAAAACAAAAAAACGCGCGTGTTGGTTCGGTTGGGCGAATGGCTAGCTGACACCTAACCTTCTTCTTCCTCTCTTCGTCGTCTTAGGTTCTGATACTTTTACCTACAGACAAAGGTCTGTAGCCATAGCCCCTACAAATTTCCAAAACGCACAAGCCACAAGATAAATGATTTCTAACTATATAAATCCATTTCTTTTGATCTCGTGAACCTCATGGTATCCTTCTTTTTGGCTAATTTCACCTGTGTAAGAAAGCCCTAAATTGCACATGCAAACCCTAACAATGGCAAAGGCATGTATAGGCTTGAAAAATGCAATTAAATTATGCAGTTAGCTTGCAAACACGATGAGGATCACAAATATATAACTTAAACATGCTAATGATGCAAGAAATACAGTAATCGATTTTGAATTAAAGGGCAAACTGTGAGAGTGATTATGCGTATTTTTTGGTGTTTCAAACCTTGCAAATGATCCAATTGGCTTCTGGGAAGGTCCAGGAATCGTTTGGAAATGCTAGAAGGGCTTGAATTGGCCTCCAAACTTGAAACCGAGTCACAACTTTTTGTCAAATTTTGAAGTTTTGTTCTTCTTGTTCACGCCTGCTAGCCCCTATTTTTTGCTTTGTTCTTGTCCAATATATACCTATGGATGAATTATGGTTACAAACTTGGATTGAATCTTGTAATTTGATGAGATTTGATTTGATTCTTTAGCCATATGCAAACTTGCTATTTTGTGCCAAATATTCCCTTTCTTGTACCAATTATGCTTGATTCGTTTTGGACTTGAAAATTCAGCATATTTTGGTTGCCAACCTGTCCAAAAACCAAATCAAATCATATCATTGCTATCATTCATCAATTATTTGATTTAATTCACTTTTAATTAATAAAAAATCAAAATAAATTGCAAAATGAAGCAAATAATGTGTGGGTGAATATTTGAGTCGTGGACCACATTATAAATGAGGTGCAAGCATAAAAAGTTAGGCCCATTTAGCAAAAAAATGCACTTTTGAGCACATTTGACTTTTGGCAATTTTGCAAAAAGGGTCAACTTTGACATGGCATATATCTTCCAATTTTAACCCTAGAGAGGTGTTCTTGGATTTTTTATAAAGATTAGGATGTACCCTAAGCAACCATTTTGGTCTCATCTCAATTGAGTCTTCCATGTTCATGTAAGAAGCTTTGACCCAAAAGGTGTTTTTGTTGACTTTTCAAAAAGACCCATAATGTAAAAATTCATATATTTTTATGAGTGCACATTTTGAACTTGTGGGCTGGAGATGAATTTTAGGGAATTGCATCCTCTTCAAAATGAGATTTGGATGGAAAAATCTTGATAAAGCATGTGGAAGTTATGCTTGGTCAAAGTTTGGTGGACTTTTACTAAGAAACCCTAATTTAGCAACTTTTGGATTTTGATGAATTTGGAGCATTCCTTGGGGAATCATGATCAACCCTTGATCAAATGATGAAAGTCACTTTAAAATGTTAATGTTGACCAAAAATATTGAAGTTTGACTGTATGTGGGTTACAGTTGACTTTTGACCTAATATAGTCGATTCTCAAGCATCTGAGCAGTTGACTGAGCAAACTTCTTGTACAAGGTATGAAACTTGACATGTAGGGTCTTGAGAGAATATTAAGACCATGGAGAGCATATGAAGCCTTTGTGGTTCACCCATCTTGATGAAAATGGAAACCCTAATTTGAGGTACATTGCCTTAGGAGAGAGTTTGTCTGGCCCACTCTTGGGCAACCTTGAGCAAATTTTGGGGTACAAATTGAAAATCTCTAGGCGTATGTATTGATAAAATGAGAGGGAAAATTTTGGGGTACAACAGCTGCCCCTGTTCAATCTTCTTAAACTTGAGGATGTAGATTGGCTCGTATGTCTTTCGTAATCTGAAGGTGGAAGATGATTGAACACTAGAGTGCCCAAAAATTTGCACTCGCATGAAGTGGCACTTGACTTGGTGATATCAGGAATGGGCTTATAGATGCCATTTGGAGGTTGATGATAGAAGATCGTCGGAGATGGTCTTAAAGATGCCATCCTGGATGCGATGGAGAATTGTATGAGATGGGCTTAAAGATGCCATCTAGAGGATGTTGATTTCCCGAGACATTCCTTTGATGAGAGTTCCTGGTACTGTTGTTGATGAGGAATCTGCTGAGGAACGTTGGTATCTGTCTTGGGAGAAATAAAATTTTAGGTGCTTCAGTTATCTGTTATTCTACTAGGGAAATGCAAAATCAATCGTGTTTGATCGGGTCCCGGTCTTACAGTTTTGTGGACTGCTGTCTGGAGATAAGAGAGAAGGAACCTGGATAATAAGGTTATGAGAAGGAACCTAGATAGTAGGGTTGCTTCTATATGAAATCCTGGATAGTAGGGCTGTTAGAAGGAACCTGGATAGTAGGGTTACTTCGATATGAAATTCTGGATAGTAGGGCTGTGAGAAGGAACCTGGATAGTAGGGTTACTTTGATATGAAAGCCTGGATAGTAGGGTTGTGAGAAGGAACCTGGATAGTAGGGTTACTTCGATATGAAAGTTTGGATAGTAGGGCTATGAGAAGTGTTGTACCCCAAAATTTTCCCTCCCATATTTCTCAAAAAAACATTGCAAGAAAGATCTTCAAGTTGCTCAAGGTAGTCCAAGGGTTAGCCAGACAAGCTCTCTCCTAAGGCAGTCTACCTCAAATTAGGGTTTCATGTTGCATCAAGATAATTGATTCCAAGGGACCCCAAATGCTTAACATTGTCCTAATATTTTCTCAAGATCATCCATGTCAAGTTTCAAGCCTTGCAGAGGAAGTTTGCTCAGTCAATTGCTCAAAGGCCTGAAAATCGACTATGCTAGGGCAAAAGTCAATTGTGGCCCACATACAGTCAAACTTCAAGATTTTTGGTCAACATCCTCATTTTTAATTATATTTCATCATTTGATCAAGGGTTGATCATGATTCATTAAGCATTGCTCATAATTCATCAAGACTCAAAAGTTGCTAAATTAGGGTTTTGCAGGAAAAGTCAACTCAACTTTGACCAAGCATAACTTTCTCATACTTTATGAGAAATGACCAATCCAAAGCTCATTTTGAATAGGATGAAATTCACTACAATACATATTCAGCTCCCAAGTTCAAAATATTCACTCACAAGAAGGTATGAATTTGGACATTATAGGTCATTTTGGAAAGTCAACAAAAACACCTTTTGGGTCAAAGCTACTTACATGAACATGGAAGATCCAATTGAGATGAAACCAAATAGGACTCTTAGGGGACATCCTAAGCTTTCTAAAAAGTCCCAGAACACCCTCATAAGGTTAAAATTGAGAGAGATATGCATTGTCAAAGTTGGACGATTTTTGAAAAAATGCATGAAGTAAATATTGACCAAACTTGGATTTTTTCCAAATGGGCCTATCTTTTCAAGTTTGAAAATCATTCCTAACATGGTCGACGACCTCTAAGCCCACCCATACATTTTTCTACTATTTATGCTATTTATTTTGATATTTTATTCATTAGAATTCAGAATTAAATAAATAAATAATAGCAATAATAGAAATTTTGATGTGAATCCATTTTGGGAAAGTTTTATGCTGGTTTATGTCAATTGATTTCGTGAAATAACTCTTCGAATATTTAAAGGTTCATCCACATGTGAAAATGGCATAAAATCATCAAATATGGCATTTTTTCAAATTTTGATCATGGTCTTAAAACACAACATTATGAGGGAGATTCTTTCCATACTTTCTTGTCTCCTCATTCTCCTCTATAAATATAGAGCCATACAAGCTTGAAAGGGAAGAAAATCCTCTCTAAAAAGCTCTCAAAAAGCTCTTCAAAAAGCTCTCTAAAAGCTCTTCAAAAAGCTCTCCAGAAATCAAAGAATTGGTGCAAGTCATATCTCGAGGTTCCGGTCTCTCTCAATTGACATAAAGCCTCAAACCATCCTCTTGAAGTCCTCAAGAGTCTTGCAAGGCTCAAGAGCAATCCATCACACGCCTAGCACGCCCTCCATTTGACAACACCGGTTTGGTAAAATTTTAAACTTTGAATCTCTAATTTTAATCACATTTTATGTTATGCTAACGTTTGTTTGAGTTTATATAGAACAGTTATGGATGGTTGAATCATAGGTTCCACGCAAGAATAAAAAAAACACCATAGTTAGAGAATTAAGCTTTCGAAGATTCGGGCCTAGGGATTTCTGATGATTGCACCCCCTGTTTACTTTTGCTACTAGGCCCATCTTTATTTTCATGTTTTATTCGTTTTGTTTATTTCTTTTAATCCCTTTTAGTTTTTTATCAATAAACAAATATAAAAATCACATAAAAATAGATTTAGGATTTTTTCTTAATTAAATTTTAATTTTAGATAAAACTTTAATTTCTTTTTGTAAATAATTAAAATTAATTAGAATAAATAGGTTTTTATTACTAACTTAATTGTATTTTATTTTTTCCTAAAATAATAAAAAAAACCAAAAATAGGTCTTGTAATTATTTTTATTAATTAATTTAATCACTAATTAATTTTCATATTTAATTTAGAAAAACTTAATTCTTTTCTTTAAAAATATTAAAAACAACAAAAACATTTTTCTTTCGATTAGGAGGGTCAAAACCCTAGTTTCTCGTCGATCTAATTTTTCATCGCGTGCTTTATTATTATTTTTATCCAATTATTGTACCTGCTCACAGTTTGTAATAGTTTAATTAGGACATTTATTTACATTTATCGCTTTATTTTCAAAGGGTTTGTTTTTGGCTATGTAAATACCTGAAACCTTGTAATAGCGTAGTTTAAATTCCGCACTTTAAATTCCGTAAATTATTAACTGTTAGATGTATGATATAGGGATGCATGACAAGAATGTATGATTAATTTTAAAACAGTTAGATCACCCTAAATGTGCAAAGATAAATAAACTGAAATTGAATCATTCACACATGCGAACTCCTAGGGTACACTCCCACTTGGTTTCCTTCGGTAAACGGTCATTGAATATAGGATGCTTTAGTGGTCGTCCTTTTGTCCAAAGATCAAAGTTTCCTCGAAAAGGTTGCCTCGGATATTGTTGCCTCAGATAAATGATCTAAGACATTAGGGTTACTACTAAGACGCCCTAACATTGCTTTATTGACCGTACGTCCCTTTTGAATTGACCCTCAAATCTCCGACGATGATGCTACCTACTCGCTAATAGTGGGATAGCATTGTCTAAAGGAAATGAACATAGAACGATTCTTTTCTCAAGTAGGTAGATTAGTTCTTAAGTACTTGCTCATTTCAAAACAAACTTTTTCACACTTACACTCCTTTACAAACAAAGTTTTCAAAAACTCTTCATTACACTCTTGAAGACAGAAGCAACAGTTAAATCGAAGTTAAAACAAAAACTTTTCAAAGCCCACAATCACAAAGAAATTTTTTTTGAAAATGATGAGCAAGTACCTAAGAGCCCGTAGATAACTACGGATAGAAAGGGTGCTAATACCTTCCCGTTCTATAATCTACCCCCCGTACTCAGAAATATCTCAAAAAAGGAATTTGTCTGTGCTTTTTTCCTTTCCTTGTTGGATAAACTAAACGTCGGTGGCGACTCTTGCTTACCGCGACATTTTCCGAACACAAACGCAAAACACAAACCAGCAAATTCCTTAACGAAATAGGGAAACACGTCCCGGTTTTGGCCACCGTATCACAAGAAGGAACCTGGATAGTAGGGTTGCTTCGATATGAAAGCCTGGATAGTAGGGTTGTGGGAAGGAACCTGGATAGTAGGGTTACTTCGATATGAAATCCTGGATAGTAGGGCTGTGAGAAGGAACCTGGATAGTAGGGTTACTTCGATATGAAAGCCTGGATAGTAGGGTTGTGAGAAGGAACCTGGATAGTAGGCTTACTTCGATATGAAAGCATGGATAGTAGGGATGTGAGAAGGAACCTGGATGGTAGGGTTACTTCGATATGAAAGTCTGGATAGTAGGGTTGTGGGAAGGAACCTAAATAGTATGGTTACTTCGATATGAAAGCTTGGATAGTAAGGTTATGGGAAGGAACCTGAATAGTAGGGTTACTTCGATATGAAAGCCTGGATAGTAGGATTGTGAGAAGGAACCTGGATAGTAGGGTTACTTCAATATGAATGCCTGGATAGTAGGGCTGTGAGAAGGAACCAGGATAGTAGGGTTACTTCGATATGTAAGCCTGGATATTAGGGCTGTGAGAAGGAACTTGGATTGTAGGGTTACTTCGATATGAAAGCCTGGATAGTAGGGTTGTGAGAAGGAACCTAGATAGTAGGGTTACTTCGATATGAAAGCCTGGATAGTAGGGCTTTGAGAAGGAACCTGGATAGTAGGTGTTGTACCCCAAAATTTGCCCTCCCATATTTCTCAACACATGGCAAGTGAGGTCCCCAAATTGCTCAAGGAAGTTCAAGAACTGACTAGACAAACTCTCTCCTAAGGCAGCATACCTCAAATTAGGGTTTCCATCTTCATCAAGATGTGTGAACCACAAAGGACTCAAATGCTCACCATTGTCATAATATTTTCTCATGATCATCCATGTCAAGTTTCACGCCTTGCAGAATAAGTTTGCTAAGTCAATTGCTCAAATGCTTTAAAATCAACTGTACTAGGTCAAAAGTTAATTGTGGCCCACATAAAGTCAAACTTCAAGAGTTTTGGTCGACATCCTCATTTTGAAGTATTATCCATCATTTGATCAAGGGTTGATCATGATTCCTAAAGGATTTCTCACAATTCATCAAAACCCAAAAGTTGCTAAATTAGGGTTTTAAAGGAAAAGTCAACTCAACTTTGACCAATCATAAATTTCTCATACTTTATCAGAAATGACCCATCCAAAGCTCATTTTTAAGAGGATTCAATTCCCTCTAATTCATCTTCATCTCCCAATTCCAAAATATGCACTCACAAAAAGATATGAATTTTGACATTATAGGTCCTTTTGAAAAGTCAACAAAAACACCTTTTGGGGTCAAAGCTTCATACATGAAAATGGAAGACTCAATTCAGATTAGGACAAAAGGTTTGTTTAGGGGAAATCCTAAGCTTTCTAAAAAGTCAAAGAACACCTCTCTAGGGTCAAAATTGAGAGAGTTATGCATTGGCCAAGTTGACCATTTTTGCAAATTTGCCAAAAGTCAAATGTGCTCAAATTTTCATTTTTTGCTAAATGGGCCCAACTTTTTATGCTTGCACCTAAATTATAATGTGGTCTACAACTCAAATGTACACTCACCCATTATGTGTTTCATTTTTCAATTTATTTTGATTTTTCATTAATTAAAAAGTGAATTAAATCAAATAAATGATGAAAATTAACAAAGATATGATTTGATTTGTTTTTTTTTTACAGATTGGCAATCAAGATATGCTGAGTTAACAAGATCAAATCGAATCAAGGTCAATTGGTACAAGAAAGGCATGATTTGGATCAAAATAGAAACATATCATATAGCTTGCAAATCAAATCAAATCTTGGATAAATGCAAAGATTTAGTCCAAGTTTGTTAACCTAATTCACTCTAGGTTATATAGTGAACAATTCCAGATCAAAATACAAGGGTTAGAGTCGTGAAAAAAGGGAGAGCAAAGTCACAAAATTCAAAGAAAAGTGTGAATTGGTTTTCACTCCACAAGCCATCTCAAGCCATCCTAGCTATCCCAATCCATTGTTGGACGTCCTAGAAAGTTGTCCCAATCGTTTGCAAGGCCTGAAACACCCAGAAATGCGCGCTACACCTCATACAGTTTGACATAATTTTCCAATTCGATTATCATAATTCTTGCATCATTAGCACTTTTGATTGTTATGTTCGTGTTTTTCATCATGTTTGCAAGCTTAATGAACAATTTAATTTCATTTTTTAAGCCTTTACACGCATCTGCCATTGTTAGGGTTTCCACGTTTTTTTTAGGGTTTCTTGATAAAGGAAAATTAGGCCTTGAATCAGGTACCATGATGCTCGTGAGGATGAGACGAGTTGATTGGTACCATTACCTTTCATTTATCTTGCGCGTACAACATATTTAAAATATGCAGGGTTATACCTACAGTGGACGTCTGTAGGTAAAAGTCTCTTTTTCTAAAACGACGGTTGCAGCAAAGAAGAAGATGTGTGTCAGCCAGCCATTCGTCCGTTTGAATCTCGCGCGCTTTGGAATTATCTCTTTTGTTTTTTCTTATATTATGTTTTATTATTATTGTAATAACAACTAACAATCATAGCTCAATCATAGCTCTTTCTTTATTTTCCTTTCTATCAGCAGATCCAGTGCCTCACAATCTCAAGCACCTTCCATACAACCTTAACATCCAGCCATTTGATGCCTTCTTACCTAGATCTGACGCTTCCAGCTTGAAGGACCATGATGCAACTCAAGTCAATACTGCACAGGATCAAGCGTGGTCAACCTGGGCTTAGCTTGTTGGGCCAAAAAATTCAGATACTCACCCCCTCTTTCAGCAAGACAACAGACCCAATTCTCAATTTCTTCTTATTTTTATTTTTTATTTTATCTTTTAATTTGTTTAATTATTTTATTTTTAAAATTAGTTTTAATTAAATCATAAAAATCAAAAAAAGTCAAAAAATTAGATTTAGTTGTTTTCTTATTAAATTTAATTTTGTTAATTAATTAGATTAATATTTAAATTAGGGTAACTTTAATTTGTTTTTCACAATTAAAATTAAATTAAAAAATTAGGTTAACTCTTGATTTAATTTTTCTCTTTTTCTCAAATAAAATAAAAATACAAAAAATAAGTTATTTAGAATTAATTGCTTTTCATTGATTTATTTATTTTCCTAAATTAACATTAATTAGAACTTAGGATTTTCTTTGCAATTTAATTATTCATCATTTTCTCAAATAACAAAACATGACAAAAAAAAACATTTTTTTCTTTAATCAATCGCAAGTAGGATTAGTCAAAGGGTCAAAACCCTAATCGCCTCGCACTTAATTTACCGCGCGCATTTAATTCTTTTATTTTTGTAACTTTTTTGACGATATAATAGTTTTAACTAGGGTTTTTACTTATCGCTTTTCCCCGATTTTTGGCTATGTAATTAATCCCCCTCCCCGAGGCCTTGTAATAATTAGGTTTTATATTTTCGCACTTTTAAATTTCCGCATTTATTAACTGTTAGATGAATGCTAATAGGATTGTATGGCAAGAATGCATGACAAAATTAAAATGATTAGAAAACCCTAATGTGCAAAGATAATAAACTGAAAATAAATCACTCGCACATATTCACTCTTAGGGTATACTCTCACTTCGGTTGCCTTCGGTAAACGATCATTAAGCATAGGGTGTCTTAGTGGATTCCCTCCCGTCTAAAAAGATCAAATGTCCCATTCGAATGTTGCCTCAAAAATGTTGCCTCGGAATGTTGCCTCGGAAATGTTTCCTCGAAAAGATCTTAAGACTCTCGGGTTACTACTAAGGTGTCCTAATATTTCTTTAGTGACCGTACGTCCCTTTCGAATTGACCCTTACAAATTCCAACGACGGCGCTAACTATTTCTCAATAGTAAGATAGCGCTGTCTAAAAGAAACAGAATAGAAACGATCTTTTTTTGAGTGGGTAGATGCTAGTAGGTACTTGCTCAAATCAAAACTTTTCACACTTACACTTTTCAAACAAATGTTCAAAACAACTTCATCACACCCTTGAGGACTGATACAAGGGTTATCACGAAGTAAAACATTTTTCAAAAACAAGCACACAAACACAAGCAATTTAAAAATGAGCAAGTACCTAAGAGCCCATGGAAAACCATGGATAAAAAGGGTGCTAACACCTTCCCTTTCTCTAATCTACCCCCGTACTCAAAATCTCGAAAAAGGATTTTTTTTGTACTTTTTTCCTTTCTGGTTGGATGAAATAAAAGTCGGTGGCGACTCTTGCTTACCACGAAATTTTGCGAATAAAAAACGCAAAACGCAAACTAGTAAAAACAGTCGGTTCTGCCACCGTATCACAAAACTGGTGACTCTGCTGGGGACTTATAAGTGGGGTATACCTTAGGATCTAGGTCATTAAAATTGCTTCTCTTGATTGCTTTGTTTGCTTTATTTTTAAGGGTTTTTGTTTGGGGTTACTATAGATCCTATACACGAATCTGGGGGCACTCATTAGGTAAGTAGCAATAGACTGTGAGGGAACTGTACGTCGTAGACCAATACGGTTGAAGCAGTAGCTACGTTGGTGTGGTACTTTGGTTGGTACTGGTATCCCTTGTGGTGAAACGAGGAGAATACGGGGCCACTGCATGGTGTCGTGAAGCACTAACGAACCTTAGAACCTTAGTTGAACAACTTGGCCATTAGAGAGTAGTGAGATAGCCGGCCTCGGTGTAGAGCTGAGAATTGGTTGATACTCGATGTTACACTTATTGAGATCATACTTTCGGAATATTTTGGCTGCAAGAAAAGATTGCATGAGCTGAAACCATGATCGATAAAGGATGGTCAGTGATATTGAGATCCTCTAGAACCCGGTTACTTTTCTAGGACAGGTTTGAAACCAACTTAACTTCAAGAGGGTATTACCTTTGACCTCATGCAAACCTTAAACCTAAGGGCTTTGTTAGATTTGACTGTGGTTGCAATACCTGTGTTTGCTATACTTGTGGTTTATCATGACATCATGCATCATAACATGGAATTCATGCTTTATTACACTAACCATTTCAAAGACCAATGGAATTTATCTTTGTTATGTTTTACAGATCATGGCTTTCGTGCGTAGAAATACTATCTGAATCAGCTTTGTGAAGATACCTTCCCAACTCAAAGAGCTAGTATCAAGAGTTTCTGAAACTTCTACTTTCATTAAGAGACACGGTCAACTTCTCAGCCTGGTTACTTCAAACTTTGATGAACAGATGATGAGCGTAATTTTTCAGTTCTTCGATCCCAAGCATCACTGCTTCACCTTTCCAGATTATTAGTTGGTACCCACCTTGGAATAATTCTCTCAGCTATTGGGCATACCCTTTCTTGAACAGGTACCCTTCACAAGTATATAAGAAGTTCCTAAGCCAGAAGTCATTACCTCAGCTTTGCATTTGAAACGGGCCGATATGGTATCCAATTGGGAAACTCGAAGCGGAGTCGAGGGTTTTCTAGCCAAATTTCTGATAGACAAGGCTCGGCTATTTTGGGATGATATGGATTTCTAGGCTTTTGAGGAGGTATTGGCTCTTCTTATCTATGGTTTAGTTCTCTTCCCTAATCCGGACTCCTTCGTAGATGTGAATGCTATCAAGATTTTCCTTTCTCGCAACCCTGCGCCTACCTTGCTTGGAGATATTTTGCACACTCTCCATACTCGTACCATGAAGAGAAGAGGGACTCTTATGTGCTGCATGTCATTGCTGTCGAGGTGGTTTATTTCTCATCTCCCTAAGTTTGTACCAAAGAACGAAGAAGGTTTGGGTTGGTCGCAAAGGATAATGTCACTCGCTCATACAGATATTCTTTGGTGTTCCCGAGCTATGGAAGACATTGCTATTATTAACCGCTGTGGGGAGTACCCTAATGTCCCATTACTTGGTATCATAGGGGGTATAACTTACAATCCTTGTCTAGCTTTGTGACAATTTGGTCATGCTCGAAGGTATGGTTCCCATGAGTTACTTATTGAGGGCATTATATTCAACTATGAGGATGATGTTAATGAGTATCGCTGGAGGTTCATACGAGCTTAGGGCATGGTAAACAGATCTGATGCCAAATATTTGGGACCAAAGACTTCCATTCCTATGGAGTCTTACCTCCAATGGGTACGATCTCGTGCCCAGAAGTTTATGATGCCTTATATGGCTGTATTGCCAGTGATTGTGGAGCCCACTACTGAAGTAGGCATTCCTTACACGGTTCTCTATCCTTACATGCCCACTGATCTTGGGGAGTTACAGAGGTCTTGGATTCAACTGAAGAATGAGCTGGATACTTACAGGGAACAGTTCCGTAATCAAGAGAGGAAGGTTTTAAAGCTCGCCAGGCAGCTCCAGGAAGAAAGAGTGCTCAATGATTATATCAGCACAAAGAGAAAGCGTCCATGGGACTTTTGATTTTTCTTTTCTAGTTTTAGATTTGTTTTATTTACTTATTTGTAACACCTTAAAGGCATTTTGAACCTTCAAATTTAAGCTAATAAAGTTTTTGTTTATTTTGGTTTGCAAATTTAAATTTCCCGAAGTCTTTGAAATCATTACATGCGCATCCCATTATCATACACATCATTACAGGTACCACTACAGGTTTCTCATCTTATTCGCTGTTTATTTCAGCAGAAATGTCTTCCGATTAAGCCATTAAAGATCTTCAGGCACAGAACGCCCAGTTCCAACAAATGTTCATCAGTCTGGCAAAAGGGCAAGAGGATCTGAAAGCCCTCATTCTGAAAGAGAAGAAGAAGAAGAAGAAGAAGAAGAAGGATGTCGGTATTCTGAATATGGGCAGAAGGTTTGGAGAAAGGTTGAAGCAACAAACTGATCTGACCTCTTCATCTAAGAAAGGGGAGAACCAAGAAGGAGAGAAGGACCCTAGTCCTACAATCTCTGACAATGATACTGATTATAACAATGAGAAATATCCTCCTGCCAAGGATAGATACAAACAGTTGGAAGATCTTCTGAGTGCCATGGAAGTTCAGAGGATACCTGGATTGGATTTTGAAGAAATGGGTTTGGTGTCGGGAGTGGTCATCCCTCAGAAGTTCAAAGCTCTGGTTTTTGCCAAGTATGATGGAGTGTCCTGCCCAAAGCTCCATCTCCGCTCTTATGTCAGAAAAAGCCAACCCCACACCGCTGATAGAAATTTATGGGTGCACTTCTTTCAAGATAGTCTATCAGGGACTCATCTTGAATGGTTCTACCAGTTGGAGGGAGCCAGTGACCGAAACTTGGAATATCTTGTTGCTACTTTCTACAAGCAATATCAGTACAATGCCGACCTTTCTCCCACTCGTACTCAACTCCAGAGTATATCCATGGGTGCAGGTGAAGGTTTTAAAGATTTTGCTCAAAAATGGAGAGACTTGGTTGGGACCGTTCAACTCCCTTTGTCTGATAGGTAGTTGGTTGATATGTTTCTAGGAACGCTATTAGGTCCATTTTTCAATCACTTAATCGGAAGCTCGTCATCTAGTTTCACCGAACTGATTTTAACTGGAGAAAGAGTAGAAGCTGGAATTTGGAGTGGTAAAATATAGAAGGATGCCTCCTCGAGTTCAACAAAGAAACCTTTCGCTAGTAAGAAGGAAGCCAGTGCGGTCTATAGCCCGAGGGAACAAAGCAGATTTGAACACCGTCAAACGGTAAATGCTGTAGTGATACCAAGACCCGCAGTTGCTCCACAATGCAACAATCAACAAAGGGTGGAAAGACCACAACGGCAGTTTACCCGTATCAACATGAATTTGGCTGAAATTCTACCTCATTTATTAAAATCCAACTTGGCAACCTTGAAAGAGGCTCCCAAGAATCCAAACACTACCTCTCCCAGATACAATCCCAACGCACGGTGCGCCTACCATTCTGAGAGTTCTGGCCACGATACAAACGATTGATGGGCTCTAAGAAACAAAGTACAAGACTTGCTTGAAGCCAATGAGATATAGTTTGATGCTCCAGAAAAGCCGAATGTTATAACTGCTCCCATTCCCAAACATGGTCGTGGAGTTAATGCTGTTGACATCGATTTGTTTATGACCTCTGTTGAAGAAATTTCTACTCCTCTTATGACTGTTAAGAAGAATTTGATGTTGGTCGGTTTATTTCCGGGTTGTGGTGAAGGTTGCCACATGTGTTCGATTCTACCTTTTGGTTGTCGTTTGTTGAAGTCAGGTGTTTAGCGCCTAATGGATAATAAAGAGATTTTGTTTGAGAACATTGTGATCCCTGTTGTTCCCATTGAAGACGTCACTATTATAACCATTTCCGCTAATCCTTCCAAGGTTTCCTCGAGAAGACCTGTTAGGATTACACATGTTCAAAGAATTGCTCCGCTAATAATCATTGTTCCTGGTCCCATCCCGTACACCTCAGACAAAGCTGTCCCATGGCATTATGGTGCTGATGTGTACTATCATGGCATTAAGCAAGATCTGAAGAATGAAGAAGCTGATACTGATGTCAGTAATATTGTCGGGACTAGTAAGGTTACCCGAAGTGGAAGGGTTTTCTCTCCTGAAATTGCTCCGAAGATCATCAAGCCTATTGTTATTCCAATTGCTGCTCCAACTAGCACTCCTAATATTTCTCCTGTTCCTACTCCAGTTGTTACCCCTGCTGCTGAGCCATCTGGGACTCGGGACAAGGAAATTATACGTGAGCCTTCCTGGACGGAGGCACCTAATAAAATTGTTGTGGAAGCCTCTAAACAAGAAATGGAGGAAATACTGAAAATCATTAAGAAGAGCGACTACAATGTGGTTGAACAGCTGGGGCAGGCCCATCAAAGATATCCATGTTGTCTCTGTTGTTGTGTTCTGAAGCCCATGCGAAGGCTTTGATTGCATTTCTCAAGACTACACATGTGCCGTAGGAAACTTCAGCAGATCAGTTCAAAGATTGTGTGGCCAGCCTCACTGCTGACAATGGGTTGGGTTTTTCAGATGCGGACATGACATCGAAAGGAAGGGAGCATAATGATGCTTTGCATGTCTCGATTGAGTGCAGGGGAACCACTATGGCTCATGTGCTGGTAGATATCGGGTGTTGACTGAATGTTCTGCCGAAGAAAGCGTTGGACCGTTTGGATTATAAGGGATTGACTGTAAATCCTAGTAACATTGTGGTAAGGTCTTTTGACGGATCGAAGAGAATGGTGCATGGGGAGGTGGACATCCCTGTCAAAGTGGGTTCTCATACTTTTGGGTCCACCTTCTACGTAATGGATATCAGGCCGTCATATTCTTGCTTGCTGGGTCGTCCTTGGATCCATGAGGCTGGGGCAGTTACTTCCACACTCCATCAAATGCTGAAGTATCTGGTGAAGGGAATGATTGTCACAGTGCGAGGTGAAGAAGAATATATAGTGAGTCACCTTAATTCCTTCCGCTACGTAGAGATGGACAGGGAATTCATAGAAACTCCTTGTCAGAATTTCGAAGAGGTCCCTCAGATCTTGGCATCAACTGAAGTTACTACCAACAAACCTCTGTTGAAGATGGCTTCTCTCAAGGACGCCAGGGCTGTGATTGAAGAAGGTGGGTGTACCAATTGGGGCCAGCTCCCTGATTTCACTCACAAAACTGACAAATTTGGTTTAGGCTTTACTACAGGGGCTCAAAGGGCTGTTAAGCACGCTCGGGCTGGAAGACCTCCTTTACACATCAGCAATCGAGGAATTAATGCAATTGAAGACAGTGAAGAGGATTCAGACATTGACAGATGGATCTACCCAACAACCAACGGTGTACCGAATAACTGGACGGCTAGGGACTTCATACTTGTTTCTTTTATTTCGCAGTAATTGACTCAATTGTTTTAAGATTTGTAATAAACAATTTGAAACTTTACGGCCCGGTGCCTTGCCCGAGGCACCTTGGCTTTGTTTGTGTGGGCTATTATTTGTCATTTCATATATCATTAATAAAGCATTGGACGTTTCTTGCATACAAATTTTGCTCTCCTTGTTTTTCTTCTATGTCTCTCACTTTATAAAAACAGTTATTCTCTTACACACACTCATGTATCATACTGCAGATCCATTTCCACTCTGGATCCCATTGATAACAGCTCTGCTACTGCCAGTTATGACTTCAAAAATCCGATCAACCAAGATGAGGACGAAGGTGAGGATGATCGTGAGGTGCCTGGAGAACTTGCTAGACTATTACAGCAGGATGAAAGGGCCATACAGCCTCATGAAGAGCCAGTTGAGTCAGTGAATTTGGGTACAGAATAATACAAGAAAGAGGTTAAAATAGGTGCGAATCTGGAGCCTAGTGTCAAACAACAGTTAATACAGAGGCTACACGACTATGTTGAGATCTTCGCCTTGTCCTATGAAGACATGCCTGGTTTGGACACTGATATTGTGGTACATCACCTACCGACTAAAGAAGACTTCCCTCTGGTAAAGCAGAAGGTCCTCCGTATATGCCCTGAAATGTTAGATAAAATCAAGGTAGAGGTCATGAAACAGTTTGACGCAGGATTCTTAGCTATCACTTCTTATCCGCAGTGGGTTGCCAATGTCGTTCTGGTACCTAAGAAGGACGGTAAGGTACGGATGTGTGTGTACTACAGAGATCTGAACAGGGCAAGCCCCAAGGATGACTTCTCACTTCCTCACATTGATGTTCTAGTCGACAACACCGCGCAGCACAAGATCTTCTCCTTCATGGATGGTTTTTCTGGCTACAACCAGATCAAGATGGCTCCTGAGGACATGGAGAAGACAACCTTCGTTACACAGTGGGGCACCTTCTGTTACAAGGTAATGCCTTTTGGGTTGAAGAATGCTGGGGCAACTTATCAGCGCACCATGGTCGCTTTGTTCCACGATATGATTCACCACGAGATCGAGGTTTATGTTTATAACATGATAGCCAGGTCCCAGACTGAGGAAGAGCACCTTGATCATCTCCAGAAACTGTTTGACAGGTTGAAGACGTACAAGCTGAGGTTGAATCCGAACAAGTGTACCTTCGGGGTAAGGGCTGGTAAGCTTCTGGGTTTTGTTGTCAGTGAAAAAGGTATTCAGGTAGACCCTGCAAAGGTAAAATCCATACAAGAGATGCTGGCTCCCCACACAGACAAAGAAGTTAGAGGTTTCTTGGGACGCCTGAATTACATCGCCAGGTTCATTTCACATCTGACTGCTACTTGTGAGCCAATCTTCAAGCTGCTGAAGAAAGATCAAGTGTTAAAATGGAATGATGAATGCCAGACTGCTTTTTGAAAGAATCAAAGAATACCTTCAAGAACAACCAATTCTGATGCCTCCAGTTGAAGGAAGACCTTTGATATTATACCTGACAGTGCTAGACAGTTCAATGGGGTATGTGTTGGGGCAGCATGATGAGTTTGGTCGAAAAGAGCATGAAATTTACTACCTTAGCAAAAAGTTTACTGACTGTGATACCCGATACTCATTGCTCGAGAAAACTTGTTGCGCTTTGGCATGGGCTGCTCGCCGACTGAGACAGTATATGCTGACTCACACTACCTTGTTGATATCAAAGATGGATCTGATCAAATATATTTTCTAGAGGCCCGCCTTATCCGAAGAATAGCAAGATGGCAGATGATCTTAACCGAGTAGGACATCCAATACACAACCTAAAAAGCAATCAAGGGGAGTGTATTGGTGGATCATTTGGCGCATCAGGCCGTGGATGACTACCATTCCATGAATTTCGAGTTCCTGGATGAGAATATCATGTTGGTAACCGACTGCGAAGAACCTGGACCGGATGAAGGACCCGAGGAGGGATCTCGATGGTCTATGTATTTTGATGGAGCCTCGAATGCCTTGGGTAATGGCATTGGCACTGTAATTATATCTCCTGAGGGCTGTCATGCTCCGTTCACCGCCCGATTATGTTTTAACTGCACCAACAATATGGCGGAGTATGAAGCGTGTATCATGGGTCTTTGAGCTACTATTGACCTGAGGATTAAGCTCTTGAGTGTATTTGGAGATTCCGCTCGGGTAATAAGTCAAATCAAAGGTGGGTGGGATACAAAGCATCTGAATCTCATTCCTTACCGAGAATATGTACTGACATTGCTCCCACACTTTGAGGAGATAACCTTTGAACATTTCCCACGAGAAGAGAATCAGTTAGCGGACGCGCTAGCTACTATGTCTTCCATGTTCACAGTCAGGTGGGACAATGAAGCTCCCTAGATTACCATTGAGAGGTTGGATGAACCCGCACACTGCTGTGAGATCGACACCGAAGAAGTGGCAGACAAACCCTGGTTTCACGAAGACAAAAGGTATCTCGAGGTTCAGGAATACCCCGGGGGGCATCTGTTAATGATAAGAAGTTTATGAGAAGTTTCTCTGCGAAGTTCTTCATCAGTAATGGAATCCTCTATAAGCGTAACCATGATTCAACCTTTCTGCGATATGTAGACAAGAGCGAGGCAGAAAGGATCATGGTAGAGTTACATGAAGGTACCTTCGGAACTCATTCTAGTGGACATACCATGGTGAGGAAAATCCTACGGGCAGGATATTACTGGTCCACTATGGAAGTCGATTGTTATCAGCACTCTCGAGCCTATCATAAGTACCAAGTCTATGCTGATAAGGTGCATGTACCTCTGGTTCCCATGAATGTTTTAACGGCTCCCTAGCCTTTTGCGATGTGGGGTATTGATATGATCGGTGAAATCAGACCTACCGCGTCTAACGGGCATCATTTCATTCTGGTAGCTATTGATTACTTTACGAAGTGGGTTGAGGCAGCTTCCTTTGCTACACTAAACAAGAACGTCGTGGCGCGGTTCATCCGACACAATCTGATCTGTCGATATGGTGTCCCAAAGAGAATTATTACTGACAATGGTACAAATCTCAATAACACAATGATCACTGAGCTCTGCAAACAGTTCAAGATTCAGCATCATAACTCTTCTCCCTACCGGCCGAAGATGAATGGGGCTGTTGAAGCAGCTAACAAGAACATCAAATTTTTTTTGCAGAAGATAACGGTGACATACAAAGACTGGTACGAGATGTTACCATTCGCTCTTCATGGGTACCGTACCTCAGCACGGACGTCGACTGGGGAAACACCCTACTCTTTGGTGTATGGCATGCAGGCAGTCCTACCCATCGAGGTCCAGATACCCTCTCTCAGGATTATGAAGGATGCGTATTTGAACAAAGACAACTGGATCTAAACCCGACTTGATCAGCTGAATCTAATTGATGAAAAGAGACTTACTGCTATCTGTCATGGTCATACGTATCAAAAGCGAATGATCAAGGCTTTTAACAAGAAAGTCAGACGTCAAGAATATCAAGTCGGGGATCTAGTGATCAAACGCATCATACTACCGCAAGGTGATCCCAGGGGCAAATGGACCCCCACATACGAAGGGCCCTTTGTGGTTAAGAACGTTTTCTCGGGAGGAGCTATGATTCTAACCACCATGGATGGTGACGACCTTCCTCACCCCGTTAATGCAAACATAGTGAAAAGATACTACGCATAATCAAAGACCCGCTAGGTTGACTGGCCTAGGCAAAAAATAAGGGCTTCCCGGCAAACCAAAAGGGTTCGGGCAAAAGTAAGGGATGAAAATAAAAAACTGTACACTCGGCAAGTCGAAAACCTGAAAAGGCGACTTGAGCAAAAAAGGGTATCCCGGTGGACTGAAAACCCGAAAGGGCAATCCAGGAAAAAATTAGGGATCGAAGCGTAACACTGTGTATCATTGGATCATCTCGCAACCAGACTTTGGTATCAACTATCAAGCTCGGACAGCGCAAATCAATCTGATCAACCTTCGGCGAAGTAGCAATGTGATGAGACGCTTGAAGATATAAAGGCAATAGCAGAGTTGGAACCCGATGGGATTGTTTCACATAACTGTTTTCTTTTTTTTTACACATTGTAATTTCTTTCGGCGGCGTTCTCTTACTAGGACGTCAGCCTCTTTGTACAAAAATGCCTATTACGGGCCAATTGCAAAAATCAATACAATTCATTTTCACAAGAAATTTCAATTTGTTTTTATTTTTCTGTTTTGTTTTGCAAGAACGTCCAATGATTCATTTTTTTATATATGCATTTGAAAATAATAACTGCTCATAAATATTTACACAAGAAACAAAAGACGATTACTCGTAATGCCAAAAACAGGGAAAACAAGAAGTGCCCAAACCTTACAGTTACTCTTCCCATAAGGTACTGGGATAGAGCCAGCTTGAGAACATGAGTAGTGGTATATACACTCCCCACAGAGTAAAAAGTATCCAAAGACAGTGATGTTAGCTTTCTCGAACAGGACATAACTCTCCCCAGCTGAGGTTCACAATCGCGAGTGAGTCAGTAAATTTTTCCCCAAGCAGAGTTTATTTCTCTCACAAGCAGAAATTCAATATCCAATAGAATTCATTATCACCAGCAACAAAAATTCATCCCCAGCTGAGTTTATTTCTCCAAATCAGCAGATCTATCAATAGAGTGTCTCCTCAGCAACATAGTTATTCCCCGCAGAGTTATCCTCAGACAGGGTCTCTTCCGGCAGAATATTCACCAGACGAATGGATGTGAATTCCCAGCTAATCATATTTGTTCACCATCCCAAATAGAAGTAGAGGAACTATGGTTTTTTACAGCAGTCAAGAATACCATTTCTCATTCTCTCCAAACAGCAGTCAGAGATTTATTTTCCCGGACTCAGATTATTACGTCAGAATTTCATGTTCATACATCATGACATGTGCATACATTACATATAACATAATCTCAGTTATTTTGAGAACCTCGTCACGATGCATCTCATGCATCACACATAACTAACCCTGTATTTCTTTCAGAAAAGACAGTTATTATCAACAATTTCCAGCAGGTCCATGATAAACACTCGAAGCTAAACAGAGTAATCATCGGTGTGACAAATGCAACCTTACCCAGGTTCCTTTTGAAGTTTTACATGAACTTATCACAAAGTAACCTTACCCAGGTTCCTCTTGAAGTTTTACATAGACTTAGCTCAAAGTAACCTTACCCTGGTTCCTTATGAAGTTTTACACGAACTTATAACCAAGCAACATTACCCCGGTTCCTTCTCACAGCCCTACTATCTAGGCTTTCATCTCGAAGTAACCCTACTATCAAGGTTCCTTCTCACAAACCTACTATCCATGCTTTCATATCGAAGTAACCCTACGACCCAGGTTCCTTCTCAAGCCCTACTATCCAGGCTTTCATCTCGAAGTAACCCTACTATCCAGGTTCCTTCCTACAACCCTACTATCCAGGATTTCATGTCGAAGTAACCCTACTACCCAGGTTCCTTCTCACAGCCCTACTATCCAGGCTTCCATATCGAAGTAACCCTACTATTCAGGTTCCTTCTCACAGCCCTACTATCCAGGCTTTCATATCGAAGTAACCCTATGACCCAGGTTCCTTCCCAAGCCCTACTATCCAGGCTTTCATGTCGAAGTAACCCTACGACCCAGGTTCCTTCTCACACCCCTACAATCCAGGCTTTTATCTCGAAGTAACCCTACTATCCAGGTTCCTTCTCACAGCTTTACTATCCAGGCTTTTATATCGAAGTAACCCTACTATCCAGGTTCCTTCTCACAGCCCTACTATCCAGGCTTTCTTATCGAAGTAACCCTACGACCCAGGTTCCTACTCAAGCCCTACTATCCAGGCTTTCATCTCGAAGTAACTATACGACCCAGGTTCCTTCCCACAACTCTACTATCCAGGCTTTCATCTCGAAGTAACCCTATTATCCATGTTCCTTCTCATAACCTTATTATCTGGGTTCTTCCTCTCTTATCCCCAGGCGGCAGTCCATAACACTATAAGACCGGGACCCAATCAAACATGATTGGCTTCGCATCTCTCCAGTAAGTCGCGGTGCAGCATATACCTCGACCAGACACGCAGTTTACTTCCGCTTCCCAAAACCAAAGTTATTCCCCAGTAGAGTAACGGACAACTAAAGCTCCTAAAACTCTATTTCTCCCAAGACAGAGACCAGCGTTCCCTAGTGAAGTCCTCCTCAACAACAGTTATACGGGTTCTCGCAAAGGAATATCTTATGCGATCGACACCTCTTCGGATGGCATCTTTAAGCCCATCCCCGACAATCTTCAATCCTTAACTTCCAAATGGAGTCTGTAAGTCCATTCTCGATATCACAAATCAAGTGCCACTTCATGCGAGTGCAAATTTTTGGGCACTCTAGTGTTCGATCATCTTCCACCTTCAGATCACGAAAGGCAGACGAGCCAATCTACATCTTCAGGTTTAAGAAGATTGAACAGGGGCAGCTGTTGTACCCCAAAATTTTCCCTCCCATATTTCTCAACACATGGCAAGTGAGGTCCCCAAATTGCTCAAGGAAGTTCAAGAATTGAACAGACAAACTCTCTCCTAAGGCAGCATACCTCAAATTAGGGTTTCCATCTTCATCAAGATGTGTGAACCATAAAGGACTCAAATGCTCAACATTGTCCTAATATGTTATCAAGATCATCCATGTCAAGTTTCAAGCCTTGCAGAAGAAGTTTGCTCAGTCAATTGCTCAAATACCTGAAAATCAACTATACTGGGTCAAAAGTCAAATGTGGCCCACATACAGTGAAACTTCAAGATTTTTGGTCAAAATCATAATTTTTAAGTATTATCCATCATTTGATCAAGTGTTGATCATGATTCCTCAAGGATTGCTCACAATTCATCAAAACCCAAAAGTTGCTAAATTAGGGTTTTATAGGAAAAGTCAACTCAACTTTGACCAAGCATAAATTTCTCATAATTTATCAGAAATGACCCATCCAAAGCTCATTTTAAAGAGGATTAAATTCCCTACAATTCATCTTCATCTCCCAAGTCAAGAATATGCACTCACAAAAAGATATGAATTTTGACATTATAGGTCATTTTGAAAAGTCAACAAAAACACCTTTTGGGTCAAAGCTTCATACATGAACATGGAAGACTCAATTGAGATTATACTAAAAGTGTTGTTTAGGGGACATCCTAAGCTTTCTAAAAAGTCCAAGAACATCTCTCTAGGGTCAAAATTGGGAGAGTTATGCATTGGCCAAGTTGACCATTTTTGCAAAATTGCCAAAAGTCAAATGTGCTCAAATTTGCATTTGTTTCTAAATGGGCCCAACTTTTTATGCTTGCACCTTAATTATAATGTGGTCCATGACTCAAATGTTCACTCACCCATTATGTACTTCATTTTTCAATTTATTTTGATTTTTCATTAATTAAAAAGTAAATTAAATCAAATAAATGATGAAAATTAACAAAGATATGATTTGATTTGTTTTTTTTTTACAGGTTCGCAATCAAGATATGCTGAGTTAACAGATCAAATTGAATCAAGGTCAATTGGTACAAGAAAGGCATGATTTGGATCAAAATAGCAACATATCATATAGCTTGAAAATCAAATCAAATCTTGGATAAATGCAAAGATTTAGTCCAAGTTTGTTAACCTAATTCACTCTAGGTTATATAGTGAACAATTCCAGATCAAAATACAAGGGTTAGAGTCGTGAAAAAAGGGAGAGAAAAGTCACAAAATTCAAAGAGAAGTGTGAATTGGTTTTCACTCCACAGGCCATCTCAAGCCATCCTAGCTATCCCAATCCATTGTTGGACGTCCTAGGAAGTTTTCCCAATCCATTGCTGGACGTCCTAGGAAGCTGTCCCAATCGTTTGCAAGGCCTGAAACACCCAGAAATGCGTGTTACACCTCATACGGTTTGACATAATTTTCCAATTCGATTATCATAATTGTTGCATCATTAGCACTTTTGATTGTTATATTCGTGTTTTTCATCATGATTGCAAGCTGACTGAACAATTTAATTGCATTTTTTAAGCCTTTACACGCATCTGCCATTGTTAGGATTTCCACTTTTTTTTAGGGTTTCTTGATGCAGGAAAAATTAGGCCTTGAATCAGGTACCATGATTCTCGTGAGGATGATACGAGTTGATTGGTACTATTACCTTTCATTTATCTTGCGCGTACAACATTTTTGAAATATGCAGGGTTATACATACAGTGGACGTCTGTAGGTAAAAGTCTCTTTTTCTAAAACGACGGTTGCAGCGAAGAAAAAGATGTGTGTCAGCAAGCCATTCGTCCGTTTGAATCTCGCGCGCTTTGGAATCATCTCTTTTGTTTTTTCTTATATTATGTTTTATTATTACTGTAATAACAACTAACAATCATAGATCAGCTGGCAGCGTGGCTTTGGATTTAAGCGTGAGGACCTGGGTTCGATCCCAGGTCCCATCGCTTTCTTTATTTTCCTTTCTATCAGCAGATCCAGTGCCTCACAATCTCAAGCGCCTTCCATACAATCTCAACATATAGCCATTTGATGCGCTCTTACCCAGATATGACGCTTCCAGCTTGAAGAACCATGATGCACCTCAAGTCAATACTGCACAGGATCAAGCGTGGTCAACTTGGGCTTAGCTTGTTGGGCCAAAAAATTCAGATACTCACCCCCTCTTTCAGCAAGACAACAAGCCCAATTCTCAATTTCTTCTTTTTTTTTAATTTTTAATTTTATCTTTTAATTTGTTTAATTATTTTATTTTTAAAATCAGTTTTAATTAAATCATAAAAATAAAAAAAAAATCAAAAAATTAGATTTAGTTGTTTTCTTATTAAATTTAATTTTGTTAATTAATTAGATTAATATTTAAATTAGGGTAACTTTAATTTGTTTTTCACAATTAAAATTAAATTAGAAAATTAGGTTAACTCTTGATTTAATTTTTCTCTTTTTCTCAAATAAAATAAAAATACAAAAAATAGGTTATTTAGAATTAATTGCTTTTCATTGATTTATTTATTTTCCTAAATTAACATTAATTAGAACTTAGGATTTTCTTTTCAATTTAATTATTCATCATTTTCTCAAATAACAAAATATGACAAAAAAACATTTTTTTCTTTAATCAATCGCAAGTAGGATTAGTCAAAGGGTGAAAACCCTAATCGCCTCGCATTTAATTTACCGCGCGCATTTAATTCTTTTATTTTTGTAACTATTTTGAGGATGTAATAGTTTTAACTAGGGTTTTTACTTATCGCTTTTCCCCGATTTTTGGCTATGTAATTAATCCCCCTCCCCGAGGCCTTGTAATAGTTAGGTTTTATATTTTCTCACTTTTAAATTTCCGCAATTATTAACTGTTATATGAATGCTAATAGGATTGTATGGCAAGAATGCATGACAAAATTAAAATGATTAGAAAACCCTAATGTGAAAAGATAATAAATTGAAAATAAATCACTCGCACATATTCACTCTTAGGGTATACTCTCACTTCGGTTGCCTTCGGTAAACGATCATTAAGCATAGGGTGTCTTAGTGGTTTCCCTCCCGTCTAAAAAGATCAAATGTCTCATTCGAATGTTGCCTCGGAAGGTTGCCTCGAAAAGATCTTAAGACTCTAGGGTTACTACTAAGGTGTCCTAATATTGCTTTAGTGACCGTACGTCCCTTTCGAATTGACCCTTACAAATTCCAATGATGGCGCTACCTATTTCTTAATAGTAGGATAGCGCAGTCTAAAAGAAACAAGAATAGAAATGATCTTTTTTCGAGTGGGTAGATGCTAGTAGGTACTTGCTCAAATCAAAACTTTTCACACTTACACTTTTCAAACAAATGTTCAAAACAACTTCATCACACCCTTGAGAACTGATACAAGGGTTATCACGAAGTAAAAAAAAATTCAAAAACAAGCACACAAACCAGTAAAAACAGTCGGTTCCTTTCCGGTTGGATGAAATAAAAGTCGATGGTGACTCTTGCTTACCGTGACATTTTGTGAATAAAAAATGCAAAACGCAAACCAGTAAAAACAGTCGGTTCTGCCACCGTATCACAGTAGGGTTACATCTAAAGGAAATCCTGGATAGTAGGGTTGTGAGAAGGAACCTGGATAGTAGGGTTACTTCGATATGAAAGCCTGGATAGTAGGGTTGTTAGAAGGAACCTGGATAGTAGGGTTACTTATATATGAAAGCCTGGATAGTAGGGCTGTGAGAAGGAACCTAGATAGTAGGGTTACTTCGATATGAAAGCATGGATATTAGGGTTGTGAGACAGAACCTGGATAGTAGGGTTACTTCGATATGAAAGCCTGGATAGTAGGGCTGGTGGGAAGAAACCTGGATAGTAGGGTTACTTCAAAGTGATAGTATAAATTAGTTGACCCGTTTTATTTTGAGAATTGAGTTTCCATTAGTCGTCTGTAGATGTAATCTGTATAACTGTTGAATTTGTTGAAGCTAGTACTCTTTTCCTGAAAAGATATCAGGGTTAGTTATATGTGATGCATGGAATGCAGGATGAGACGATGTTCTCAAAATAAATGAGATTATGTTGTATATGATATGCATGTGTATATCATGATGTATGTTCATGAAATGCTATCAGGGTATGCTCGCGTCTGGGAAAATAAATCCCTGACAGTTGCTGGAGATTTGTAAATATTCTGTCAGGAAGAGATGTTGGAGAATAACTCTGCGGGGAACAAACTTAGGAAGAGATACTCTATTGGTAGACCCGCTGATCTGGAGGAATAAACTCAGCTGGGGAAGAAATTTTGTTGCTGGAGATGATGAGTTATGTTGGAGATTGAGCTTCTGTAACTGGAAAAATAAACTCCGCTTGGGGGATGAAATTTACCGACTCGTCCGTGATTATAAACCTCAGATAGGGATAGTTATGTCCTGTGGGGAGTGTATATACCAATAATTATGTTCCCAAGCTGGCTCCGTCCCGGGCCTGCTGGGCAGAGTAACTGTAGGGTTTGGAACTTCTTGTTTTTTCCTGTTTCTGGGATTACGAGTAATTGTCTTTTGTTTTTTTTATGTAAATATTTATGAGCAGCAATCATTTTCAAATGCATATCTCAAAAATAAATTATTGGACGTTCTTGCAAAACAAAACAGAAAAAGAAAAAACAAATAGAAGTTTTGTGAAAATGATTTGTATTGATTTTTGAAGTTGGCCTATAATAGGCGTTTTTGTACAAAGGTTAACGCTCTAGTAAGAGAACACTGCCGAAAGATAGAAATTATACAACTTGTGTAAAAGAAAGAAGAACAGCTATGTGAAACGACCCCATTGGGTTCCAACTCTGCTATTGCCTTTATATCTTCAAGCGTCTCATCACTTTTCTACTTGGCCGAAGGTTGATCAGATTGGTTGGCGCCATCTGAGCTTGATAGTCGATACCGAAGTCTGGTCGTAAGATGATCCAATGAGGCATAGTGATACGCTTCAATCCCTAACTTTTTCCTGGATTGCCCTTTCGGGTTTTCAATCCACCGGGATACCCTTTTTTGCCCAAGCCTCCCTTTCAGTTTTTCGACGTGTCGGGTGTACAGATTTTTCATTTTCATCCCTTACTTTTTCTCGAACCCTTTTGGTTCATCGGGAAGCCCTTATTTTTGCCTAGGCCAGTAGACCTAGTGGGTCTTTGATTATGCGTAGTATCTTTTCACTATGTATGCATTGACAGGTTGAGGAAGGTCGTCACCATCCATGAAATGTTCTTAACCACTAGATCCCTGATTTGATATTCTTGACGCCTTACTTTCTTGTTAAAAGCCTTGATCATTCGCTTTTGATACGTATGACCGTGGCAGATAGAAGTAAGTCTCTTTTCATCGATTAGATTCATCTGATCAAGTCGGGTTTGGATCCAGTCGTCTTTGTTCAAACCCGCATCCTTCATAATCCTGAGAGAGGGTATCTGGACTTTGATGGGTAGGACTTCCTCCATGCCATATACCAGAGAGTAGGGTGTTGCCCATGTCCATGTCTGTGCTGAGGTACGGTACCCATGAAGATAAAATGGCAAGATCTCATGCAAGTCTTTATATTTCACCGTTATCTTCTGTACAATCTTCTTGATGTTCTTGTTAACTGCTTCAACAGTCCCATTCATCTTCGGCCCGTAGGGAGAAGAGTTATGATGTTGTATCTTGAACTATTTACAGAGCTCGGTGCTCATTGTGTTGTTGATATTCGTACCATTGTCAGTAATAATTCTCTCTGGTATACCATATCGACAGATCAGATTGTGTCGGATAAATCGTGCTACGACGTTCTTAGTAACCGTAGCAAAGGAAGCTGCCTCAACCCACTTCGTGAAGTAATCAATGGCTACCAGAATGAAACGATGCCCATTAGACATAGTAGGTCTGATCTTGCTGATCATGTCGATGCCCCACATCACAAAGGGCCAAGGATCCGTCAAGACATTCAGAGGAACCGGAGGTACATGCACCTTATCAGCATAAATTTGGCAGTTATGACAGGTTTGAGAGTGCTGATAACAATCGGGTTCCAAAGTGGACCAGTAATATCCTGCACGTAGGATCTTCTTATCCATGGTATGTCCACTAGAATAGGTTCTGAAGGTGCCTTCATGTAGCTCTGTCATGATCCTCTCTGCTTTGCTCTTGTCTACACACCGTAATAGTGTGGAGTCATGGTTGCGTTTATAGAGGATTCTGTAGAGGTGAAAATCGGAGATCAAGCTATTAATTAACTTGACTCACAAAAGCAAGAGTCGCCATCGCGCTTTATTATTTCCAAGGGAAAAGGGAAAAGAGCGAAATAAAACCCTAAAATATGCAATGTAAAGTAATATTTAAAAGTAATGAAAATACAATGTGTTTTTTGAAAGAGATCGAGAGTTCGGGTGTTGGTTATACAATGGGAAGGTATTAGCACCCAATGCATCTGCGGTACTCCGCAGGAACCTTTTGAAATATCTGTTTTTTGGTTAAAATTGTTTGTTTGATTAAAAGGGTTCGTTTGGCTAAAAATAGGCGTGGACGAGATTTTTGAAAATGCGATGAGCTAATGTCAAAGTTTGAACTTAAAAGGGGTATGAGTTTTAAAATTGAATTTTTAGGAAAATTAACTTAATATTAACAAAAATAGTTTAAAAATAATAATTTAGATTGGTTAGCTATTTTGGTATTTTGATTCAGTGGATTGAAGAAGAGTCGATCTTCATTGAAATTAGTTTGCGCTAGACGAAAAAATTATTTAATTTGTTTGGAGAATTTTAAATGTATTAATTTGAATAATCAATTGATAGACGTTAAGTTGATCATTTGATTATCCGAAAGTGTATATCCTAATATTAGTAAAAACTATTTTAGGCTAATCAAAAGATACCTAAAAATTATGCAAAAGTTAATAGTTTGTTTAACCTAAAATAACTAATCTAATTAACTAAAATAGATAATTAAACTAAATTAATTGATAACATATAACATATATCAAAGGAGTGTGAATAGAATTAGGAAGGTATGAAACTAGTAATAATGTACAAACTGAAATAAGAAAAGGGCCCAAGTCCAATTATTCTAAGGCCTAATTCTTATCATAATATTAATGATAAAATACATTATAATATATTGAAAAACTACCAGTAAGGAATGGGCGGCGTAATTCATCCTTTGGTGTTCTACCCATTTATTCACGGTCCAGCAAAAAGAGAGGAAAAAAATGCAGAGCAAAGTTCCACATGCCCAAACACATTTTTCTTCTTCACTTTCGCAAATCTTTCTCTCTTTCTCTTAATATCCATCTTATTCTGTAAATAAACCCCACAATAACAAACATCATCCAAGTATTTATGGAAGCCGAAAACTTACCAGAGCAAGCAACCTGCGACGGTGGAAATCACTCAGGACGGAGGAGTACGTGACAGCTTTGAAAGGTGTTGGATTAGTGGTGGTGGTGGTTCGTCAGTGTTTGCGCTGTTGTTTCGATTGTAGCCGAGAGCAAAGGGAGACGGCATAGATATGTTCCCCGATGGCCTCTATGACATTGATCAGTGGTTGTATGTCGCAGAGTGGTCTTGATCGGAGGAGGCTCGAGGAGGCGGATTATAGATGTTGATGGATTGTTGTAGAGAGACAGAAGTTGATGAAAATGAAGCAAAGTTTGGATGTTGCTGTTAAAATTGGTTTTCAGAGGTACTGTGAAGATTGAAGAATAACAGTAAAATGATATTTTTTTCCTCTCTTTTTTTTTGTGTTTTTATCCTCTGATCCCTTGTATTATTGTGTATCTCCTTTATATTGGAACAAGTATGGTTATTTGGGGGGAAAATTGGTGAGTGTTAGACTAATGTGGTATGCTGATTTTTTACTTTCTCATGCAGGATTTGTGTTGCTTATTTGGTGCAAAGCCTGTGCAATTTCAAATGTATATGTACAGGAAAACAACATGTTTTTGGACTGATTTTTTCTGTGGTGGGTAACAGGTTTTTGGACTATTATTATGGAATGGTTTACAAGGCTGTTTTATAAATGATTCTGGGCTGCATAGGGGGTTTATGGGCAGCAGCAATAGGAGCTATTTGTGCAGAATTTTTGGACTCTTTTGCAATTATAGACAGCAAAGTACAACAGGTTGGTGGAGCATAATTGTAGTAGTTTTTGGACTGAATTATTTGGACTATTTGTTTGTTTTGTTGCTGCAGGTTATGTAGAGGCAGCAGCATACATGACATTGGTTTGGCATATGGTGCAAGACTTTTGGCACAAGTGATTTGGATCAAGGCAAATTTGGACAGCAAGTTTGATGCATGAAGTTTATAAGGCATTAGAAATAGCTCAAGTCTTGATTTTCTTGTAACTTCCTTTGTAATTTTTCTTGTAATAAATGGTGTTTGAATTTTGGTGTAAATTTTTGATGAATCTCAAAATTTCTCTTGAAAATAACCTTTGACGGTATTTGAAATGCCACTTAAAATTATGTCTTGTATGAAGAATGAACCAAATGGGCTTGAATAGGTCATGAATGATGATGGTTGAATCTTTGAATGAATTTGAAGTCTCTTGAATGATTCTTGAATACAACTCACTTCTGATAAAAAATGTTGTTAACTTTGAATCATGAGTGAAAATATTTATCTTTTGTTGGCTTGTATGAATCTTGAATGATATTGGAATGGATTCTTGATCCATTCTTGAATAATCTTGAAATTACGCACCAAATTGAACCTTAATCCAACGATCGCTAATGTTCAACTGCAAATGACTTGAAGTAGGCAACAAGCAATCAAAGAATCATTGAACTAAAACTCTAGTTTCATGAATTATCCCAACATAAGAATAAAATGTCCCTTGAGAAAACGTCTGTGGCATAAACTGAACCTCGATCTTTGAAGTAATCTCATAGACAACGCTATTTCTGATACTTCGCAAAAGAATCGCCTCAGGACGTTGAAAATTAAAGAAGTTGTGACCGTTTGAACTTGAACTTGCAAGAGTTAACTTTTGGTCAAAATGCTTTGAATCGACTTGCAAACTTGATCTTTCTTCGCATTCCAAAGCATCTTGATGCACATGTAAACCAGTGATGATGAAATCTTGATTGTGCTTTGGGGAATTTTAGAAGAAGCTTGAGACCACTTATCGAATAAGGCATGGAAATAAACACACGATCCTCTGAAGATCCTCGAGACAGAAGCTATCACACTTTAAACAACTGTGATCAAAATAAGCCTGAACAAAGCTTTAGAAGTCGTGTCTTGATGAATCAGTCTTCGAGAATCAATAATCAATTGTACTTCTGGTTTCAGGGACTCAAAACCCTAATTGAGGCGCAACGCCTGATGTCCTTGATTTAGACCTGTCTCTGCACATGAAATCAAAGAAACAAAAAAAACACACACTTCGTGCTTGATTAGAAGTTAGTGATACATAAACTAAGAATGTTCAAAATACTTGACAATTTCTGCATAGTCAATGCTCGAAGGTGAGAGGTTAAAACCGACTGTAATTAGTGACCTTGACTTCTGTATAAAAATGAAAAAAATAAAAATGGGATCTTATGTCAAAAATTGGGGTATGACAGCTGCCCCTATTTAAGTTTCTTCTATCTGGAGATATGAAGATTCGAATCTTCATTTCGACGAGATTGAAGGGACTTAAATATAGAATACACAATTTTTGGCCTTAAGATACCACAATTATGTTTATGATCTGATATGAATGTAATATTTTGAATTTAATGAGGAATGATGCTGTATGAGACAAACTACTGCTAGAGAAACCAAGCACATTATACAGTAATCCTACAGGGGAAGAGATTATAACTCCACTGGGGAACAGAGCTACAGACTTCGATTGAGACTCTTATTGGGGTACAACTTCCAGAGAAGAAAAAATTACTGACTCTATCAGAGAAGATGCCTTGCATAGGCTACCAAAAGATAGATGGTTATTGACCCAAGATGATGGTGAGTTTACAACTCAGGGTCAAAGGTAGACAAAAGATACACTAACTTTTCTGATAGTGAACTACTAATTTTTACTGAAGATAGGGGTTTCATAACAAACTTCTCTGCGGGTTTTTTCTGAAGAGATACCATTTGCTGCTGAGATAACATATAGATGTATATACACAAGATGCTCAAATAAAGAGGCCGCCACTTGATGTCTTCAAAAGATATCAATAATACACAAGTTGCTCATGAAGAGCCGCCGCTTGCTGTTTTTGTTTCAAAGATAACAATAACACACAAGTTACTCATGAAGAGATCGTCGCTTGTTGTTTTTCAAAGATAACAATAACATACAAGTCGCTCATAAAGAGACCGCCGCTTGCTGTTTTTTCCAAAGATATAAAT
Organism: Vicia faba; assembly: GCA_948472305.1. Classification (NCBI taxonomy): domain Eukaryota; kingdom Viridiplantae; phylum Streptophyta; class Magnoliopsida; order Fabales; family Fabaceae; genus Vicia; species Vicia faba. The sequence goes on along the minus strand of CATIWC010000635.1, from coordinate 247,231 downwards.
AACATACAAGTTGCTCATGAAGAGACCGTCGCTTGCTGTTTTTCAAAGGTGTCAATAACAAACAAGTTGCTCATGAAGAGACCGCCGCTTGCTGTTTTTTCAAAGGTATCAATAACATACAAGTTGCTCATGAAGAGACCGTCGCTTGCTGTTTTTTCAAAGGTATCAATAACATACAAGTTGCTCATGAAGAGATCGCCGCTTGCTATTTTTCAAGAGAACAATAACACACAAGTTGCTCAAGAAGAGACCGCCGCTTGCTGTTTTTTCCAAAGATATAAATAACATACAAGTTGCTCATGAAGAGACCGCCGCTTGCTGTTTTTCAAAGGTGTCAATAACAAACAAGTTGCTCATGAAGAGACTGCTGCTTGCTATTTTTTCAAAGGTATCAATAACATACAAGTTGCTCATGAAGAGACCGTCGCTTGCTGTTTTTTCAAAGGTATCAATAACATACAAGTTGCTCATGAAGAGACCGCCGCTTGCTGTTTTTTTTTCAAAGGTAACAATAACATACAAGTTTCTCATGAAGAGACCGCCGCTTGCTGTTTTTTCAAAGGTAACAATAACATACAAGTTGCTCATGAAGAGACCGCCGCTTGCTGTTTTTCAAGAGAACAATAACACACAAGTTGCTCATGAAGAGACCGTCGCTTGTTGTTTTTTCCAAAGATATAAATAACATACAAGTTGCTCATGAAGAGACCGCCGCTTGCTGTTTTTTCAAAGGTTACAATAAAACACAAGTTGCTCATGAAGAGACTGCCGCTTGCTGTTTTCTCAAGGTATCAATAACACACAAGTTGCTCATGAAGAGACCGCCGCTTGCTATTTTTTTTCAAAGGTGACAATAACATACAAGTTGCTCATGAAGAGACCGCCGCTTGCTGTTTTTCAAAGATAATAATAACACATCGTGAAGATATTACTAGAGGTAAGAATCAATAACTTCATCGGGGATGGACAAACTTCTCATGAAGAGACCACCATTTGTCATAACATGAAGAAAATCAGAAATAATCAAACTGCTCAAATAAAGAGTCAGTCGCTTGTTGTCACGTCGATATTCCAGAAGAAGGTTATGATAACACTACCAGGGAATAAAGTTCATCTTCAATGGGGAACTATGAATAAATCCTTCCCGAGGAGACCAAGTATTTACATACGCAAGATCAATGCACTCTCCATCTAGGTTTCACAGCTTAGAGAGATTCACCAAGCAATATCTGTAATAGACAAAACGTAATCCAAGAATAAACTGGAGAGAAATAGTTAAACAAGACTCTACCAGATGAGGAATAAACTCAGTGACTTATCCTGTCCTGAGACAGAAATGAAGGCTAAAGCAACAACTCTTCCAAGAGGGATAAACTCAGTGGGGACTAAGAAAGGATACACTTTCTTCTTAAGTTGACACTCTATCTGAGGAGAGAAAATATGATAACCAAAGTATACAGATCAAGAACATCAACAAATATCAATGTGTGTGCATGATGCAAGTGTGAATGAACAAATGAACGTCATGTATATGCTGACAAAACAGATAGAGGAGATAGACAGAAGATGATAAGACATCACAGCACAACCCGACACTCAGCTAATCTCAACAAGATGGGAACATTACTGGAGATAGAACAAAAGCCATCATTGGAGCAAAGTCCTTTTACAAGGCTTAAATATCTCTGGAGAGGAAGATATTTTTCGGTGAAAACCCAAAGTCCAGTCTTCTATCGTTAATAATCTGTTGAAAGGATAACAACACGAACAATGCTTCAGCTAGAAAGAGTCTTGCTTAGCTGGAGATACTGGGAACACCGCCCTCTGATAATGTGTGCAATACATATCACATATCTTGACAAATCTGGATTGCCCCTGGGACTAATTTTGGATGCCCCATGTGATACGGTGGGAGAACTGACTTGGGTTTTGCGTTTGTATTCGCAAATGTTGCGGTTAGCAAGAGTCGCCACCGACTTTTTATTTTATCCTAAGGAAAGGTTAAAAAGCACAGCAAAAACCTTTTGAGATGTTTTCTTGGGTTCGGGGAGTAGATTATAGAAAGGGAAGGTATTAGCACCCTTTCTATCCATGGTTATCCATGGGCTCTTAGTTACTTGCTTAGATCACTTGCCTTTTGTTTTCAATTGTTTTAAATGGTGCTTTGTGTGTGGGTTTTGAAAATGTTTTGAAAAGATGCCAATGTGGTGGCAACCTTTGTAATCATCCATGTGGGGATGTATACAAAGAGGTATGTCTTTTGAAAAGGTTTTCATTTGTTTTTGAAAGTTGTTTTGAAAGTGTAGTGATGTGTGATTTTGAAATTAGGCAAGTGTTTTGTTTTTGCAAGTTTGATTCAAGTAACTAAGAGGTTATCTACTCCTAAATTTCTCAAAAGACTATTGCTATGTTTTAACCCTTTTAACAAGTTTGTTCCACCATTGTATTTGGTGGACAATCTTGTGTTAGGATGCGAAAGGGACAGGCGCGGGTCATCGTTTAGACCATAATTGCAACGACGTTAAATGTCTTTGGGCAATTTTCTTTAAGGGACTTGATCATTTGTTTTTGTTTGTTTTGAAAAGTTTTATCGAGGGACTATGATCATTCAAACTGTTTGCTTTGCCCAAAGAAGTTCAACATACAATATGGCCCATTTATTTGAAGACAACAAGTGGAATACCCTAGGGGGTGCAAGTGTGATTTGTGTGTTCATTTTCATGCTTGTTTATCTTGTATTAGGTAGAACTATTTTTTATCGTTTTTTCGCATACAAACCCTAATTCTAACATGTTATCATTAGAAAGCAATAAAGTGCGAAATTAAAATTACTAAGCTATTACAAAACCAAATATGGGAAGGGGGGTACAAATGTTCAAATGGGGATATTGACAAGAATTTAAATCTAAATTATTACATCATTTGAATATTTGCAATTTAATCAATGTTCAAAAAATTAAATAAAAATGCAAAATGCAAAAGAAATGTTTTGTATATATATGAAAAAAATATTATTTATGTAAAAGAGAAAAGAAAAATAAAAAAAATATATTATTTCTTGGAGTATTTTGAATTTAGGGCAAAAACCCTAATCTTTAAAGAAAATGTATTATTATCTAATTTAATACAACTATTTATTTATTATTTATAAAAATAAAATAAAATGAAGTATATTATGGAGAAAAGTATTTTTGTATCAAATATTAATAAAAATAAAAATTCAAGTATTTTTATATTTTTAACTTAAATATATTGATAACCATATATATATACATATACTAATTTCTTAAATATACATTATGTGCAAAAATATTTATTTATTTAATATTTTAATAAAATAAATAAAAAGTATTTTTTTATGTGACATATTTTCAGGAGGTAAATAAAAATAAAAAGAGTATTTTCACTATTTTTCTATTTATTCTAATAATAGTATATATATAATATTATGTTCAAACAAAAGAAATAATCAAATAAATATGCCATATATTCAAAAAATGATGGAAAAAATATTTTTAATTTTTTAATGCCATGAGAAAAAATAAACAAAGTCAACCAAAAAAGAAAAAGTCAAAAAAAGAGTCAAAAATGAATCAAATGGGCTCAGGGGGTGTAAACATGGAAATAGGGTGTGAAAAGAAATGACACAAAAGCCCAGCCCAAGAAGACACTGTCTTCAACCTCCAGCAACAAAATTCAAAAAAACGCGCGCCCCTGTTCTTCAATGTCCAACTCTCGATTCCTGGCTTTTCAGCAAAAACTCATAACACAACAAATGTTCAGCATGAAGAGACGGTTCTAACCATATAAAGAACTTGACCTATCTCTCTAAGATGAGGGAGAATTTCTCCTCCCCCAAATCCTAACCTAGTTTTTCATCAATGTTCAGAACCAAAATTCTCTCTACTCAGGCAAAAGAAATGAAATGTAAAGATATGTACATGTTCAGGGCTATGAGTAGAACCTTGTTTCTTCACAAACTTAAGACTAAGGATGAATGATAAGAGAGATACGAGTTTAAAGTTTTACCTGTGCAGTTGAACTTCAATCTGGAGAATGAGGAACTTCTAGTACAAGGTAATGATTGGAAAAGCTTCCTTGAGGTCTAGGGATGCTTTTTCAATGCCTGCTTGGTCTTGAAACTTCTTGTATCGAGCTGTGGAACTTCAACTGCAAAAGGAAAAAATGAAAATGGTGGAAACTGTTAGAGTGATTACAGGTCAGGTTTTAGGCCATGGTTAGCTTTCATATGTTGTAAGGAAGGTGTATGAATTGTTTTTGGTGAGAATGCTCGAGGGAAGTGGGAGTTTGCACTCAATCTGCAGGGGTTCCCCTGTTTGTGCAGTTTCAAGGTGATTTTGATATGGAGGATGCTTGAGAGGTTCAGGACTCGTGCCAAAGCTTGGGTATGTTCTATGGAATGTGTTTGATAGCTTTTGTGTTTTGTTTCTAAGCTGAAGAGAGAGTTGTGATAAGTTATGCAATGTTACTTGAAAATGAAGCAAGCAAAGGTCACTTTGTGTTTTTGGTCAGTAGGGGCCTCTAATCCTGCTGCATAATCTTCTCTTGATCAGAGCAACTTGTCCATAATCTTGTGCCAAGAGGATTTTGCTTGTACTTGCTTGGATTTCAAATTGACATAAAGCTAGCTTTTTACAAAAATGGATAAAGCACTTTATCTAGTTTAGGATTAATCCACTATGCAATGTTAGAACACAAAGAACATGGCCTAAACACATTGAATATGCATTAAATTATTGAGTATGTAATGGTTCAAGGACCTGTAATCAAGCATAAAGCAAACTGAATTCAAATTTGCAAGATTAAGAACATGTTTTGATGAAGAACAAAAGTGAATTTTTGCCAACTTGTGAAATTCGAATCTCTCAAGTTATGAGGTTGTTTGAGAAGTTCTTGGACATTTTGGAAAGCTTGGAATGTGTACTACAATCCATCTTTGAAATGCAAATTAAAATTCCAAGTGGAAGGGTATGAAAAATGGCCTTGAAGTGGGGTAGAAAACCTTGTCAAAATAGGTTAAAATTCACTAAGTTAAAAATGGTTTAGTGCCCTTATTCAAAAAATTGTAACTTGAGATATAAGCTTCAAATGAGAAAATTTTGTGAATCAAAGTTGTAGATTATGCAACAAGCTACAACTTTCATGTTTTGACTTTTGTTTGAATCCAAATGGATCTTGGTGAAAAGATGGGGCAAAGTTGGGAAAAAATTAGGGTTTTTCATAACTTAGAAAAATTCTAAGTTATGAAAAATTCCATTTTCAAACCCTAATTTGCATTTTGTGATTTCTTGGTGAACAAGTTTCATGATTTGGCAAGTTTTGATGAAAAATGAATCTTGACTATTGATTTTGACCAAAAAGTCAAAGTTTGACTTTTCAGTATACAGTCAAAATTGATCAATTGACTGGGAAATTCAACTGTCAACCTTGTGTACTTGGGATTTTTTGAGCTTGATGAATGTGTCAAGACCATTTCATTGAGTCCTTGAGTCCATATGTGAACTTGGTTTGCCATTGGCTAGGTCAAACAGTCAAAAATTGCCTTTGTGCAGTCAAAACCCTAAAAATGACCATTTTGCCCTTTTGATGATCTGATCAAATTTCTTATGGAATTGTGATCCAAACTTGATCAAATGATTCATGTGAGTTCATAATGTTGATGTGGATCAAATTTCATGAGGTTTGACTGTCAATTGGCCATAGTTGACTTTTTCCCCCATACAGCTGATTTCTAGGTCAACTGTCCAATTGATTGGGCAAAACTTGGAATCAAGACTTGAAACTTGGTATAGGTAAACTTGGGAGTCCAATATGAAGCATGAAAGTCATCTTAGGCATTTTAGGTCAAAACATCCTTAGGAAAACACAAACCCTAATTTTGAGTCCACAGTGCAAGGAGAAGTCTTGAGTAGAGGAAACCCTAATTGGATCTTGATCTTCAAAGGTCTTATGATGAGAAAATGTTGAGGAAATGGGAGGGCAAATTTTGGGGTACAACAGTTGCCCCTGTTCAATCTTCTTGAACCTGAAGAGTTAGATTGGCAAGTTTGCCTTTCGTGACTCGAGGGTAAAAGGAGATTGGACACTAGAGTGCCCGGAAATTTGCACTCGCATGCTGGAGTCTCAACAATGTGGTGTCGGGAATGGGCTTATAGATGCCATTTGGAGAGATGGTGGATAGGGAGATGGGCTTATAGATGCCATCTAGAAGTGTCGATCGCATAAGAGATTCCTTAGCGAGAACTTGTGTATTTAAGAAAGACGGATGTTTTCCTGGCTTGTTACAGGTGTTTGATCTTCAATCTCCTTATGCAGATATGCCCTGGCTTGATACAGGTATCGAATCTACAATCGGTTTGCTCACAGATGTGCCCTGGCTGGATACAGGAGTCGAATCTGGAAATAGTCGTTAATAGATGTGCCCTGGCTGGATACAGGAATCGAATCTTCGAACTCTTCAGACGTGCCCTGGCTAGATACAGGAATCGAGTCTGGAGATGGTTGTTAACAGATATGCCCTGGCTGGATACAGGAATCGAATCTGGAGATGTTGTAGTTGATAGATGTGCCCTGGCTGGATACAGGAATCGAATCTTTGAACTCTTCAGACGTGCCCTGGCTAGATACAGGAATCGAGTCTGGGAACGTGGTAATCAGATATGCCCTGGCTGGATGCAGGAATCGAATCTGGCATTGCGATAGTTGCTAGATATGCCCTGGCTGGATACAGGAATCGACTCTTCGAAATCTTCAGACGTGCCCTGGCTAGATACAGGAATCGAGTTTGGAAACTGATCACTCTCAGATGTGCCCTGGCTAGATACAGGTATCGGATCTGGAATTGTGACAGTTGAAGGTAGTTGTTTTTTTTTGGGATTGTCTTTTTCCTGAAAAGGCAAAAACATAATTTGTATGCAATGTCATGATGTATGATATGCATGATATCATGATGTTCAACATGAGATAGTGTTGTATGTGTTTCATCATGTATGTAAGCAAGGTGTATGAAAATGTGAAATGTTCATGGATGTAATTTCGCCTTAGGAAAATAAATCCTTGACGGTCGGCCGGAGAGTTGCTCTGTGGAAGAGATACTTGGCCGAAGTTTTACTGAGAGGCCCGTTGAGGACTTTAATGATGGATTCCGCTGGGGATAATGATGATAAACTCCGCTGGGTATTTGAAGGGACTTCGCCGAGGGCGGTCTTCCGTGGTTTTTAGCTGAGGATAACCCAGTTATAAGTCCTTGTGAGGAAATAACTCTAAATAAAACTCGGGAGAGACGTCCGTGCTCCGCAGGGGATAAGCTTCCAGAATCTACTGGGGATGAGCTTTAAGACCTGCCGGGGAATGTTGTGTCCTTTCAGGATCGACGGGGAATCAACTCCGCTTGGGGAAAGTATTGCCGAATTTTGTTTTACTCTGCAGGGAAATTGAGATGAACTGGCTACCTTCTTCAGTTGAACCTACCTTGGTACCTTGGCGGACAAAACAACCAGACTGCATTAGACAACTTCAATTCCCCCTGTCTCTGATGTCACCTGTAATCAATTTCTTGTTTCATATGCAAATATTTATGAATCAGCAATTTGATGTCAAATGCATATATCAAGAATGAACATCGGACGTTCTTCGCAAGACAAGACAAAACAAAGGAAATCAATGGTAATTTGTACGGACAAGTGAATTTGTATTGATTTAAACTTTGCCTGTGAATAGGCGTTTTTTGTACAAGAGGCTGACATCCTAGTAAGAGGATATCGCCAAATAGTATAAAGTTTACAATTTGAAAAAGGAAACAAAACAGCTATGTGAACAATCCCACTGGGTTCCTAACTCTGCTATCGCCTTTATGTCTTCGAACGTCTCATCGCCTTGCTGCCTAATTGGAGATGAAGCTGATTGGTCGATGCCGAAATCTTGAGCCAGATAGTTGATGCCGAATTCCGGATGCGAAGTGATCCAATGAGACATAGTGTTACGCTTTTATCCCTAACTTTTGCCTGGACCGCCCTTTCGGGTTTTCAGTCCACCGGGATACCCATTTTTGCCCAAGCCGCCCTTTCAGGTTTTCGACTTGCCGGGTGTACAGATTTTTATTCATTTCATCCCTTATTTTTGCCCGAACCCTTTTGGTTCACCGGGAAGCCCTTATTTTTGCCTAGGTATGTCAACCTAGCGGGTCTTTTATTTATGCGTAGTATTTTTTCACTATGTCTGTATTGGCGGGGTGAGGAAGGTCGTCACCATCCATGGTGGTTAGGATCATGGCTCCTCCTGAGAACACACGTTTAACCACAAATGGCCCTTCGTATGTAGGGGTCCATTTGCCCCGGGGATCACTTTGAGGAAGGATGATGCGTTTGATTACCAGGTCCCCAACTTGATACTCTTGCGGTCTGACTTTCTTGTTAAATGCCCTGATCATCCGTTTTTGATACGTTTGACCATGACAGATAGCAGTGAGCCTCTTTTCGTCAATCAGATTTAATTGATCAAGTCGAGTCTGGATCCAATCATCTTCATTCAAGTCTGCATCTTTCATTATCCGGAGAGAGGGTATCTGGATCTCGATTGGCAAGACTGCCTCCATGCCATAGACCAAGGAGAAGGGAGTTGCCTCGGTTGATGTCCTTGCTGAGGTGCGGTACCCATGAAGAGCGAACGGTAACATCTCGTGCCAATCTTTATAGGTCACTGTCATCTTCTGCACAATTTTCTTGATATTCTTATTGGCTGCCTCTACAGCCCCATTCATCTTCGGCCGGTAGGGAGAAGAATTATGGTGTTGTATCTTGAATTGTTCACAGAGTTCAGTGATCATTTTGTTATTGAGATTGGTACCATTGTCCGTAATGATTCTTTCCGGGACTCCGTACCGACAGATCAGATTATGCCGGATGAAACGTGCCACGACGCTCTTGGTTACTGTGGCATAGGAAGCTGCCTCAACCCATTTCGTGAAGTAATCGATCGCCACCAAGATGAAGCGATGCCCATTGGATGCCGTTGGTCGGATCTCACCGATCATATCGATGCCCCACATTGCGAAAGGCCAAGGTGCCGTTAGGACATTCAAAGGAACCGGAGGGATATGCACCTTGTCAGCATAGATCTGGCATTTATGACAAGTTCGGGAGTGTTGGTAACAATCGGCTTCCATTGTGGACCATAAATATCCTGCCCGAAGGATTTTCTTAGCCATGGTGTGTCCACTGGAATGTGTTCCAAATGTACCTTCATGCAGTTCCATCATGATTTTCTCCACTTCAGCCTTATCCACACAACGTAGCAGAGTCGAATCATGATTCCGTTTGTAGAGAATGTCGTTGCTGAGGAAGAATTTTGCAGCAAACCTCCTCATGAACTTCTTATCATTGACAGATGCACCTTCAGGGTATTCCTGAGCTTCCAAATACCTCTTCACCTCATGATACCAGGGTTTTTCAACAACCTTCTCAGCCTCGAGCTCGCAACAGTATGCCGGTTCATCCAACTTCCAGATAATGATTCGGGGAGCCTCATTGTCCCATTTAACTTTGAACATTGAAGACATCGTGGCTAGTGCGTCCGCTAGCTGATTCTCCTCTCTGGGGAAATGCTCAAAAGTTATCTGTTCAAAGTGGGGAAGCAAGGTCGACACATACTCCTTGTAAGGAATAAGATTCGGGTGTTTCGTATCCCACTCGCCTTTGATCTGATTGATCACGAGAGCGGAATCTCCGAAGACACTTAGAAATTTGATCCTTAAGTCGATTGCAGCTTGTAAACCCATGATACATGCCTCATATTCTGCCATATTGTTGGTGCAGCTGAAACATAATCGGGCGGTGAGGGGAGTATGAGTTCCTTTGGGAGATATGATTACAGCGCCGACGCCGTTACCCAAAGCATTAGAGGCTCCATCAAAATGCATAGACCATCGGGATCCTTCCTCAGGTCCTTCATCCGGTCCAGGTACTTCACAGTCAGTTACCACCATGATGTCTTCGTCCGGAAAATCAAAGTTCAATGATTGGTAATCGTCCACAGGTTGGTGTGCCAAATGATCTGCCAGTACACTTCCCTTAATTGCTTTCTGAGTTGTATACTGGATATCATATTCTGTCAAGATCATTTGCCATCTCGCTATTCTTCCAGACAGAGCGGGCTTTTCGAATATGTACTTGATGGGATCCATCTTTGAAACCAATAAAGTAGTGTGAGTCAGCATATACTGTCTCAGCCGGCGAGCAGCCCATACAAGAGCGCAGCAAGTTTTCTCAAGCAGTGAGTAACGAGACTCACAGTCGGTAAACTTTTTGCTCAAGTAATAAATAGCGTGCTCTTTTCGGCCAGACTCGTCATGCTGCCCCAGCACACACCCCATTGAATTGTCAAGTACCGTCAAGTATAGTATCAGAGGTCTTCCTTCCACCGGTGGCATAAGAATGGGTGGCTCTTGGAGGTATTCCTTTATCCTTTCAAAGGCAGCCTGACATTCATCATTCCAGCGTACTACTTGATCTTTCTTTAGCAATTTGAAGATTGGCTCACAAGTAGCAGTTAGATGTGAGATGAATCGGGCAATGTAATTCAATCGTCCTAGGAAACCTCTGACTTCTTTCTCTGTTCTTGGAGTCGGCATCTCTTGTATGGCTTTTACCTTGGCGGGGTCCACCTGAATACCCTTATCACTTACAATGAAACCTAGCAATTTTCCGGACCTTACCCCAAAGGTGCATTTGTTGGGATTCAACCTCAGCTTGTATAACTTGAGTCGGTCAAACAACTTCCTCAGATGGTCAAGGTGCTCCTCCTCAGTTTGAGACCTTGCAATCATGTCATCAACGTATACCTCAATCTCATGATGGATCATATCATGAAATAAAGCAACCATGGCACGTTGATAGGTTGCCCCAACATTTTTCAATCCGAATGGCATGACCTTATAACAGAAGGTGCCCCACTGAGTCACAAAGGTAGTCTTCTCCATATCCTCTGGAGCCATCTTGATCTGATTATACCCTGAAAAACCATCCATGAAGGAGAACACCTTGTGTTGGGCTGTATTGTCAACAAGGACGTCAATGTGAGGTAGGGGGAAGTCATCCTTGGGGCTGGCCCTGTTCAGATCCCTGTAGTCAACACACATTCTGACTTTACCGTCCTTCTTCGGCACTGGCACCACATTGGCAACCCACTGAGGGTAAGAAGTTACTACAAGGAACCCGGCATCAAACTGTTTCATAACCTCGGCCTTGATCTTTTCAGACATCTCTGGACGCATCCGTCGGACTTTTTGCTTTACCGGAGGGCAATCTTCCTTGGTTGGCAGGTGGTGAACTACAATGTCGGCATCCAAACCAGGCATATCTTCATAGGACCAAGCAAAAATTTCCATGTAGTCTTGTAGCATCTGGATCAATCGTTGCTTCACGCCGAGCTCTAGATTGGCACCAATCTTGACCTCTTTCCTATCTGTCTCAGTACCCAGGTTAATTGTCTCCACCGGCTCTTCATGTGGTTGAATAGCTCTCTCTTCCTGGAGTAGCAGTCTTGCGAGTTCACCAGGCACTTCGCAATCATCTTCACCTTCGTCTTCGGCCAAGTTGATCGGATTTTCGAAGTCATAACTGGCGGTAGCAGAGCTGTTACTAGTGAGATCCAGAGTGGATTGAAACCTGTATAAGTGAGTGTGTGTAAATATAGCTGTTTTGCAATATATATAACACAGAAAGGAAAAGAGCACAAGATTTGAAATGCAACAAACGTCCAATGTTTTGATTGATGATATATGAAAATGTCATACAAAAAGCCCTCACAAATGGAGCTACGATGCCCCGGGTAGGACACCGAGCCAACAAAGTTTTAACATATTGTTTGTTACAAATTGGAAATCAAAAGAAATTGATTACTACGTGACAAATGTGATAGGGGTAAAATCCTTTGCCGTCCAGTTGCTTGGTCCGTTGCTGGTAGTCGGGTAGATCCAACTGTCAAATTCTACTTCCTCTACATCCTCCTCGATAGCATTCACCCTTGAGCTGGAGATAAACACCGGAGCCTTTCTGATCTTCTCTTTGCACACAGCCTTCTGAGCCTCTGCAGTAAAGCCTAGCCCAAACTTGTCGTTCTTCTGAGTGAAGTCAGGAAGCTGACCCCAATTTGCACAATTGCCTTTCTGAACCACAGCCCGGGCATCCCTTAGGGAAGCCATCTTCAAGGAAACATTCTCTTCGACCGCTGTCTCTGCTGCTGCTGAAATTGGATGTACTTCCTCGAAATGCTGAAAGGGGGTTTCAATAAACTCCCCATCCATCTCAATGTATCTGAAGGAATTCAAATGGCTCACCATGTACTCCTCTTCTCCTTGCACAGTGACGATCTTCCCCCTGACGGGATACTTCAGCTTCTGGTGCAAGGTGGAGGTCACTGCCCCAGCTTTATGGATCCAAGGTCGACCCAGTAGACAAGAGTACGATGGACGTATATCCATCACATAAAAGGTAGAGTCAAACACTTGGGAGCCCACACGAATAGGGATGTTAACCTCTCCATGAACCATCCTTTTGGAACCGTCAAAGGCCCTGACGATGATATTGCTGGGTTTCAACTCCAGGCCTTCATAATCCAGACGGTCTAAAGCCTTTTTTGGTAGAACATTCAAGGAAGAACCAGTATCCACCAATACATGTGCCAGAGTAGTGCCCCTGCATTCAATAGAGACATGCAGGGCATCATTGTGGTCTCTCCCTTTCGCGGTCAGGTCAGCATCTGAAAAACCCAAGCCATTGTCTGCTGTCAGATTCGCTATGCAATCAGTGAACTGGACTGCAGACGTCTCCTGTGGCACATGGGCCGTCTTGAGAAATGAGATCAAGGCCTTAGCATGGGCCTCGGAGCATAGCAATAAGGAGAGCAGGGAGATCTTGGAGGGTGTATGCCCCAACTGCTCGACAACATTAAAATCACTCTTCTTTATTATTTTCAGAATCTCCTCCATTTCTTGTCGGGAGGCCTCAGCATTTATAGGTATTGGTGCCTCCTTCCGGGCAGGCTCTTCTTCAATCCCTTTGCCCCGAGCATTTGATGACTCGGCAGCAGGGGAAACAACTTGATCAGCAACAGTAACAGGTATACTTGTAGGTTTTATAAGAAGGGGTCTTCGAATAGCGGGCGGTGCAATGTCAGGCGAGAAGAGCCTGCCACTGCGGGTAACCTTGGCTGGACCAGTGATATCGCAGATACTGGCACCAGTGTCGAATTCTTGTTTGATTCCATTTACATACACGTCTGCCCCATAATGCCAGGGGACAGCTTTATCAGATATGTAGGGGAGAGGCCCTGGGACAGTAATAATCACAGGTGCAACAGTCATAATTTGAACAGGCTTCTTCGGGGGAGCCTTGATTGGATTTTTGAAGATGGTAATCACAGAAACTTCTTTCATCGGAACCAACTGAACAACAGACTTTTTGAATAGAATTTCCTTGCTATCCATTAGGCCTTGGATGCCTAACCTCAGCAAGGGACAATCAGATAGGGAAACAGCACAGAACAGGCAACCTTCACCGCAACCCGGAAATAAACCGGCCCGCAGTAGGTTCTTCTTAACAGTCTTCAGAGGGGTGACAACTTCATTTACCGAAACAGCGTACATTTCTTCTTCGATGGCATTTACTCTATGCTGGGGCATAGGAGCAGTTACAACATTTGGTCTCTCCGGCGCTTCAAACTGAATTTCCTTTGCGTCGATCAGATCTTGTACTTTGTTTCTCAAGGCCCAGCAATCATCAGTAGTGTGCCCGGGACTATCAGAATGATAAGCACACCGGGCATTTGGGTTATACTTAGGAGATGCAGTGTTGACGACTTTAGGAGCTTCTTTGAGGGTCACCAGGTTGGTGGATAACAGTTGGGGTAAAATTTGAGATAAGGTCATACTCAGTCGGGTATACTGCCTCTTGGGCCTTTCGCTTCTTTGTTGATTGTACTGCTGAGGAGCAGCAACAGGTTTTGAAATGACCAAAGCATTGACGGCTTGGCGATTTTCGGGCTTGACTTGTCTTCTAGGACCATAGACGGCACTTGCTTCTTTCTTAAACGGCCTCTTCTCAGCACTTGTGGAGGCAGCCTTCTGTATCTTGCCTGACCTGATGCCAGCTTCAATTATTTCTCCCGTCAATATCAAATCTGTAAACCCAGCGGAGGAGTTACCAACCAAATGATTGAAAAACGGACCAGACAACGTCCCTAGAAACATATCAACCAGCTCTCGATCAGTTAATGGAGGCTGCACCCTGCCAGCCAAATCTCTCCATTTTTGAGCGTACTCCTTGAACCCTTCACCCGTTCCTAGAGACATACCCTGAAGTTGGGTACGCGTAGGAGCGAGATCAGAATTGTATTGTATTGTCTGTAGAATGCGGTTGCCAAATCTTCCCAGTGCTGGATGCTGGCTCCATCTAATTGGTAGAACCATTCAAGCTGTGACCCTGAGAGGCTATCTTGGAAGAAGTGAATCCAGAGGTTCTTATCCGCCGTGTAAGGTTGGATTTTCCTTACGTACGACCTTAGATGCAGCTTTGGGCAGGAGACCCCATCATACTTGGCGAAGGCAGGCGCCTTAAACTTGTGTGGAATGACTACCCCAGAAGATAACCCTAAATCTCCGAAATCCAGTCCCGGCACATTCTGAATTTCCATGGCGCTTAAGCTGTCCTCCAATTGCTTGTATCTGTCAGCAGCAGGTGGGTATTGTTCGTCGTTATAGTCCGTCTCGTTGTCGGAGACTGCGGGACTAGGAGCTCCTCCCCCTTGGGGACTGTTTTTCTCAGCAGAAGAAGTGGTTGGATCAGCTTCATTATGGAGTGTGTTCCCAAATCTGCGTCCGGTGTTGAACAACGCAGTCCTCTTTTTCTTCTTCTTCTTTAGGAGTAGAGTCTTCAGCTCTTGCTGACCTTGGGCTAGGCTTAGGACCATCTCTTGAAACTGTGCACTTTGGGCCTGAAGGGCCTTGATTGCTTGCTCACTGGATGAGTCTGGATTCATGATGACTGTGCACACAAACAGCGAAGAAAATTAAGCAACCTGTGAAATAGGGTACCTGCTATGCATATGGTGCAATAGAATGCGTATGTTTTATGTTTTCAAAGACAAACAAGATTCAACTTTGTAGACAAAAAGGGAAACACACTTCATTAGATTAAAATTTTCAATTGTTCAACAATTTGCCCTTAGGCATTACAGGAATGAAAAATACTGGAAAGGAAATAAACTACAAAAGGAAACAAACAAAGCTCATCAATGCTCCCATGGCCTTCTTTTTTCAGTGCTGATGTAGTTGTTCAGGACCCGTTCTTCCTCCAATTGCTTAGTTAGCCTCTGGATCTTCCGCTCCTGCTCGTTGAATTTCTCTCTATAGAAATCCCGTTCTTCCTTTAGCTGCGCCCAAGATCTCTTCATGGTGTCAAAATCAGTAGGTATCTGAGGAGGGAGGACAGTTGGAGGAACCCCATCTTCATCAGGAGATTCCAGAATGAAAGGTCTAACAGCTTCGTAGGGCATACC
Source organism: Vicia faba (assembly GCA_948472305.1). Classification (NCBI taxonomy): domain Eukaryota; kingdom Viridiplantae; phylum Streptophyta; class Magnoliopsida; order Fabales; family Fabaceae; genus Vicia; species Vicia faba. The sequence continues at coordinate 231,658 of CATIWC010000635.1, read as the reverse complement.
TAACTTCCGAGCACGGATGCGGACCCATTTGCAATAGGGCTTCAATGGCAGAGAAGTCTTTGGTCCCAACTCATGTGGGTCAGCTTTGTGAATTCTGTCCCAAGCTTTAATGAATCCTTGGCGTAGTTTGTCACTGTCTCCCTGAAACTCAAAATGGAAGTGAGGAACCAGCATTTCATGAGGCCCATCTCCTCTGGCTCTTCCAAACTGTCGGAGAGCTAAGCACGGATTGTAAGAGATTCCTCCTTGGATACCAATCAACGGGACATTAGGGTATTCTCCGCAACGGTCGATAACAGCTACCTCATCCAAACCTCTGAGAGTCCAGGTGATGTCATTATCAGTGAGAGACATTAACCTCCGAGCCCAGCCTTTTCCTTCTTCATTCTTCAGCACGAACTTAGGAAGGTGCGAAATAAACCACCTTACTAGCAAAGGAGCACAACACCACGGAGTCCCCCGTTTTCGAGCAGTACGAGCATAGAGTTGTTGTAGAATATCACCCAAAAGAGTGGGTATCGGATTCCGAGACATGAAGATCCTTATGACATGGATACTGATAAAGGTGTCAGGGTTGGGAAATAGTACCAGACCATAGATCAAAAGAGCTAGAATATCCTCATATGCCTTGAAGTCCAAGTCATTCCAGAAATCATTAGCCTTGCCAACCAGAAATTTGACCAAAAAGCCCTTGATCCCATTTCTAGTTTCCCAGTTGGACAAAACCTCTTCTTGGTCAAGGGGAGAATTGCAGCAATCTCCTCAGGCCTAGGAGTCTTTTCCAAACCAGTGAATGGAGTTTGTTCCAAGACAGGAATCCCAAGCAAATAAGAAAATTCTTCCAGGGTAGGAACCAGCTGGAAGTCTTGAAAGGTGAAACAGTGATACAGAGGGTCATAAAACTGGGTCAGAACACTTATCAGTTGTTGGTCCCATTTTGCAGTGATCAAGCTAAGGAGAGAGCCATGTCTGTTGATGAAAGAAGAAGTGTTTGGAATCTTTCCAACCAAATCCTTGAGCAAAGTTGGTGGCTGAACAAAGTTGAGCCGGACAGTATTCCTACGTACGGGCATCATGATGTCCTACAAAACAGAGCAAAGATGAAACTTTTTTGTCTTTGAAATGGGTTAGTCCTTTGTACAGGATGCATGTAATGGTATGATGGCATGATGCTATGATGAAACACACCACAAGTATTCACATAGGCAAATAAGGCACACAAGTCACACAAGACACCCTTAGGTTTCAAGCCAGCATGAGTTTCAGGTATTACCCTCTTTTGGTTTTGTTGGTTAAAACCTATCCTATCAAAAGTAACCGGGTTCTAGAGGATCTCAAATCATTGGCTACCCTCCATCGGTCATAACTCCAGCATCGCAATCTTTTCTCGCGGCCAGAACCATCTCGAGAGTTTAGCCTCAATGAGTGTAGCCTACTGCTACTGCCCTAATAGCCAAGTTGGTCAATTTAGGGTTCTAAGGTTTGTTGGTGTTTAATGACCCCTTAGAAGACCTATATTCTCCCCGTTACAACACAAGGGATATAGGTACAGACTAAGATGCCACACCAACGTAGCCACTGCTTCACCCATGTCGGTCTACGCCGGACAGGTCCCTCACAGATTATGCTACCTAAAAAGGGTATATCCCAGATCCGGGTTAGGATCTATGAACTCCGATGCAAAGCCCACAAATATAAAAGCAAACAAAGCAAACAATTGAAAACAAAGGTGATCTAAGCCCTAAGGTTACTCCACTTTTGAAAGTTATCCCCAGCAGAGTCGCCAGTTCTGTGATACGGTGGGAGAACTGACTTGGGTTTTGCGTTTGTATTCGCAAATGTTGCGGTTAGCAAGAGTCGCCACCGACTTTTTATTTTATCCTAAGGAAAGGTTAAAAAGCACAGCAAAAACCTTTTGAGATGTTTTCTTGGGTTCGGGGAGTAGATTATAGAAAGGGAAGGTATTAGCACCCTTTCTATCCATGGTTATCCATGGGCTCTTAGTTACTTGCTTAGATCACTTGCCTTTTGTTTTCAATTGTTTTAAATGGTGCTTTGTGTGTGGGTTTTGAAAATGTTTTGAAAAGATGCCAATGTGGTGGCAACCTTTGTAATGATCCATGTGGGGATGTATACAAAGAGGTATGTCTTTTGAAAAGGTTTTCATTTGTTTTTGAAAGTTGTTTTGAAAGTGTAGTGATGTGTGATTTTGAAATTAGGCAAGTGTTTTGTTTTTGCAAGTTTGATTCAAGTAACTAAGAGGTTATCTACTCCTAAATTTCTCAAAAGACTATTGCTATGTTTTAACCCTTTTAACAAGTTTGTTCCACCATTGTATTTGGTGGACAATCTTGTGTTAGGATGCGAAAGGGACAGGCGCGGGTCATCGTTTAGACCATAATTGCAACGACGTTAAATGTCTTTGGGCAATTTTCTTTAAGGGACTTGATCATTTGTTTTTGTTTGTTTTGAAAAGTTTTATCGAGGGACTATGATCATTCAAACTGTTTGCTTTGCCCAAAGAAGTTCAACATACAATATGGCCCATTTATTTGAAGGCAACAAGTGGAATACCCTAGGGGGTGCAAGTGTGATTTGTGTGTTCATTTTCATGCTTGTTTATCTTGTATTAGGTAGAACTATTTTTTATCGTTTTTTCGCATACAAACCCTAATTCTAACATGTTATCATTAGAAAGCAATAAAGTGCGAAATTAAAATTACTAAGCTATTACAAAACCAAATATGGGAAGGGGGTACAAATGTTCAAATGGGGATATTGACAAGAATTTAAATCTAAATTATTACATCATTTGAATATTTGCAATTTAATCAATGTTCAAAAAATTAAATAAAAATGCAAAATGCAAAAGAAATGTTTTGTATATATATGAAAAAAATATTATTTATGTAAAAGAGAAAAGAAAAATAAAAAAAAATATTATTTCTTGGAGTATTTTGAATTTATGGCAAAAACCCTAATCTTTAAAGAAAATGCATTATTATCTAATTTAATACAACTATTTATTTATTATTTATAAAAATAAAATAAAATGAAGTATATTATGGAGAAAAGTATTTTTGTATCAAATATTAATAAAAATAAAAATTTAAGTATTTTTATATTTTTAACTTAAATATATTGATAACCATATATATATACATATACTAATTTCTTAAATATACATTATGTGCAAAAATATTTATTTATTTAATATTTTAATAAAATAAATAAAAAGTATTTTTTTATGTGACATATTTTCAGGAGGTAAATAAAAATAAAAAGAGTATTTTCACTATTTTTCTATTTATTCTAATAATAGTATATATATATATAATATTATGTTCAAACAAAAGAAATAATCAAATAAATATGCCATATATTCAAAAAATGATGGAAAAAATATTTTTAATTTTTTAATGCCATGAGAAAAAATAAACAAAGTCAACCAAAAAAGAAAAAAGTCAAAAAAAGAGTCAAAAATGAATCAAATGGGCTCAGGGGGTGTAAACATGGAAATAGGGTGTGAAAAGAAATGACACAAAAGCCCAGCCCAAGAAGACACTGTCTTCAACCTCCAGCAACAAAATTCAAAAAAACGCGCGCCCCTGTTCTTCAATGTCCAACTCTCGATTCCTGGCTTTTCAGCAAAAACTCATAACACAACAAATGTTCAGCATGAAGAGACGGTTCTAACCATATAAAGAACTTGACCTATCTCTCTAAGATGAGGGAGAATTTCTCCTCCCCCAAATCCTAACCTAGTTTTTCATCAATGTTCAGAACCAAAATTCTCTCTACTCAGGCAAAAGAAATGAAATGTAAAGATATGTACATGTTCAGGGCTATGAGTAGAACCTTGTTTCTTCACAAACTTAAGACTAAGGATGAATGATAAGAGAGATACGAGTTCAAAGTTTTACCTGTGCAGTTGAACTTCAATCTGGAGAATGAGGAACTTCTAGTACAAGGTAATGATTGGAAAAGCTTCCTTGAGGTCTAGGGATGCTTTTTCAATGCTTGCTTGGTCTTGAAACTTCTTGTATCGAGCTGTGGAACTTCAACTGCAAAAGGAAAAAATGAAAATGGTGGAAACTGTTAGAGTGATTACAGGTCAGGTTTTAGGCCATGGTTAGCTTGCATATGTTGTAAGGAAGGTGTATGAATTGTTTTTGGTGAGAATGCTCGAGGGAAGTGGGAGTTTGCACTCAATCTGCAGGGGTTCCCCTGTTTGTGCAGTTTCAAGGTGATTTTGATATGGAGGATGCTTGAGAGGTTCAGGACTCGTGCCAAAGCTTGGGTATGTTCTATGGAATGTGTTTGATAGCTTTTGTGTTTTGTTTCTAAGCTGAAGAGAGAGTTGTGATAAGTTATGCAATGTTACTTGAAAATGAAGCAAGCAAAGGTCACTTTGTATTTTTGGTCAGTAGGGGCCTCTAATCCTGCTGCATAATCTTCTCTTGATCAGAGCAACTTGTCCATAATCTTGTGCCAAGAGGATTTTGCTTGTACTTGCTTGGATTTCAAATTGACATAAAGCTAGCTTTTTACAAAAATGGATAAAGCACTTTATCTAGTTTAGGATTAATCCACTATGCAATGTTAGAACACAAAGAACATGGCCTCAACACATTGAATATGCATTAAATTATTGAGTATGTAATGGTTCAAGGACCTGTAATCAAGCATAAAGCAAACTGAATTCAAATTTGCAAGATTAAGAACATGTTTTGATGAAGAACAAAAGTGAATTTTTGCCAACTTGTGAAATTCGAATCTCTCAAGTTATGAGGTTGTTTGAGAAGTTCTTGGACATTTTGGAAAGCTTGGAATGTGTACTACAATCCATCTTTGAAATGCAAATTAAAATTCCAAGTGGAAGGGTATGAAAAATGGCCTTGAAGTGGGGTAGAAAACCTTGTCAAAATAGGTTAAAATTCACTAAGTTAAAAATGGTTTAGTGCCCTTATTCAAAAAATTGTAACTTGAGATATAAGCTTCAAATGAGAAAATTTTGTGAATCAAAGTTGTATATTATGCAACAAGCTACAACTTTCATGTTTTGACTTTTGTTTGAATCCAAATGGATCTTGGTGAAAAGATGGGGCAAAGTTGGGAAAAAATTAGGGTTTTTCATAACTTAGAAAAATTCTAAGTTATGAAAAATTCCATTTTCAAACCCTAATTTGCATTTTGTGATTTCTTGGTGAACAAGTTTCATGATTTGGCAAGTTTTGATGAAAAATGAATCTTGACTCTTGATTTTGACCAAAAAGTCAAAGTTTGACTTTTCAGTATACAGTCAAAATTGATCAATTGACTGGGAAATTCAACTGTCAACCTTGTGTACTTGGGATTTTTTGAGCTTGATGAATGTGTCAAGACCATTTCATTGAGTCCTTGAGTCCATATGTGAACTTGGTTTGCCATTGGCTAGGTCAAACAGTCAAAAATTGCCTTTGTGCAGTCAAAACCCTAAAAATGACCATTTTGCCCTTTTGATGATCTGATCAAATTTCTTATGGAATTGTGATCCAAACTTGATCAAATGATTCATGTGAGTTCATAATGTTGATGTGGATCAAATTTCATGAGGTTTGAATGTCAATTGGCCATAGTTGACTTTTTCCCCCATACAGCTGATTTCTAGGTCAACTGTCCAATTGATTGGGCAAAACTTGGAATCAAGACTTGAAACTTGGTATAGGTAAACTTGGGAGTCCAATATGAAGCATGAAAGTCATCTTAGGCATTTTAGGTCAAAACATCCTTAGGCAAACACAAACCCTAATTTTGAGTCCACAGTGCAAGGAGAAGTCTTGAGCAGAGGAAACCCTAATTGGATCTTGATCTTCAAAGGTCTTGTGATGAGAAAATGTTGAGGAAATGGGAGGGCAAATTTTGGGGTACAACACCCCAAGTTTATTGCTGATAAGTTGCGTGATGCACGACAGTTCTTGTGAATAACTTCACTTCTAAAATGCCCCAAGTTGTATGGTTGATGAGAAGAAATCATCTCAAGAGGATTTTACAAAAGACCTGGCATCCGCCATGCTCTGGTGTCTTCAAACTCTTAAAGAGATTCATCGAATCTTGACGTGATTGCCCCGGATTGACTGTAGTTAGCACAACAAAGTCTTCAATTTTTTTCCAAAAGGGTAAGCAAGTTGGGGAAGTATTAACTGGGAAAAGCAACATGTCCATGCTTAAGGTCTTCAGGTGACATGCCCCTGGATATGATCTTTCTTGACGTGATTCGCCAATTACTCAACATAGTTTCAGGCCTTAAAAGAATAAACTCATCACTAGTGCTTATATGTGAGCTTCCTTGATATCAAACAAAAGTTTTGCAGTTAGAAAAAGTTTATTATGAGGATGAAAATTCTAATACAACAGTTATGTAAGTCTTGAAGATTTTGAAAAGATATCGCACAAATTTCCCGAGTTAGAGCACCATTTATTTTTGTATAGCAAAATCATATGATACCAACATAACTATTTAGAAAACATTCATGGGAGTTAGGAACACTATCTCATTGAAGTATGCTTTCAAAATAACCTTGCTTTAATTAGGACTTTTGAAGGTTGAATCGTGGCCTGGTTCATGGTTTTTAGAAAAAAGACTTTTAAGGCTCAAAATTTATAGGTTCCCACCCATTCTTCGTGATGTTCTCCAACCCTATGTTCAGTTAATTCAACATGAGTGTTCATCTCTCAAAAGGATTTTGTGACGGTTAAGGAAACGACGAGGTTTTCGGAGTAGCAACCACCTTTATGTCTTCGTGTTTGTAGTCACCAATTTGTTCTTTGATGAGGAATTTTCTTTGTATTCCTTTCCTTGCAATTTTTATTTTCCCTAACTTTTGCCTGAACTAATTCTTTTGAATTGATAGTCCAGCGGGATTGCCTAATTTTTGCTTAAGCCGCACATTTTCAAGTTTTCGACTTAGCGGGCTTTTTTTTCTTGATTTTTGATTTTTGATTTTTGAACAAAGCATGTGACATTAGCTTGTCTTTACTTGTTGAGAGGATTGTGATTGCCTCGTTTCTTGACGAATGAGGGATAACATTATGGTTCCACATCTTCTGGCTTCATTATACATGAAGGATAGCCCTCGTAGTTTCTCTTCATAAATATCTTCCTTATGAATTTTGAACACTCAATCAGATTAACTGAAAACTACCCTGCCCCAGGTTAAAATTTGAGGGTTTTTTCGTAAAGAAAAGAGACTCCTACTTCAAGGCTCAAAAGGGGTTAGCAAGGGATTATCTTTCTTATATCTCTGGTGTTTAGGGATTTGAAACAATGCCTGTACATCATCAGCAAGATTTTATCCAAAAGCATACAACCAGAGATTTTGTTTTTTAGATCATCATCCTCCCTTCAATCTCTGCCTAGGCAAGAGAATGAGCAACAATTTGGTATCATAGTGCAAAAGCAATTTAAAATTTGAAAACAAATATGAGTGAAACGAATGAATTTCTTCAAGACAAACATACTCATTGTATTAAGATAATCATTCAGATGCAAACAAGTTCTTACATGCAAACAATGTTTTGATAAACAAGAAAAATTACAAAAAGCATAAATAAGTTAATAATCTGGGAAGGTTTTCCATCTGGACTTGAATTACCAAAAACATCCTTCTAAAATCAAAGTCACCATCAATCGTGTTTACTCTTCGGCACATGCTTGATTTGAACTTCAAAACCAACGTCCTTGAATGACAAGATACCACTTCTGACCAACTTCTGAACCTCAATCTTCAAAGCAAAGCAACCCTCCAAGTCATGCCCTGGAGAACCTTGATGAAAGGTACAAGTCAAATCAGCTTTGTAGTACCAATGTATCTTCTCAGAAACCTTCGGTGGAGGTCGGGTCTGAACCAAATTCCTCTGCATCAGGATAGGGAACAACTTTGTATAGGTAATTGGAATTGGATTAAACTGGGTTTTCCTCTGATTAGGAACTTGCTGATTCTGTTGATGAATAGGAGAAACATGATGATTCTGACGATGATTATTTCTTCCTCTGGTTCTCTTCTTGGAAAAGTTATTGTCAAACTTCTTCACACCATTAACTAAGCTACCATATTCATATAAATATCCCTTTCGGACATCTTCTTCTAGACGCACTCCCACATTCACCTTGTCGGGAAAGTCATTAGGTGCATTGACTATCACCTTCTCATGAGAGAATGATTTTATAGTTTCAGTGAAGACTTTTACCATCGCTTCCTCCCTCCTAGAAGGATTGACTTGGGCGGAAACCAAAATTTCAACCAAACCAGTTAAGTGCTCCACACTAGCTTTCAAATTAGTCATTTCTCTATGGAGTTCAGAAACCTCTTGCTTGATATCCTCCATTGTTCTCTTAGCACGAGTGTTGTACTAGTGAGACCAAAGGAAAAATAAGACTTGGAAAAAGACCTTTGAAAGTGAAACAAAAAATGTAGAATGATGCATGATATGCAAAAGAGAGTTTTTATTTGACTTTCAAGGAACTCAAGAAATTAAGTTGTAAACATCAAAGTATGAAGATAGAAGATGAATTTAAAATTGGATCAAAGTGTTGATCAAGTTATCATCAAGATTAATCATCCATTTGGGTGGATTAGGGTTTTCACCCCATCAACACCCAAGATCCATTGAGCTTGATGAAACTTGTGATGTTTACAAAGAAAGACTTCCAAATTCCTTAAAAATCAAGTGAAAAAGGGTTTCATGGATGCATGAAGGCATGGCTAGGAAACAACAACAAGTAAGGTCATAAACAAAGTCAAAAGGTTTAACATCACGAGCATGGATTCAAAGGTAAAGACCATCCCCAATGTATGTACTAAAGGTTTAATCACACCTGTAAAACAAGGTTCTAAAAGTTCTCAGAGTCTACATTCCTCCTTCGGATATTACCAATGTCCCGATTACTCGGTAATTAGCAATATTCTCAAGAGAAACTCGTCTGAGTGCAGCATCGCGTGACAACTACTTCCGGATTACTCTGTTATAATCTCCGCACTACACCTAAGAGGCCAAGATGGGTTAAGGGTTCTACGGTTTTCAGCTTCTCTGGCTCCCAGGTTGAAAGCAATAACGTCTTCCCGATTACTCGGTAAACAAATACTACGTTCAAAGGGGCTTCCACTGAGTGGGGGATTTCATGCCTCCTTCTTCGGGATTACTCCCTCAAAGTTAACATGACTATACCGCCCGTCCTATTCCTAAGTGTAACTTAGTCCGGGTATGGGACTTGTCCTTTGCAAAAACCCAAATAACCACAATATAAACATATAATCAAACAATCAAATAATGATAAAACAGATAAAACAAATTAGGCTTAACCCACTTAGGGATGGACCAGCAAGAGGTTAATCTGTCCCCAACAGAGTCGCCAATCCTGTAGAGGTGAAAATCGGAGATCAAGCTATTAATTAAATTGACTCACAAAAGCAAGAGTCGCCACCGCGCTTTACTATTTCCAAGGGAAAAGGGAAAAAAGCGAAATAAAACCCTAAAATATGCAATGTAAAGTAATATTTAAAAGTAATGAAAATACAATGCGTTTTTTGAAAGAGATCGAGAGTTCGGGTGTTGGTTATACAATGGGAAGGTATTAGCACCCAATGCATCTGCGGTACTCCGCATGAACCTTTTGAAATATCTGTTTTTTGGTTAAAATTGTTTGTTTGATTAAAATGGTTCATTTGGCTAAAAATAGGCGTGGACGAGATTTTTGAAAATGCGATGAGCTAATGTCGAAGTTTGGACTTAAAAGGGGTATGAGTTTTAAAATTGAAATTTTAGGAAAATTAAATTAATATTAACAAAAATAGTTAAAAATAATAATTTAGATTGGTTAGCTATTTTGGTATTTTGATTCGGTGGATTGAAGAAGAGTCGATCTTCATTGAAATTAGTTTGCGCTAGACGAAAAAATTATTTAATTTGTTTGGAGAATTTTAAATGTATTAATTTGAATAATCAATTGATAGACGTTAAGTTGATCATTTGATTATCCGAAAGTGTATATCCTAATATTAGTAAAAACTATTTTAGGCTAATCAAAAGATACCTAAAAATTATGCAAAAGTTAATAGTTTGTTTAACCTAAAATAACTAATCTAATTAACTAAAATAGATAATTAAACTAAATTAATTGATAACATATAACATATATCAAAGGAGTGTGAATAGAATTAGGAAGGTATGAAACTAGTAATAATGTACAAACTGAAATAAGAAAAGGGCCCAAGTCCAATTATTCTAAGGCCTAATTCTTATCATAATATTAATGATAAAATACATTATAAAATATAGAGAAACTACCAGTAAGGAATGGGCGGCGTAATTCATCCTTTGGTGTTCTACCCATTTATTCACGGTCCAGCAAAAAGAGAGGAAAAAAATGCAGAGCAAAGTTCCACATGCCCAAACACATTTTTTTTCTTCACTTTCGCAAATCTTTCTCTCTTTCTCTTAATATCCATATTATTCTGTAAATAAACCCCACAATAACAAACATCATCCAAGTATTTATGGAATCCGAAAACTTACCAGAGCAAGCAACCTGCGACGGTGGAAATCACTCAGGACGGAGGAGTACGTGACAGCTTTGAAAGGTGTTGGATTAGTGGTGGTGGCGGTTCGTCAGTGTTTGCACGGTTGTTTCGATTGTAGCCGAGAGCAAATGGAGACGGTATAGATCTGTTCCCCGATGGCCTCTATGACATTGATCAGTGGTTGTATGTCGCGGAGTGGTCTTGATCGGAGGAGGCTCGAGGAGGCGGATTATAGATGTTGATGGATTGTTGTAGAGAGACAGAAGTTGATGAAAATGAAGCAAGGTTCGGATGTTGCTGTTAAAATTGGTTTTCATAGGTACTGTGAAGATTGAAGAATAATAGTAAAATGATATTTTTCCTCTTTTTTTTGTGTTTTTATCCTCTGATCCCTTGTATTATTGTGTATCTCCTTTATATTGGAACAAGTATGGTTATTTGGGGGGAAAATTGGTGAGTGTTGGACTAATGTGGTATGCTGATTTTTTACTTTCTGATGCAGGATTTGTGTTGCTTATTTGGTGCAAAGCCTGTGCAATTTCAGATGTATATGTACAGGAAAACAACATGTTTTTAGACTGATTTTTTCTGTGGTGGGTAACAGGATTTTGGACTATTATTTGGAATGGTTTACAAGGCTATTTTGTAAATGATTCAGGGCTGCATAGGGGGTTTATGGGCAGCAGCAATAAGAGTTATTTGTGCATAATTTTTGGACTCTTTTGCAATTATAGACAGCAAAGTACAACAGGGTGATGAAGCATAATTGTAGCAGTTTTTGGACTGAATTATTTGGACTATTTGTTTGTTTTGTTGCTGCAGGTTATGTAGAGGCAGCAGCATACATGACATTGGTTTGGCATATGGTGCAAGACTTTTGGCACAAGTGATTTGGATCAAGGCAAATTTGGACAGCAAGTTTGAGGCATGAAGTTTATAAGGCATTAGAAATAGCTCAAGTCTTGATTTGCTTGTAACTTCCTTTGTAATTTTTCTTGTAATAAATGGTGTTTGAATTTTGGTGTAAATTTTTGATGAATCTCAAAATTTCTCTTGAAAATAACCTTTGACGGTATTTGAAATGCCACTTAAAATTATGTCTTGTATGAAGAATGAACCAAATGGGCTTGAATAGGTCATGAATGATGATGGTTGAATCTTTGAATGAATTTGAAGTCTCTTGAATGATTCTTGAATACAACTCACTTCTGATAAAAAATGTTGTTAACTTTGAATCATGAGTGAAAATATTTATCTTTTGTTGGCTTGTATGAATATTGAATGATATTGGAATGGATTCTTGATCCATTCTTGAATAATCTTGAAATTACGCACCAAATTGAACATTAATCCAACGATCGCTAATGTTCAACTGCAAATGACTTGAAGTAGGCAACAAGCAATCAAAGAATCATTGAACTAAAACTCTAGTTTCATGAATTATCCCAACATAAGAATAAAATGTCCCTTGAGAAAACGTATGTGGCATAAACTGAACCTCGATCTTTGAAGTAATCTCATAGACAACGCTATTTCTGATACTTCGCAAAAGAATCGCCTCAGGACGTTGAAAATTGAAGAAGTTGTGACCGTTTAAACTTGAACTTGCAAGAGTTAACTTTTGGTCAAAATGCTTTGAATCGACTTGCAAACTTGATCTTTCTTCGCATTCCAAAGCATCTTGGTGCACATGTAAACCAGTGATGATGAAATCTTGATTGTGCTTTGGGGAATTTTGGAAGAAGCTTGAGACCACTTATCGAACAAGGCGTGGAAATAAACACACGATCCTCTGAAGATCCTCGAGACAGAAGCTATCACACTTTAAACAACTGTGACCAAAATAAGCCTGAACAAAGCTTTAGAAGTCGTGTCTTGATGAATCAGTCTTCGAGAATCAATAATCAATTGTACTTCTGGTTTCAGGGACTCAAAACCCTAATTGAGGCGCAACGCCTGATGTCCTTGATTTAGACTTGTCTCTGCACATGAAATCAAAGAAACAAAAAAAACACACACTTCATGCTTGATTAGAAGTTAGTGATACATAGGCTAAGAATGTTCAAAATACTTGACAATTTCTGCATAGTCAATGCTCGAAGGTGAGAGGTTAAAACCGACTGTAATTAGTGACCTTGACTTCTATATAAAAATGCAAAAAATAAAAATGGGATCTTAGGTCAAAAATTGGGGTATGACAGATTCCATTACTGAGGAAGAACTTTGCAGTGAACCTTCTCAGAAACTTCTTATCATTGACAGATGCCCCTTCGGGATACTCCTGAACCTCGAGATACCTTTTGACTTCGTGAAACCAGGGTTTGTCTAACACTTCTTCAGTATCGATCTTACAGTAGTGTGCTGGTTCATCCAACCTCTCAATGGTGATTTGAGGAGCTTCATTGTCCCATCTAACCTTGATCATAGAATACATGGTAGCTAGCGCGTCCGCCAACTAGTTCTCCTCTCGTAGGAAATGTTCAAAGGTTACCTCCTCAAAGTGTGGGAGCAATGTCAGTACATACTCTTTGTACGGAATGAGATTCGGGTGCTTCGTATCCCACTTGCCTTTGATTTGACTTATCACCAGAGCATAATCCCTGAATACACTTAATAACTTAATCCTCAGGTCAATAGCAGCTCGAAGACCCATGATGCACGCTTCATACTCCGCCATGTTGTTGGTGTAGTTGAAACATAATCGGGCGGTGAACGGAGTATGACAACCCTTGGGAGATATGATTACAGCGCCAATGTTGTTACCCAGTGCGTTTGAGGCTCCATCAAAATACATGGACCATCGGGATCCCTCCTCAAGTCCTTCATCCGGTCCAGGTTCTTCGTAGTCAGTCACCAACATAATATTCTCATCCGGGAACTTAAAATTCATGGACTGGTAATCATCCACGCCCTGATGAGCCAAATGATCGGCCAATACACTCCCCTTTATTGCTTTTTGGGTTTTGTATTGTATGTCGTACTCAGTTAAGATTATTTGCTATCTTGCTATCCTTCCGGAGAGAGGGAGCTTCTCGAAAATGTACTTGATAGGATCCATCTTTGATATCAACAAGGTAGTGTGAGTCAACATATATTGTCTCAGTCGGCGAGCAGCCCATGCCAAAGTGCATCAAGTTTTCTCGAGCAATGAGTATTGTGTCTCACAGTCGGTAAACTTTTTTCTAAGGTAATAAATTGCGTGCTCTTTTCGACCAGACTCGTCATGCTGCCCCAGCACACACCCCTTTTAATTGTCTAGCATTGTCAAGTATAATATCAAAGGCCTTCCTTCAACTGGAGGCATCAGAATTGGTGGTTCTTGAAGGTATTCCTTGATTCTTTTGAAAGCGGTCTGGAATTCATCATTCCACTTTACCACTTGATATTTCTTCATAAGCTTGAAGATTGGCTCACAAGTAGCAGTCAGATGTGAAATGAACCTGGCGATATAATTCAGGCGTCCCAAGAAACCCCTAACTTCCTTCTTTGTGCAGGGAGCCGACATCTCTTGTATAGCCTTTACCTTCGCAGGGTCTACCTGAATACCTTTTTCACTGACAATGAAACCCAGAAGCTTACCAGACCTTACCCCGAAGGTGCACTTGTTCAGATTCAACCTCAACTTGTATGTCTTCAACCTGTCGAACAACTTTTGGAGATTATCAAGGTGCTCTTCCTCACTCTAAGACCCGGCTATCATGTCATCAACATAAACTTCGAGCTCATGGTGAATCATATCGTGGAACAAAGTGACCATAGCATGCTGATAAGTTTCCCCAGCATTCTTCAACCCAAAAGGAATCACCTTGTAGCAGAAGGTGTCCCACTTTGTAATGAAGGTTGTCTTCTCCATGTCTTCAAGAGCCATCTTGATCTGGTTGTAGCCAGAGAAACCATCCATGAAGGAGAAGATTTTATGTTGCGCGGTGTTGTCGACCAGAACATCGATGTGAGGAAGTGGGAAGTCATCCTTGGGGATTTCCCTGTTCAGATCCCTGTAATCAACACACATTCGTACCTTACCGTCCTTCTTAGGTACCGGAACAACGTTGGCGAGCCACTACGGATAAGAAGTGACAGCCAAGAATCCGGCATCAAACTGTTTCGTGACCTCTGCCTTGATCTTCTCTGACATTTAAGGGCGCATACGGTGGACCTTCTGCTTAACCGGAGGACAGTCTTCTTTAGTCGGCAAGCGATGTACCACAATATCAGTGTCCAAACCAGGCATGTCTTCATAGGACCAGGTGAAGATCTCAATATAGTTGTGCAACATCTGTATCAACCTCTATTTGACACTAAGCTCCAGATTTGCACCTATTTTAACCTCTCTTATGTCTTCCTCAGTACCCAAATTCACTATCTCAACCAGCTCTTCATGAGGTTGTATGGCCCTCTCTTCCTACTGTAGCAGTCTAGCAAGTTCTCCAGGAACCTCACAATCATCCTCACCTTCGTCCTTAGCTTGGTTGACTGGATTTTTGAAGTCATAACTGGCAATAGCAGAGCTGTTATCAATGGGATCCAGAGTGGATATGGATCTGCATTATGATACGTGAGTGTGTGTAAGAGAATAACTGTTTTGATAAAGTGAAAATAGAAAAGAAAAACAGAGAGCGCAAAATTTGTATGCAAGAAATGTCCAATGCTTTATTAATGATATATAAAATGACAAATAATAGCCCTCACAAGAAAAGCCAATGTGCCTCGGGCAAGGCACAGGGCCGTGAAGTTTCAAATTGTTTATTACAAATTTCAAAACAAATAAGTCAATTACTTCGGAATAAAAGAAACAGGTATGAAGTCCCTAGTCGTCCAGTTACTCGGTCCACCATTGGTTGTTGGGTAGTTCCATCTGTCGATGTCTAAGTCCTCTTCACTGTCTTCAATGGTGTTAATTCCCCGATTGTTGATGTGTAGGGGAGGTCTTCGAGCCCGAGCGTGTCTAACAGCTCTTTGAGCCCCTGTAGGAAAGCCCAAACCAAATTTGTCAGTTTTCTGAGTGAAATCAGGGAGCTGACCCCAATTGGTACACCCACCTTCTTCAACCACAGCCCTGGCGTCCTTGAGAGAAGCCATCTTCAAAGGAGGTTTGTTGCTAGTATCTTCAGTGGATGCCAAAGTCTGAGGGACCTCTTCGAAATTCTGACAAGGAGTTTCTATGAATTCCCCGTCCATCTCTACATACCGGAATGAATTGAGGTGGCTCACCATATATTCTTCTTCACCCCGCACTGTGACAATCTTTCCTTTCACCGGGTACTTCAGCATTTGGTGGAGTGTGGAAGTAACTGCCCCAGCCTCGTGGATCCAAGGACGACCCAACAAACAAGAATACGACGGCCTGATATCCATCATATAGAAGGTGGACCAAAAAGTCTGAGAACCCACTTTTACAGGGATGTCCACCTCCTCGTGCACCATTCTCTTCGATCTGTCAAAAGCCCTTACCATAATGTTACTAGGCTTTAGAGTTAGACCCTCGCAATCTAAATGGTCCAACGCCTTCTTCGGAAAAACATTCAGTGAAGACCCGGTATCTACCAGCACATGAGCCATAGTGGTGCCCCTGCATTCCATCGATACATGCAGAGCATCATTATGCTTCCTTCCCTTCGATGTCAAATCTGCATCTGAAAAACCAGCCCATTATCAGCAGTCAGGCTGGCCACACAATCTTTGAACTGATCAGCTGAAGTTTCCTGCGGCACATGCGCAGTTTTGAGGAATGCAATTGAATCCTTCGCATGGGCCTCGGAGCACAACATCAGGGATAACATGGATATCTTGGATGGGGTCTGCCCCAGCTATTCGACCATTTTGTAGTCGCTCTTCTTAATGATTTTCAGTATTTCCTCCATTTCTTGCTTAGAGGCTTCCACAACAATTTTCTTAGGCGCCTCTGTCCAGGCAGGCTCACCTATAATTTCCTTGCCGCGGGTATCAGACGATTCGCTGATAGGGGTAATGACTGGAGTAAGAACATGAATAGTAGTTGATGTACTAGCAGGAACAATAGATGGAATGACAATAGGCTTGTTAATAGTCTTAGGGGAAATCTCGGGAGAGAAGACCCTTCACTTCGGGTGATTTTGCTGGTTCCGACAATGTTACCAATATCGGTATCAGCCTTTTCATCTTTCAGATCTTGTTTGATTCCATGATAGTACACATCGGCACCATAATGCCATGGGACAGCTTTGTCCGAGACATACGGGACAGGACCGGGAACAGTGAATATCAGCGGAGCAATTCTTGGAGTAGATGTAATCCTAACAGGTCTTCTCGAGGAAACCTTGGAAGGATTGGTGGAAATGGTTATAATAGCAACATCTTCAGATGGTATAACACGAACCAATGTTTTCTCAAACAGAATTTCTTTGCTATCTATCAGGCGTTGAACACCTAACTTAAGCAAACAACAACCAGAAGGTAGAAACGAACACATGTGGTAACTTTCACCATAACCCGGAAATAAACCGGCCAACAACAAATCCTTCTTGACAGTCATGAGAGGAGTAGAAACTTCATCGACAAAGGTAACAAACAAATCAGTATCAACAGCATTAACTCCACGACCATGTTTGGGCATAGGAGCCGTTATGACATTTGGCTTCTCCGGAGTATCAAAATATATTTCCTTGGCTTCAATCAAGTCTTGTACTTTGTTCCTCAGAGCCCAGCAGTTATTTGTATCGTGGCTAGGACTCTCAGAATGATAAGCACACCGGGAATTTGGATTATATCTGGGAGATGTGGTATTTGGGTTCTTGGGAGCCTCTTTCATGGTTGCCAAGTTGGATCTTAGTAGGTGAGGTAGTACTTCAGCCAATGTCATGTCGATGCGGGTAAAATTCCATTGTGGTCTTTCCACCTTTTGTTGTTTGTTGCATTGTGATGCAACTGCAGGTCTAGGTATCATCACGACACTTACTGTCTGACGATGTCCAGCCCTATTTTGTCCTCTCGGGCTATAGATAGCACTGGCTTCCTTCTTACCAGCAAAAGGCTTCTTTACTGAACTTGAAGAAGCATCCTTCTATATTTTTCCGCTTCGAATTCCAGCTTCTACTCATTCTCCAGTTAGAATCAGCTCGGTGAAACCAGCTGATGAGCTGTCAATCAAATGATTGAAAAATGGACCAGATAGTGTCCCCAGAAACATATCAACCAACTCCCTATCAGACAACGGGGGTTGAACTCTCCCATCCAAGTCTCTCCATTTTTGTGCATAATCTTTAAAGCCTTCACTTGCACCCATGGACATACTCTGGAGTTGAGTACGAGTGGGAGAAAGGTCGGCATTGTACTAATACTGTTTGTAGAAAGCAGCAGCCAGATCTTCCCAGTTTCGGATATTTGCTCCCTCCAGCTGGTAGAACCATTCAAGTTGAGTCCTTGACAGACTATCTTGAAAGAAATGAACCCACATATTTCTATCAGCTGTGTGGGGCTGGATTTTTCTGACATAAGAACGGAGATAGAGTTTTGGGCAGGACACCCCATCATACTTAGCAAAAATTGGAGCTTTGAACTTCTACGGGATGACCACTCCCGACACTAATCCCAATTCTTCGAAATCCAGTCCAAGTATCCTCTGAACTTCCATGGCGCTCAGACGGTCTTCCAAATGTTTGTATCTATCCTCAGCAGGAGGATATTGCTCATCATTATAATCAGTATCATTGTCAAAAACTGCAGGACTGGGGTCCTTCTCTTCTTCTTGATTCTCCCCTTCCTTAGATGAAGAGGTCATATCGACTTATCGCTTCAACCACTCTCCAAACCTTCTGCCCATATTCAAAATATCGGTATCCTTCTTCTTTTTCTTCTTTTCTTTCAGGATGAGGGATTTCAGATCCTCCTGCCCTTTTGCCAGACTTATGAACATTTGTTGGAACTGGGCATTATGTGCCTGAAGGTCCTTGATGGTTTACTCGGAAGACATTTCGTGTTGAAATAAACAACGAAGAAGATGAGAAACCTGTAATGGTACTTGTAATGATGTGTATGATAATGGGATGCATATGCAATGATTTCAAAGACTTCGGGAAATTTAAATTTGCAAACCAAAATAAACAAAAACTTTATTAGCTGAATTTGAAGGTTCAAAATGCCTTTTAGGCGTTACAATTAAAAATAAATCTAAAACTAGAAAAGAAGATCAAAAGTCCCATGGATGCTTCCTCTTTGTGCCGAGATGATCATTGAGTCCTTTTTCCTCATGTAGTTGCTTTGTGAGCTCTAAACCTTCCTCTCCCGAGCATGGAACTGATCCCTATAAGTATCCCTCTCCTTCATCAACTGAATCCAAGACATCTGTAATTCCCCGAGATAAGTGGGCATGTAAGGATAAAGAACCGTCTAAGGAATGCCTTCTTCAGTAGTGGGTTCCATAATCACTGGTAAAACAGCCACATAAGGCATCATAAGCTTCTGGGCACGAGCTCGTACCCATTAGAGGTAAGGTTCCATAGGAATGGAAGTCTTTTGCCCCAAAGCCTTGGCACCAGATCGGTTTTCCATGACCCAAGCTCGTATGAACCTCTGGAGATACTCGTTAACATCATCCTCATAGTTGAATACAATACCCTCGATAAGCAACTCATGGGGACCCTCCCTTCGAGCGTGACCAAATTGTCGTAGAGCTAAAAAAGGGTTGTAGGTTATACCTCCTCTGGTACCAAGTAACGGGACATTATGGTACTCCCCGCAGCGATCAATAATAGCAATTATTTCCATAGCTCGAGAACACCAAAGAATATCTGTATGAGCGAGCGACATTATCCTTTGCGACCAACCCAAACCTTCTTCATTCTTCAGTATGGACTTAGGGAGGTGAGAAACAAACCACCTCGACAGCAATGGCATGCAGCACATAAGAATCCCTCTTCTCTTCATGGTATGAGTATGGAAAGTGTGCAAAATATCTCCGAGCAATATTGGCACAGGATTACGGGAGAGAAAAATCTTGATAGTTTTCACATATACGAATGAGTCTGGATTAGGTAATAGGACTAACCCATAGATTAGAAGAGCCAAGACCTCCTCAAAATCCTGAAAATCCATATCATCCCAAAACAGCTGGGCCTTGTCTATCAGAAACTTAGATAGAAAACCTTTGACTCTGCTTCTAGTTTCCCAATTGGATACCACGTCGGCCCGTTTCAGATGCAAAGCTGAGGCAATGACTTTTGGCTTAGTAACTTCTTCTAGACCTGTGAAGGGAAACTATTCAAGAATGGGTATATCCAACAGCTGAGAGAACTCTTCCAAGGTAGGCACCAACTGATAGTCTGGAAAGGTGAAGCAGTGGTGCTTGGGATTAAAGAACTGAAAGAGTACACTCATCATATTTTCATCAAAGATTGAAGTAACCAGGTTGAGAAGTTGACCATGTCTCTTAGTGAACGCAGAAGTTTCATAAACCCTTGATGCTAGCTCTTTGAGTTAGGAAGGTATCTTCACAAAGCTGATTCGGATAGTGTTTCTACGAACGGAAGCCATGATCTGCAAAACAGAACAAAGATAATTCCCTTGGTCTTTGAAATGGTTAGTGCAATAATAATGGATTCCATGTTATGATGTATGATGTTATGATAAACCACATGTATAGCAAACACAGGTATAGCAAACACAGTCAAATCACACCAAGTCCTTAGGTTTAAGGCTTGCATGAGGTTAAAGGTAGTACCCTCTTGAAGTTTAGTTGCTTTCAAACCTGTCTTAAAAAGTAACCGGGTTCTAGAGGATCTCAATGTCACTGACCATCCTTTATCAGGCATTGTTTCAGCTCAATCAATCTTTTCTTGCGGCCGAAATATCCCAAAAGTTTGATCTCAATGAATGTAGCATCGAGTATCAACCAATCCTCAGCTCTACACCGAGGCCGACTATCTCACTAATTTCTAATGGCCAAGTTTGTTCAACTAAGGTTCTAAGGTCCGTTAGTGCTTTACGACACCATGCGGTGGCCCCGTATTCTCCTCACTTCCCAATGAAGGATACTGGTACCAACGAAAGTGTCACACCAACACAGCCATCGCTTAAACCATATTGGTCTATGTCGTACAGTCTCCATGATCTATTGTTGTTTACCTAATAAGTGCCCCCAGATCCGGGTGTAGGATCTATAGTAACCCCAAATAAACCCTCAAAAGTAAAGCAATCAAGACAATCAAGAGAAGCAATTTTAATGATCTAGATCCTAAGGTATACCCCACTTATTTTTCCCAGTAGAGTCGCCAGTTCTGTGATACGGTGGCAGAACCGGATGCTAATACTGGTTTGTGTTTTGCGCTTTTTGTTTGCAAACTGTCGCAGTAAGCAAAAGTCGCCACCTAATTTTATTTCATACAATCATGGAAAAGGAAAAAAGAATAGAAAAAGCCTTTTTTCGAGATATTCTGAGTACGGGGAGAAGATTATAGAAAGGGAAGGTGTTAGCACCCTTTCTATCCGTAGTTATCTACGGGCTCTTACGTACTTGCTCATTTTTCAAATTGCTTGTGTGTGTTTGTCTTGAAAATTTTTACTTAGTGATAACCCTTATATCAGGCCTCAAGGATGTGACGAAGTTTGTTTTGAAAATTGTTTTGAAAGGTGTTTGCGTGAAAAGTTTTTAATGAGTAAGTACTTAAGATTCTACCTACTCAAAAAAATATTATTTGTTCTCGTTTCCTTTAGACAATGCTATCCTACTATTAAGGAGTAGGTAGCACCGTCGTTGAAGTTATAAGGGACGTTCGAAAGGGACAAGTACAATCACTAAAGCAATATTTAGAAAAATTTAGTAGTAACCCTAGAGTCTTAAGATCTTTCTGAGGCAACATCTCTGAGGCAACATTTCCGAGGCAACATTCGAATGGGACAATTTGATCTTTTTAGACTGGAGGGCAACCACTAAAATCTCCCATGCTTAATGATTGTTTACCGAAGGCAACCAAAGTGAGGTAAACCCTAGGAGTGAAATATGTGCATATGATTTGTTTCAGTTATATAATCTTTGCACATTAGGTGATCTATCGTTTTAATTTCAAGTAATCTTGCCATACAATCCTATTAGCATACATTTAGACAGTTAAATATTTGCAGGAATTTAAAAGTGCGAGAAAATAAACCTAGCTATTACAAGGCTTTGACAGTTACATAGTTATCTTGACGGGAAATAAAAGATGTGAAATTTAAAACCCTAATTAAAGCTATTACAACCTCGAAACAGTTATAATAATAATAAAAACAAATAAAAGTGTGCGTGGTAAATTAAATACGAGGGAGATTGAGAACCCTAAAATCTAAAAACAAGAATGATTAAATTATTTTTTGAGAAAAGAATTAGTTAAATTATGTACAACAAAACCCTAATTCTAATTATTATGAAAAAGAAATTGAAATTAACCTAATCTAAACTAAATTAAATAGTTTCAAGAAAATAAAATATTTTACAAAAAAAACAAGATTTTGTGTATTTTTGGTGGTTTTTTATTTGGGAAAAGAGATTTAATTGTATTAAAAACCTAGTTTCTATTTGATTTTAATTATGAAAAAGAAATTAAATTTACCTAACTTACTAATTATATTAAATAAATATTATAAAAAAGCTCTTTTTTATGATTTATTGATTTTATGGAAAAAATAATATTTTTTTGTGTTAATTAATTAAAACAAATAAAGAAAACAATTAAAGAAATTAGAAAAAGAAAATAGAAAGAAACTACAAACTGGGCCTGTATGCTAGCAACAAGGGGGTGTCATTTTGAATTTTGAGGCCCAAAACGCTCCATGCCCAGTCAATATTGGATTTTGTGTAGCGTTGACTTGAACGTGTAACATGGTCCCTCATGGATGGAGCATTAGATCTGATGGCATGCTTGATCAAACGAATGGACGCAGGGGTGTATGGTGGTCTCCAGGAAGGATGATACGTTGGATCTGTTACAAGAAAGTGAAATAAAGAAAACTTTGTTGGGACCTGGGATCGAACGGTCCTTATACTCCCCACGAATGCGCTTCACCATCTGAGATGTCTTGCTTTGTTGTAACTATAATGAAAACACAATATAATATATGAAATAAAGTGGTTAGTGGGAAAAAAACAAAAAAAACGCACGCGCTGGTTCGAATGGGCGAATGGCTGGCTGACACCTAACCTTCTTCTTCCTCTCTCCGTCGTCTTAGGTTCTGATACTTTTACCTACGGACAAAGGTCTGTAGCCATAGCTCCTGCAAATTTCCAAAATGCACAAGACACAAGATAAATGATTTCTAACTATATAGATCCATTCCTTTTGATCTCGTGAACCTCATGGTACCCTTCTTTTTGGCTAATTTTCACTTGTGTAAGAAAGCCCTAAATTGCACACGCAAACCCTAACAATGGCAAAGGCATGTATAGCCTTCAAAAATGCAATTAAATTATGCAGTTAGCTTGCAAACACGATGAGGATCACAAATATATAACTTAAACATGCTAATGATGCAAGAAATACAGTAATCGGTTTTGAATTAAAGGGCAAACCGTGAGAGTGATTATGCGCTTTTCTGGGTGTTTCAAACCTTGCAAATGATCCAAATGGCTTCTGGGAAGGTCCAGTAATCGTTTGGCAATGCTATAAGGGCTTGAATTGTCCTCCAAGCTTGAAACCGAGTCATAACTTTTTATCAAATTTTGAAGTTATGTTCTTCTTATTCACGCCTGCTAGCCCCTATTTTTTTGCTCTGTTCTTGTCCAATATATACCTAGGAATGAATTAGGTTTACAAACTTGGATTGAATCTTGTAATTTAATGAGATTTAATTTGATTCTTTAGCCATATGCAAACTTTCTATTTTGAGCCAAATCTTCCCTTTCTTGTACCAATTATGCTTGATTCGTTTTGGCCTTTATAATTAAGCATATTTTGATTGCCAACCTGTCCAAAAACCAAATCAAATCATATCTTTGCTATCATTCGTCAATTATTTGATTTAATTCACTTTTTAATTAATAAAAAATCAAAATAAATTGCAAAATGAAGCAATTAATGTGTGGGTGAATATTTGAGTCGTGGACCACATTATAAATGAAGTGCAAGCATAAAAAGTTAGGCCCATTTAGCAAAAAATACACTTTTGAGCATATTTGACTTTTGGCAATTTTGCAAAAAGGGTCAACTTTGACAAGGCATATCTCTTCCAATTTTAACCCTAGAGAGGTGTTCTTGAATTTTTTTAGAAATCTTAGGATGTCACCTAAGAAACCCTTTTGGTCTCATCTCAATTGAATCTTCCATGTTCATGTAAGAAGCTTTGACCCAAAAGGTGTTTTTGTTGACTTTTCAAAAAGACCCATAATGTAAAAATTCATATCTTTTTATGAGTGTACATTTTGAACTTGTGAGATGAAGATGAATTGTATGGAATTGCATCCTCTTTAAAATTAGATTTGGATGGAAAAAATTTGATAAAGCATGTGGAAGTTATGCTTAGTCAAAGTTTGGTTGACTTTTACTGAGAAACCCTAATTTAACAACTTTTGGGTTTTGATGAATTCGGAGCATTCCTTGGGGAATCATGATCAACCCTTGATCAAATGATGAAAGTCACTTCAAAATGTTAATGTTTCCAGGCTCACGGGGAAGCGCCAGCGTATAGAGTGATCTCCGTCATCTCTTTTTCTCAGGATTTTAGATTGTATTTTCATCTTGTACTAGAGATCAGTGAAACTTGTAATCCATTTTAAAGTCATTATAATAAAAAAATCAATATTTCAAAAAGCTCTATTACTTTGATGTTTGCAATATGTCTATAAACTTTAAATCCCTTGAAATATTAAATAGCAAAGTAAAAAATAATCATGTGCATTGCATATCATGCATCATATTGCACATGTTTCTTGCATTTGTTATGCATATCCAGGTGTCTTACCAAGCTTCTTTACTTCGTTCAGCAAGCTGACTCATCACTACAACACTCGGGTTAATTTCAAAAAGAAGATGGACAACTTAGAACATGAGAATCACGAGCTGCGCGAGGAAGTTTCTGCTTTGAAGGTCGGCTTGGCCAATTTGACTACTCTGATGGAAGCTCTGGTGGCTACTCAGAATCAGCTACCGAGTGTTCAACCTTAACCAACAAGGGAAATTACTAAAGTTTTGATTGTTCCCGTATCTACTACACCGACTGGTTTTTAAAACTGTATGCCTCAAGGTTATCCATAGGGAATGCCAGAGAATTTCGCATCTGAAGGTTTCAATCTTGGTCCTCAAGATACTCCAGTGGTTTAGACTATTGTTACTCCAGCACCTTCTGTGGTGCATGTTGTTCCTTCTACGCCTCCTTCGGTGAATATGGTTCTATTTGTTAATGATGATGTGTGTCGTCCTTTCCCTCCACCAAGTGAAGACTTGGGTCTTTATGACAGAATGGATGATTTTCAAGAGCAGTTTGACAAGATGCAGAGAGAGATGAAGGCCCTCAGGGGAAAAGAGCTATTTGGGAAGAATGTGAATGAGCTATGTTTGGTCTCAAATGTTAAGATACCTGCTAAGTTTAAGGTCCCGAAGTTTGAGAAGTATAAGGGCAACACTTGCCCTCGTGCTCATATGGTGATGTGTGTGAGGAGAATGTCTACCCATACTGATGATCAGCGTCTGTTGATTCACTTTTTTCAGGATAGTTTGACTGGTGTTGTGTTGAAGTGGTATATGAGTTTGGACAACACTAATATCCATACTTTTAATGATTTGGGAGAAGTATTCATCAAACAATACAAGTACAATATGGACATGGCGCTTGACCGTGATCAACTTAGGGTCATGGTTCATAAAGACAGGGAATCGTTCAAAGAGTATGCACAGAGATGGAGTGAGGTAGTTTCCCAAGTGATTAGAGGGAACAAGTTAGAGGCTCAAGAATGAACTTTATGCAAAAAGCTTGCTTTACAAGAATGGCAATGTCAACTTTGTGCCATTAATGGAAATGCAACTTGGATAATAGCTCAATTGCTTAGATCAAAGCCTTAACATCTGTGTAAACTTTTAATTATGGAGTGACAAATAAGTTTTAGGCCTGCAAAGCAAGGATTATGCAGCCTAGCATGGATTTGGTTCATGTGTTCATCAAAAATTACTTGTAATTCAAGTGACAAAACCCTAATTTCATCTCTTCGATTCTCCCTACTCAAGAATTATCTCAAGGAGTTATTGGACATTTTGGAAATCTTGCAATTTGCTCTACAACCCATCTTTAAATTGCTTTTGAATATTCCCCTTGTAACTATATGAAAAAGTACCATGAAGTTAGGTCAAAATCCTGGCCAAATTAGGGCAAAATTTCACTAAGTGTTTAGTTTCATGACCACATGTTCATAAAATCATAACTTGAGATCCAAACATTTTTGGAAGGAGTTGTGTAAAGAAAAGATGTATATTTCATGGAGATCTAAAACTTTCATGTTGGAAGTTTCTCTTGAATCATCTTGCATCATGGTGGAATTTATTTTCAAAGTTATGAAAAAACATGAAATTTCCAACACTTAGAAAAATTTCTAAGTTTAGAAATTTTGACTTTTCAAAATGAAATATTTAATTTTTGATTTCTTGATGAATAAGTTTCATATTTTGACATGTTTTTATGAATTATGATATTTGGAACTTGAATTTGACCAAAAAGTCAAAGTTTGACTTGTCAGTATACAGTTGACTTTTGATCAATTGACTGAAAAATTCATCTATCAATCCAATAGACTTGCAACGTTTTGAACCATACCATTAAGTCAAAATGATGCAATTGGACTCTTGAGATCATGCCTTAAACCAATTGACCATTTGCTAGGTCAAAAATCAGAAATTTCCCTTTCTTAGTCAAAACCCTAATTTTGACCATTTTGCCCTTTTGGAGATTTGATCAAATTTCTTGAGGAGTTGTGGTCCAAATTTGATCAAATGATACATATGATTTTAAAATGTTAATGTGGATCAAAAATCATAAAGTTTGACTATAAATTGGCCATAGTTGACTTTTTTTCCCAATACAACTGAATTTTAGGTCAACTGCTCAATTGACTGAGCCAAAATGTGATTCAAGGCTTGAAACTTGACATGAGTGATCTTGGGGGTCCATAATGATCCATGAAAGTCATATGAGGCATTGAAAATTCAAATGTACTTGTGAAAACTCAAAACCTAATTTTGGTCATCAGTGCATAAGAAGGTGTCTTTAGCTGATCAAACCCTAGTGCAGTCTTGAGCCCAAGGGGATCTTTGTAAGCAAATTTTGGATAAGTGAGAGGGAAAATTTCGGGGTACAATAATGTAGTATGACTTGGGAAAGCCCTTTTGAATCATCGGCATCGTTTTTACACCTTAAGCTTCGTAAATTTAGGAATTCGATCCCGATACCCCCTATGCCATGGCCTTAGAATTTTCATTCTTAAATCCTTGAATAGTTTATCCTAGCAGTCAGCTCCGGTCTAAGCATGCTCTACGTAGGGGACCGAAGAGAAGTTAATGATCTATATGTTATGTTCTTATTATAAACTACAACCTTGGGATAGGTGACCCTCACAAAGTCATTTAATTCAACAAAAGTTGTATGTTGAAAAATAAAGCAAAAGCAAAAGCAAAAGAAGAAGAAAAAGAAAAAGAAAAAAATTTTACCCATCTTTAGTTGGTTCAGAGGTATCTGGTGCTGAACTTGGTAGGGAGGATTACGATAATATCCCATGCAACTATAAATGGGTCAATAAAAGGGGTTACACCAACTTTTTGTACAAGAGCCCTGCGTTTTATGATCAGAATCACTACCCGGTCACTTTACTATGAGCATGTACGAATAACAGGCTTAATGTGATTGTGCATGAATGAAAAAGGATTTGAGAAAAGGAAAAATATAGGCCTAAGCATAGTGGTATGATATGGATTGGTTCGTAAAAGAACGAAGCTTATGTCTGTTTTACGGAAGAGTGTCACTACGATATCCTTGGTTTGAATCAGTCAGCACCTATCAATACATCCCTGTTTTAATTTCAGAGGCCCCTTGCAGCCTAACTTGTTCACTAACACCATTTTTCTTCTTAATCTATTTAGATTTTTTGCTTGAGGCCAAACAAAGGTTTAAGTGTGGGAGAATTTGATAACACTTACTTTACACTTGTTTTTTACTCTGATTTCAAATGTTATTTAGGTTTTTTATTATTATTTTCTCGTATTATGCCTATCTTTTGTTTCCTTTTCAGGTATTTCAATTATCCAGAGCTCCCCTGAAGAAATGAAGGAAAACAGGCTGAAAAACAGGAGTTTAGGTCAAATTTGCACTCATGGCGTCCACCATGGCGCCAGCCATAGGGTAGGCCATGACGTGGACCACCTCCTACTAACCTCAACTGCCACGTTCCTCACTTCCTTTCATTTACACTCATGGCGGGCGCCATAGCCTCTATGGCAGGCGCCATAGCCTCCATGGCGGGCGCCACCTTTGGACGATGTCCCCCCCCCCCCAAAAAAAAGGAGTTGGGGGGAATTCCTGTGATTTCCTGCATTCTTCATCCTCTATAAATAAAAGTTCCTGATTTCATTTCAATTCACCCAAGCTTAGTTGCAAACTTGATCCAACCATAGTTGCAAACTTAAGCCATATAATTTCACCATTGTAAAGCGATAATTCTTCACATCGGGGAATTATTGCACTGTTGATTGAGTCTGTGATCGAGTTTGTAGATTGAGTATGTAATCGAGTTTGGAGCACTTCGGCAGAAGTTTATCCGGCCACATTTATTTTCAACTGCTGTTTATTTCCAGCCGCATTTTACTTCCAGTTTATACCAGATTTAAAACCTCCCCGTTTGGGGCAGGTTTCTATTTATATTTCTCGCACCTGCTTTTACTTTGTTTATTTTCCGCACTGCTTTTACTTTGTTTATTTCCCGCACCTGCTTTTACTTTGTTTATTTCCTGCACCTGCTTTTACTTTGTTTATTTCCCGCACCTACTTTTACTTTGTTTATTTTTTGCACTGCTTTTACTTTGTTTATTTCCCGCACCGCACTTTAAATTATTTACTTTCTCGCATGATTTATTTTAACATGTTTGTTTACATTCCCATGTCAGGCTGAACCTTACTGGGCTAGAATGTAAGGAATCTAGTTAGATCGATATTCCAAATAATGTGTCAATAGAAATGCTTATGGGCTATTTTTGTTTTTAATACGAGTTTTCTGTACTTTATTGTTGTTGGGTAAGATCGAAATCCGTCCAACCTTTTGTTAAACTTGATTAGTTCTAATTGGTCAAAGGAAGAGAAAGCGTTTTGTCCGGTTAGTTAGGGATTTTTATTATCAAAGAAATCAATTTTGAAACTATTTTCGGACGCGTTTATAGGGTTAAAGTTAGGTCCCCTTTTTATTAGAAATTCCAGATCAAAATACTTTTCAACTTGGTCAAGTACTTTATTTCTTAAAAATAGGTTTATTACTTTAACGCAATGCGCGCCTTTTTATAAGTGACGATAAGAAGGTCTGATTAGAGAGTAAACTCGGTTCTGATTACGCGAAAGCGACAGTTCCTGTTAAATTAGTTCTTTTCTTTAGTAGAAAATATTGCCCTATAAGTAGTACTATTCTGAAGCATTGCGAATATCATCTGACTATGTGAATTACATTCGACCCTGCTTTTATATCTGAAGTTTATTTCTCCGCACTTTACTTTCTTGCATGCTTAATTCCTTGTTTAATATTGACTTAGCTAAACACCATAACAATAGTAAACGATAGATTGACGATTGGTCTTTGTGGATCGATAATCTTTTATATTACTCTGACGCGATTCGTACACTTGCGAATACACCGCATCAGAATGCAACATTGGAGATACTAATAATCACCAATACCACATGTTTCTTGAAAAACTATTTGGTTGCAAACATTTTTTGAAAACATTGGAAAGTTGATTTTCACTATCAAGATGCACGAGAACAACATCCCCTTTTTCAACATGATCGCGAAGGTAATTCCCCATACATGTGTTCCTTCCTTGAGTTAATTTATTTGGAGTCTGAGAGAGTAATCCAACTCTCCATAAGATTCATTTCAAATACTCCTTGCATAAGCTTAGAGAATTCTTTGATAAGTCACATGTTAGTAGAATTAAATATGATGTAATATAAAATGTGTTATGCTTGATGTTTAATGAAACTTAAACATGTTAATGTACACATAAGTTTTTATAAGAAATATATGAAAATATAATGTGATGAAGTCATTTCAAGTATATTATAAATTGATAACTCACAATTATTATCAATTAAGAATGATGTTGGAAATGAACACTCATAATATGTATACCATACATTAAGTATGTTATGTATTTGGAGAAATAAACAGGTAAAAGAGAGAACTTACTAACAAAGAAAAAGTTAAATCGATATTACCTCACCGTACAATATGATGGAGGATGCACTTTCATTTTACACGGGACTCTCGAAATAAAGTTTAACCAAATGCAAAGTATGCCACAAAGATTTTAGAACAACACGATCTTACCACTTCTCACTTTGACAATGTACCCAAAAGTATAACTTGTGATGAGTCCAACAAGTTCATTAACTTGATGATCATTAATTTTGATTAAACTCCCATGATTTATCATTTCCATGATAGTTATCTTTCTCCTTCTCATGTTTCACCAATTCGGATTGATCAATACCTTTTTCGGGGTCATTGAGTATGTCTCTTGAAGATAAAACCCTACATCATGAAATGAAATATCTTTTCCGAGTATTCTCAGATACAACATCAAAAGTAACTTACGCATCTTTTTACCGATAAAACAAATCATGTTGTTGCTTTCTAGATCACATAATCCATCATCTTGCATATGCTTTGCTTTTAATTAGAATATGTGCATATGTTTGAACCACCATAAATGAGAACCCATATTATCTTTATAAAGTCAAAATAATGTTCTTACAAAAACAACAAGACAAGCTAAGTACTCAATCTTCATTGATTCCTTGGGGGTTAGCGAAACAATTTGTTGCATTTGGGGAATTATACAACTATAGTGACAATTTAAAGTTTCACCATCACTAAAATCACTATGTATACGTGCTCACAATATGAGGACCTTGAACTTGATGCCTTAAGAGCTTTAGGATTTGTTCTTTCCTCCTTATTTGTGTCTTTATCCTTTTTCTTCTTCTTCTCATGCTTTTTCTCATGCTTGTCTAAGCGAGTAAGTTCTTGCTCATTTTGTTCAAACTTACAAATTAATGTAATTAGATCAAGTATTATAAGATCATTAGCTTCCTTGATCGTGGTGTCCTTTGGTTTCTAATTCCTAATAAGACATCTCTAAACTTTGTTAGTAGCAGGTGCATTAGAAATAAGTATACCTAGTGCTTTCAAATAATTAATGAGATTTGATGAATTTTTCTTATCATCATTATTCCATAGTGCCTTCGGTATAGATGTGACAACGCCATTAGCATTGTTTTGAGTAATAGCGTCACATATATCCTTGTCATATGAATTAACATAAATGTGCATACAAGCTTTCCAATAACTATAGTTTTATTCCGAAATTTTTTTTTGGGTTGTTTTATAAATCCCTTTAGGTTCGTACTCCATTTTCTAATAAGAGTTTTGAAGCACGGAATTCACTGGAGCTCTGATACCACTTCTTAGACTACGACACCAGATCTAGAGGGGGTGAATAGATCCCTATAATACGGTGGGAGAACTGACTTTTGGGTTTTGCATTTTATTGCAAATGTTGCGGATAGCAAGAGTCGCCACCGACTTTTCTTTTATCCAATAAAGGAAAGGGTGAAAAGAACAGGAAAGACCTTTTAAAATTTTCTAAGTAAGGGGGGTAGGTGATGAAGAGAGATGGTTTTAGCACCCTTTTCTTCCATAGTTTTCTATGGGCTCTCAATCGTTAGCTCACTTTTTGGAAATTCGTTGTGCTTGTGTATGTTTGAAAATATTTTGAAAATTCCTAAGTGCGGCAATTTTGTAATTATTCTCGTATCGTTGAGAATGTATACAAAATGTTTGTTTTGAAAATATTGTGAAAGAAAGTGTTGTTTTATGAAAAGATGTTTTGTTTTGAAAAGTTTGTGAGCAAGAGACTACGAGCGTTCTACCTACTCAAAAAAAGTCTTTGTTCTTTTCCTCCTCCTTTAGATAGAGCTACCCTACCATTACTTAGTAGCAAGCCCTGCCGTTTGATATGAGGGACAGGCGCGGGTCATTGTACAGTCATATAAGGCAACTTGTAGGACGCTTTAGCAATTTTTGTAAGGGACTAAGATTGTTTACCGAAGGAAGCATCGAAGGGTCATCGAGGGACTACGATCTTTTAACCGGGGGTCTTTGCTAAAGCATCCCACACTCAAGGGAGATGATTGTTTTACCCGAAAGCAGAAAGCGAGGTTATCCTGAAGGTGTGCATGTGCAAAGTGTTTTGATTTCAGTTAATTTATCTTGGATTTATGGTTGTCTAGCGCTTTGTTTTAGATCTTGCCATACAATCATATTAAACTAACAGAAATAAGTAAAGCAGTAAATTGCGGAAATTAAATGTCCTACGCTATTAAAACGCTTTGGGAATGGGGAGTAAAAATTTATGAATGGGGAGAAAAGTAAAGTAAACCCTATTTTATCTATTACATCCCTTAATAGTTACATAATTATGAAAATAACGATGCGAAAAATAAACAAACACGCAGAGATGGTGAAAAGGAAAAGAAATTTAAAACCTAAGAAATTCTAATATTTTTGATGTTTTATTTAGAAAAATATTTTATAGTGTAAAAATAATAAACCTTAATTCTAATTAATTTACAAACTAATTAATAAAGTAAAACAAAGTGTGATTAAATTAAAATTTGTATTTATAAAATTTTAAATAATTAATTAAGAAAACCTAAATCTAATATTTTTTGAGATTTTTTTCACATGATCATAAAATAGATATAATAAATTAAGAGTGTGCAAAAATTCATCTTGAGAAGATTAAATTTTAGTGGTTAAAAAATTGGTTAAAATTTGCAAAAGAAATGAAGAAAAAAAATGTTTAAAAAATTTGTTTTGGTGCTAAAGGGTCTTGAACTCAGGACCCTAAATTTGCAGGACAAAAGTGTTACCACCTGGCCACACGCATGTGGTACTTAGTAAATACCTACAGCTAAATATATTTGAAAACAAGTTACTGACCATATTAAAAAAAAAATCAAAAGGTCTGGGGCGAGGGGGATTCGAACCCTGGACCTAGAGGTTACAGGCGCACTATGTATACCACTGGGGTAGCTGTTTCATCCGTTTATCAAACAACACCCAATAAATATAATATGAACTTGGATGTCAAATTTTGAAAGTGGCCAGGTCACCCTTCTTCTTCTTCACGCGCGTTTGACAGTAACAACAACAACATTGTTAAATTTCGAAATCTCCATTTCTCAACCAAATTGAAAACTTCCATAACCAAACTTGCTTGATTTTTTACAAGGAATGCAACCATATAAATTTTAAAATCTATAAATCAAATATTAGGACAAATTTTACTTGGTACCAAACTGAAACCCTAACATTTCGTAAAACTCAAATCTGAAATTCTCATCATACAGTCAATTAAAATGCAATTAAAGGACATGGATAGTTTCAGAAACATGATGTCTACATTTTATCTTTAGAAAATAAATGCAAATGATACTTGTACAGAGATTTCAAAGTTTGAAAAACTTACCTCTTGATACAAATCTGATGATCTCTACACAACTTCCAAGAGCAATATCATGATTGCTTTAGCTTCCTGGGACCTTAGTGAGTATGTTGCAACTCTCACTTTTCGTTGAGAATGTCTGGATTAGTATATCTAAGTCAAGTTACAAAGATGTATTTTGAAAATAGTAAATGTTGATAATGGAGTTACAGTGGCAAAACAAAGGTTTAGATCACTTATAGATGATGTGTATGGAGTTTTTGGATGATTTGTTTAGACAAAAGTTGCAAGGTTTGAGAGTTTCAAAGAAATGGATTTTGAAAACTCAATAAATGAGTTTTATGGTCAATTCGGGTTTGAGAGTGTTTGAGAGGTTTAAAGGGCTTGTGAATTCGTCTTTTGGACTGAAAATGAACCCTATATCTATAGGCAAAAGTTAAAGGGATTGTGTTGGTTGCAATCTGAAGATGTCCAGTTATGGCTTGGTTGGAAGTGAAATATCTAGTTATGGTGAAAATGGTGGTTTCAAGGATCAAGTACAAGTTTTCTTCGATGCTAGTTGGGTGCAGGAAGGTTGCTTCTTCTCTTTAGGATGGAGCGTGATCAAAGGAAACAAGGAGCTCAATGCATTGACTTTTGCAAAAAGCTTTCTTTATGTGAATGGAAATGGTGCCTTTGTGCCATTAATGTAAAATCATCTTGTATAAAGCTTGAATCAAGTGGATAATAGCCATAAAGCAAGTGAAATAAACTGATTATGGAGAGATTTATGGGTTTAGAGGCCTGCAAAGTGAGATATCTAGGCACGTTATGAGATTTGATCTTATAGCCACCAATGAAATGACCTCTAAATCAAGTAGAAATGTCCAACTTCAATTCTTCGAAACTCTCAGCTCAAACATGATCTTTTTTCGCTCTTGGACATTTTGAAAATATTAGAACAAGATCTACAACTTTCATGTTGACCACTTTGGCTAATTCAAAAGGTTGGATAAAAATATCATAACTTCGTGGGCCTATATCTCTTAATCCAAGCACTTTTTGGAGATCAACCACCATTAACAAAGTTGTAGAAATTTTCATTCCCTACAATATTTATGTTGAAAGTTTTCTTTGAATCAGCTTGTATCTTGGTAAAACTTGCTTATGAAGTTAGGGCTTTTTTATGCACAAAACACTTGAACTTTTCTAAGTGTTTAAAAATCATTAATTTTGACTTTTGTTGACTTTATTTATCTTTGTAATTCTTGATATGAAACTTGATAATTTTGAATGTTTTGATGATTCTTGATTTTTGAATTCCAATGTTGACCAAAAAGTCAAAGTTTGACTTTTGTGTGGCTGTTGACTTTTTATCAATTGATTCAATTCTTCAACTATCAATCACTTGTATCTTTGGAAATGTATTGAGCTATTTAATTATGTCTAGATGTTTTATTTTAGCCCATGATATCATTCTTTAAACCCTTTAATCAAAAGTCAATGATCAGTCATCTTCAATCAAAAGCCTAATTTAGCAATTTTTGACATTTGATGATTTGAGGGCTTTCCTTGGGGAATCATGATAAACCCTTGATAAAATTATGAATATCATCTCAAAATGTTGATGTTGACAAAAAATCTTGAAGTTTGACTGTATGTTGACCATAGTTGACTTTTTACCCAATATAGTTGACTTTCAATCTTCTGGGTCATTGACTGAGCAAACATGTGATGCAAGACTTAAAACTTTACATAAGCAATATTGATGACCTATGATGAACCATGAAAGTCATTTGAGACCCTTGCAACCAAATCTTATTTGAGAAGCACCAAACCCTAGTTGAAGACCCTTGCTTAGGAGGAGGTTTGACCAGTCAACTCTTGAGTGGCTTTGAGTATTTAAGACCTTTATGAGCATGCTTTGAAGAAACTGGGAGGGGAAATTTTGGTGTACAATAGCTGCCCCTGTTCAATCTTCTTAAACATGAAGAGTTAGATTGGCATGTCTGTCATTCTTGACTTGACGGTAGAAGATGATTGAACACTGAAGTGCCCAGAAATTTGCACTCGCATGTGCACGAAGTAACGTTGTTGGTTGATTATACTGGGAATGGGCTTAAAGATGCCATCTGGAGAGTTAATGATGAGTCATTAGAGATGGGCTTATAGATGACATCAAAAGTGATTGTTGATAGGGATTAGACTAAGTCTATGCTCGGCTTCAACTGGAAAAAGTATCAGAATAAATCTACGCTTGATTTAATCTGAGCCAGAAGGTGTCTACGCCTGTCTTTAACTGGGAGAAGTATCAGAATGAATCTATGGTCTGTTTAATCTGAGCCAGAAAATGTCTATTGGAAGAAGTATTAAGATAAATATACGTTTGATTTAATCTGAGCCAGAAGATGTATGTGTCCATCTTTAACTGGGAGAAGTATCAGAATGAATATATGGTCGATTTAATCTGAACCAGAAAAATGTCTACTGGAAGAAGTATCAGAATAAATCTATAGTCGATTTAATCTGAGCAAGAATCTATCTACGACCGTCTTCAACTGGAAGAAGTATCAGAATAAATCTATGGTTGATTTAATCTGAGCCAGAAGAAGTCTATACTCGTCTTTAACTGGGAGAAGTATCAGAATAAATCTACGCTCGATTAAGCTGAGCCAGAAAAGGTTTATTGGAAGAAGTATCAGAATAAATCTATGGTCAATTTAATCTGAGCCAGAAGCTATCTATGATTGTCTTCTACTGGAAGAAGTATTAGAATAAATTTATGGTTGATTTCATCTGAGCCAGAAGAGGTATATACTCGTATTTAACTGGGAGAAGTATCAGAATAAATATACGCTCTATTTAATTTGAGCCAGAAAAGGTCCACTGGAAGAAGTAACTGAATAAATCTATGGTCGATTTAATCTGAGCTAGAAGCTATCTACGACCATCTTCAATTGGAAGAAGTATCAGAATAAATCTACACTCGATTTAATATGAGCCAGAAGAGGTCTTTTTGTCTTTAACTAGAAGAAGTATCAGAATAAGTCTATGGTTGATTTAATCTGAGCCAGAAAATGTCTACTGCAAGAAGTATCATAATAAATCTACACTTGATTTAATCTGAGCCAGGAGATGTATATGCCTGACTTTGACTAGAAGAAGTATCAGAATAAATCTATGCTTGATTTAATATGAGCTAGAAAATGTCTACTGGAAGAAGTATCAGAATAAATCTACGTTTGATTTAATCTGAGTCAGAAGATGTCTACGCATGTCTTTAACTGGAAAAAGTATCTGAATAAATCTACACTCAATTTAATTTGAGCCATAAGAGGTCTTTTTGTCTTTAACTGGAAGAAGTATCAGAATAAATCTATGGTTGATTTAATCTAAGCCACAAAATGTCTACTGGAAGAAGTATCAGAATAAATCTGCGCTTGATTTAATCTAAGCCAGAAAATGTCTACTGGAAGAAGTATCAGAATAAATCTACGCTTGATTTAATCTGAGCCAGGAGATTTATATGCCCGACTTCGACTGGAAGAAGTATCAGAATAAATCTATGCTCGATTTAATCTGAGCCAAAAAATGTCTACTGGAAGAAGTATCAAAATAAATATATGCTTGATTTAATCTGAGCTAGAAGATGTTTATGCCTTTCTACAACTGGAAGAAGTATCAGAATAAATCTATGGTCGATTTAATCTGAGCCAGAAGCTATCTACGACCATCTTCAATTGGAAGAAGTATTAAATAAATCTACGTTCGATTTAATCTGATCCAGAAGAAGTCTATTTGAGAATGACCCTCTAAGGAAATTTCTTAAATAGCCCTTTGTCAAATGTAGCCTTTGAGAAGACTGTCGAGCCATATAAGTAGTTGATGATATTTGCATGTTGATTGATCTTTCCTGAAAAGGTAAAGAGTTAGTTGTATGCAATGTCATGATGTATGAAAATGCATTCTGTAATGATGTTCTCAAAATAAATGATGTGCTATATGTGTTTCGTATGCATGTGCTATGATATTGGTAAGTGATGGATGAATGTGAAATGTTGTTGAAGTGTACTAGTAAGCCCGTGGAGTATCTTTGTCTGGGAAAACAAATCCCTAATTGTTACTAGGGATGAAGAGTATGTGTATCTTCGATCTTGATGGGTATTCCTGTTTTCTGTTTGAGGAAACTCCATTGGAGGATGTTGGTTCCTGTTTTGGGGAGAAGAGTCCAAGAACATTGGTTGTTCACTGCTCTACTGCGTATCTAAGTTCTTATATACTCAGACTAGGGATAGAAGAGATGGATTAATTTTCAAGATGATGTTTGACCGAGTTTCCAATATGGATGTCAACTCGTATGAGAAGGATAAAATTGACTGATATTTGGTCCAGTTCCAAGTTCCATAGCAATTCTCCGGGGATAGTGGCGACTTCACTTGGGAGAGGAATTTTGCTGGTGATTCGTAGAAATCTAAGGAATAGACTTAAGCTGGGGAGACTGTAATCTATTGGGGAGTAAACCCTGTTCACAGAGAAATACTCTACTGAGGAAACACCCTTGCTGAGGAAATGAGCTCTACTGGAGAGAAGAAATATGCATGGGGTTTTACAGTTTTGGAGAAATAAACTCATTCGGGGAAGAGAACTTCCATGAACTGTACTAATTGGAACTCCATAGGTGGGTGATATTGCCAGGGAAAATATCATATTCTTTTATCCGCTAGGGGGTTCGAATGGTGAGTATGATCGATGTATCCTATTTTGTGGGGGGATATATCTTTGTTGAATATTGTTTTTTAAAGACTACTTTGTGGGGATAATCCCATGGAAGTGGCTCTGTGTGGATTTATGGACAGTCTTGAACGTCATCCCAACTCCTAGAGTCTTGAGTAAATGCTTATTCATGTTCTTATGCATATATTTGTTAACAATTAATCGTGTTCATATGCATATGTTCATTCAATTTTAGTCATTGGACGTTTTTGCAAACAAAACAGAAAAATTTAAAAAAAACAAAAAGTTTGAATTTTATGGTGTATTTGTATTGATAGTTTTCCTATAAACAGACGATTTTATACAAAGAGACATAAATCCTAGTAAGAGGAAATTGTCATGAAATGAAAAGAGTACAAAGTGAAAACAAAACATATAGCTATGTTGAAATGACCTCGTTGGGTTCCAACTCTGTTATTGCCCTTATGTCTTCGAACATCTCATCCCTTGATGTCGGAAGAAGTTGATTGAACTGATTTGTACCATTTTAAGTTTTTACTTTGGTAATAAAGCTTGCAGTAAGTGACCCAATGGGACATAGTCATACGCTTTTAATACCTAACTTTTTCCTGGACCGCCCTTTCGGGTTTTCAGTCCACCGAGATACCCTTTCTTGCCCAAGCCGCCTTTTCAGGTTTTCGACTTGCCGGGTGTATAATATTTTATATATATCCCTAATTTTTTCCCGAACCCTTTTGGTTCGTCGGGTGCCCTTGTTTTTGCCTAGGCCATTCAACCTAGCGGGTCTTTTTCATGCGTAATATTTTTTAAATATGTCCACGTTCACAGGGTGCGGGAAATCTTCATCATCCATGGTGGTTAGTATCATAGCACGGCCCAAAAATACTTTCTTGACAACAAATGGACCTTCATAGGTGGGAGTCCATTTGCCCCTAGGATCACCTTACGGTATAATGATGCATTTTATTACCAAGTCACCAGACGGATATACCCGATGCATGATTTTATTGTTGAATGCTTTGATCATATGCTTCTGATACATCTGACAGTGGCAGACAACCGCAAGGATGTTTTCGTCAATCAGATTCAACTGATCTAGCCTGGTCTGAATGCACTCGTCTTCGTCTATATCTGCATCTTTCATAATCCTTAGAGAAGGAATCTGAACTTCGACGGGTGGGACAACTTCCATACCATAGACCAGAGAGACTGGGGTTGCCCTAGTGGATGTTCACGCTGAAGAGGGATAGCCATGAAGAGCAAATGGTAACATCTTGTGCCAGTCTTTGTAAGTCACAACCATCTTTTGTATGATCTTTAATATTCTTGTTGGCGGATTCCATTGCACCATTCATCTTTGGTCGATACGGAGAAGAGTCATGGTGCTTGATCTTGAATTACATGCAGAGTTCAGTGATCATAGTGTTGTTGAGGTTGGTACCATTGTCCGTGATGATTCTCTCGAGGATACCATACCTACATATAAGTTTATGTTTTATGAATCGGGCAACAACATTCTTAGTAACAGAGGTGAACGAGGCTGCTTCAACCCATTTTGTAAAGTATTCAATGGAGATGAGAATGAAGCGATGTCTGTTAGAAGAAGTAGGCTTGATTTCTCCGATCATATCAATGCCCTACATTGCAAATGGACAAGGAGCAGTCATGACATTCAAAGGTACTGGGGGAACATGAACTTTATTAGCATAAATTTGGCACTTATGACTAGTTCTCGAGTGGTGGTGACAGTAATTTCCATAGGTAACCAATAGTAACCCGCTCTCATAATCTTTTTAGCCATAGTATGCCTGCTGGAGTGAGTACCAAAGATGCCTTCATGCATATCCTCCATAATTTTCTCTGCTTCCTTCTTGTCTACATAGCGAAGCAGAGTTGAATCATGATTACGCTTGTACAAAATTTTGTTGCTCAAGAAGAACTTAATCGAGAACCTCCGTAGGAATTTCTTGTCATTGATTGATGCCCCTTCAGGGTATTCTTGAGATTCAAGGTACCTTTTCACTTCATGAAACCAAGGTTTTTCTTCTACTCCATCAGTATCTGTGATCGGTGGATTTAGAACTGACTGTTTAACGCGGGTTCGCGAAATGTCGCGGAAGCAAGAGTCGCCACCGTCTTTTATTTTCTCCAATATGGAAAGGACAAAAGCACAGCAAAATTCCTTATGAGAATAGTTCTCGGTTCGGGAGGTAGATTTATGGAAAGGGAAGGTGTTAGCACCCTTTCTATCCATGGTTATCCATGGGCTCTTAGATACTTGCTCATTGTGTTTTCAAAATGTTTGCTTTTCAAGTGTGTGTGGGTTTGAAAAAAGTTTCTTTGAAAGATTTTTGAATAACTCTTGTATCAGTCCTCAAGAGTGTTTGAAAAATTGTTTTGAAAGCTTTTTGAAAAGTGTCAGTGTGAAAAGAGTTTTGATTTGTTTTTTAGAGAGCAAGTATCTATGAGTCATCTACCTACCCTAAGGAATTAGGCTGTGTAGAAGTCCTTAAGGTAGTGCCATCCCACCATTGAGAGATAGGTAGCACCACCGTTGGAGGTGTTCGGGTCAATTCGAGTGTAGGGACAGTGTGGTCACCGAAGCAACAGTTAGGACACCTTAGAAGCTACCCTTATGTCCTTGATCCTTTTTTTTTATTCGAGGCAACCGTTTCGAGGCAACTATTTCGAGGCAACTGTTCCGAGGCAACCAGATCATGGACATAAGGACTTACTAAAACGTCCTATACTTGACGACCATGTTTCGAAGGCAACAGGTGAGGCGTACCCTAGAAGTGGTGTGTGAATTTATGTATTATTTTCATGTCAATATTCATCTTTGATCAGGGCATTGTGAGCTACACTTGTTTTTAATTAGCCATACATTCTTTCATGCAATTTAGAATTTAAGAGTGCGGAAATTTAAATGCGGAAAGGTAAATCCTACGCTATTACAAGGTGCGGGTCTATACATCGCCAAAATACAAAGACCCGTTTTAATAAAAATGCGGAAAGTAAAAGACCTAATTACTATTACAATTCTTGAGCAGTTACATAATATTCAAAAAGAAAATAATGCGCGAAAAGAAATCGAACGTCCGAGGGTTTTGACCCTTTTGAAATTAAATTGAATTAAAAGCTAATTAATTATTTAATTAAAGAAAAGAAATTGTTTTTTTATGTTTTTTGGTATTTAATGAAAATAAGAAAAGAATTAAAATTAGAAGGAAACCCTAGTTCTAAATATTTTAATTATTTAAGAAGATATTAATGTTAACCTAATTTACACTAATTAGTTAATTTACATATTTATTTACAAAAATAATAATTAATAATAATAATAATGAGGGAAAATTATTTAATTAAGAAAAAAAAGATGAAAATGTCAAAAACCTAATTTCTACATATTTTTTATTTATTAAGAAAAGATTAAAGTTTAAAACCTAATTAACTAAATTAATTGTTAGAGTTTATTTACAAAATAAATTAATGGTGAATTAAATATTAATTAAACATATTTTGTATTTTGATTTTTCTGTTTTTTATTATGGAAAAAATTATTTTATGGAATTAAAGAAACAATTAAAAAACAAATAAAAGAATTAAAATTGAAAAGAAAATAAAATTAAAAAAATGCAAACCAGGGGTATCAGGCCCCAAAGGGAGGTTTGTTTGAAGCAAATTTGGCCCATCAGCATAGGCCTTGCTTGACTTTTGGTATCACGTGTGGGATGGTTGACTGAGGTGCACCCTAGGCGTTGTCTCCTGACCACTGGATTGGATCTCCTGGCCACTTGGCAGGCTCAAGCGTGAGGCTCATGGTGGAGTTCTGGATGAAGCGCTGCATGGAATTGAGTTAGAAAAAATAATAGCAATTGTATGGGGGACCTGGGAATCGAACCCAGGTCCTAGTGGTTACAAGGCATGTCCTCCACCATCTGTACCAAGCAACGCGTTTTTTATATGGATAAACAAAGAATATAATATATGAAAAAAGATAATCATGTTGAAACAATCAAAAAAACGCGCTAACATTTAAATTACCCAACCATGTAATGACACGCTAGCCTTCTTCTTCATTTATCTGCAAGTAGAAAAACAAGTAGCGGGGTGTGATACGGTGGGAGAACTGACTTGAGTTTTGCGTTTGTATTCGCAAATGTTGCGGTTAGCAAGAGTCGCCACCGACTTTTTATTTTATCCTAAGGAAAGGTTAAAAAGCACAGCAAAAACCTTTTGAGATGTTTTCTTGGGTTCGGGAGTAGATTATAGAAAGGGAAGGTATTAGCACCCTTTCTATCCATGGTTATCCATGGGCTCTTAGTTACTTGCTTAGATCACTTGCCTTTTGTTTTCAATTGTTTTAAATGGTGCTTGAGTGTGTGGGTTTTGAAAATGTTTTTGAAAAGAGGCCAATGTGGTGGCAACCTTTGTAATGATCCATGTGGGGATGTATACAAAAAAAAGTTTTTATTTTGTTTTGAAAGTTTTGTTTTGAAAGTGTTGTGAGGTGTGATTTTGAAATTAGGCAAGTGTTTTGTTTTTGCAAGTTGATTCAAGTAACTAAGAGGTTATCTACTCCTAAATTTCTCAAAAGATCATTGCTATACTTTTAACCCTTTTAACAAGTTTGCTCCACCATTGTATTTGATGGGCAACCTTGTGTTAGGATGTGAAAGGGACGGGCGCGGGTCATCGTTTAGACCATGACTGCAATGGTGCCAAGTGTCTTTGGGCATTTTTTTTCTTTAAGGGACTTGATCATTTTTTAGGCAACTTTCGAAAGCGTCATCGAGGGACTATGATCATTTGATATTGTTTTGTTTTGCCAAAGACACCTAACATGCAATATGGCCCATTATTGAAGGCAACAAGTGGAATACCCTAGGGGGTGCAAGTGTGATTTGTGTGTCCATTTTCATGCTTGTTTATCTTGTATTAGGTCAAACTATTTTTTATCGTTTTTTGCATACAAACCCTAATTCTAACATGTTATCATTAGAAAGCGATAAAGTGCGAAATTAAAATTACTAAGCTATTACAAAACCAAATATGGGAAGGGGGGTACAAATGTTCAAATGGGGGATATTGACAAGAATTTAAATCTAAATTATTACATCAATTGAATATTTGCAATTTAAATAATACATAATTAAATGGAAATTAAATAAATATGTGAAATGCAAAAAGAAAGTTTTTTTTTTTTATGTGTATGAGAAAATATTATTTATGTAAAAGGAAAAAAGAAAATAAAAATATATTATTTTTTTTGAATATTTTGAATTTAGGGCAAAAACCCTAATTTTAAAGAAAAGGTATTATTTTCTAATTTAATTCAACTATTTATTTATTATGTACAAAAATAAAATAAAATGAAGTGTATTGTGAAAAAGGTATTTTTATATCAAATATTAATAAAATGAAAAAAAATCAAGTATTTTTTATATTTTTGTCTTAAATATATTAATAATCACATATATATATATATAACCCTAAATATGTATTATTCTAAAAATAAATATTTATTTAATATTTTAATAAAATAAATAAAAGAGTATTTTTTGTGTGAAATATTT
The DNA here is from genome assembly GCA_948472305.1 of Vicia faba. NCBI lineage: Eukaryota > Viridiplantae > Streptophyta > Magnoliopsida > Fabales > Fabaceae > Vicia > Vicia faba. Next base: position 188,113 of record CATIWC010000635.1, on the reverse strand, counting down.
TCAGAGAGTAAATAAAAATAAAAACTGTATTTACATTATTTCTTATTTATTCTAATAATAATACATATATATATATATATATATATATATATATTTATGTATAAACAAAGAAATAAATCAAATAAATATGCAATAAATGCAAAAAATAATGAAAAAAATATTTTTAATTTTTTAATGGCATGAGAAAAAATAAACAAAGTCAGCAAAAAAGGAAAAAGTCAAAAATGTTAAAAAATGAGTAAATGGGCTCAGGGGGGTGTGAGCCAAAAAAGATGGTGTGAAAAGAAAGAACACAAAAGCCCAGCCCAATGAAACACTGTCTTCAACCTCCAGCACAAAACATTTGAAAAACGCGCGCCATGTTCAGCTTCTTCTAACTCTTGATTCCTTGATTTTTTGAACAAACTTCCAACACAAAAGATGTTAAGCATGAAGAGACGGTTCTAACCATATAAAGAACTTGACCTATCTCTCTAAGATGAGGGAGAATTTCTCTTCCCCTCTTTTCTGACCTAGTTTTTCTACCATTTTCAAAGCTTAAATTCTCTCTACTCAGGCAAAAGAAATGAAATGTAAAGATATGTACATGTTCAGGGCTATGAGTAGGACCTTGTTTCTTCACAAACTTAAGACTAAAGATGCCTAATAAGAGAGATACGAATTCAAACTTTTACCTGTGCAGTTGAACTTCAATCTGGAGAATGAGGAACTTTCAGTGCAAGGTGATGATTGGAAAAGCTTCCTTGAGGTCCAGGGATGCTGTTTCAATGCTTACTTTGTCTTGAGAGCTTCTGAATCAAGCTATGGAACTTCAACTGCAAAAGGAAAAAATGAAAATGGTGGAAACTGTTAGAGTGATTACAGGTCAGGTTTTAGGCTATGGTTAGCTTGCATATGTTGTAGGGAAGGTAGAGGAACAGGTCTTGATCAAAATGCTCGAAGGGATTGGGAGTTTGCACTCAAACTGCAGGGGCACCCCTGTTTGTGCAGTTTGAGGATGATTCTGAGATGGAGGGTGTATTGGAGGTCAAAAGCTCGTGTGTTAGCTTGGATATGTTATGTGTGATGTGTTTGACAACTTTGTTCTTGTGTTTCTAAGCTGAAGAGAGAGTTGGCATGAGTTATGGATGTTTCTTCTATGTGAAGCAAAGAAATGCAAGTTGATGTTCTAGGCATGTAGGGGACCTCCTAATGGGCTGCATAATCTTCTCTTGATCAGAGCAATTTGTCCATAATCTTGTGCCATTCAGATTTAGCTTGTACTTGTTTGATTTTCAAATTGACATAAAGTGAACTTTTGCAAAAATGGATAGTTTACTTTATCTAATTTAGGATTAAACCATTAGACAATGCTTGAACTCAAAGAACTTGGTCTTAGTACAAAGAATATGCATTAAATTATTGAGTATGGATTGGTTCAAGGACCTGTAATTAAGCATAAAGCAAACTGAATTCAAATTTGCAAGTTTGTGAACATGTCTTGATGAAGAACAAAAGTGAATTTTTGCCAACTTGTGGAATTCGAATCTCTCAAGTTATGAGGTTGTTTGATGAGTTCTTGGACATTTTGGAAAGCTTGGAATGTGTACTACAATCCATCTTTGAAATGCAAATCAAAATTCCAAGTGGAAGGGTATGAAAAGTGGCCTTGAAGTAGGGTAGAAAACCTTGTCAAAATAGGTCAAATTTCACTAAGTTAAAAGATGGTTTAGTGCCCTTATTCAAAAAATCATAACTTGAGATACAAGCTTCAAATGAGAAAACTTTGTGAATCAAAGTTGTAGATTATGCAACAAGCTACAACTTTCATGTTTTGACTTTGGTTTGAATCCAAATGGATCATGGTGAAAAGATGGGGCAAAGTTGGGAAACAATTAGGGTTTTCCATAACTTAGAAAAATTCTAAGTTATGAAAAATTCCATTTTCAAACCCTAATTTGCATTTTGAGATTTCTTGGTGAACAAGTTTCATGATTTGGCATGTTTTGATGAAAAATGAATCTTGACTCTTGATTTTGACCAAAAAGTCAAAGTTTGACTTTTCAGTATACAGTCAAAATTGATCAATTGACTGGGAAATTCAACTGTCAATCTTGTGTACTTGGGATCTTTTGAGCTTGATGAACATGTCAAGATAATTCCATGGGGTCCTTGAGTCCATATGTGAGCTTGGTTTGCCATTGGCTAGGTCAAACAGTCAAAAATTGCCTTTGTGCAGTCAAAACCCTAGAAATGACCATTTTGCCCTTTTGATGATCTGATCAAATTTCTTGTGGAATTGTGATCCAAACTTGATCAAATGGTCCATGTGAGTTCATAATGTTGATGTGGATCAAATTTCATGAGGTTTGACTGTCAATTGGCCACAGTTGACTTTTTCCCCAATACAGCTGATTTCTAGGTCAACTGTCCAATTGACTGGGTAAAACTTGGAATCAAGACTTGAAACTTGGTATAGGTAAACCTGGGAGTCCAACATGAAGCATGAAAGTCATCTTAGGCATTTTAGGTCAAAACATCTTTGTGCAAACACCAACCCTAATTTGAGTCCACAGTGCAAGGAGAAGTCTTGAGCAGAGGAAACCCTAATTGTATCTTGATCTTCAAATGTCTTGTGATGAGAAAATGTTGAGGAAATGGGAGGGAAAATTTTGGGGTACAACAGTTGCCCCTGTTCAATCTTCTTGGACCTGATGAGTTAGATTGGCAAGTTTGCCTTTCGTGACTCGAGGGTAAAAGGAGATTGGACACTAGAGTGCCCGGAAATTTGCACTCGCATGTTGAAGTATCAATAATGTGATGTCAGGAATGGGCTTACAGATGCCATTTGGAGAGATGGTGGATAGGGTGATGGGCTTACAGATGCCATCTGGAGCAGTGACAGAACTTTGACGGGAATGGGCTTATTGATGCCATTTGGAAGTGTTGATCGCATAAGAGATTCCTTAGCGAGAACTTGTGTATTTGAGAAGGACGGATGTTTTCCTGGCTTGTTACAGGTGTTTGATCTTCAATCTCCTTATGCAGATATGTCCTGGCTAGATACAGGAATTGAGTCTACAATCGGTTGCTCACAGATGTGCCCTGGCTGGATACAGGAGTCGAATCTGGGAATAGTCGTCAATAGATGTGCCCTGGCTGGATACAGGAATCGAATCTTCAAACTCTTCAGACGTGCCCTGGCTAGATACAAGAATCGAGTCTGGAAACGTGGTCAACAGATATGCCCTGGCTGGATACAGGAGTCGAGTCTGGAAACGTTGTAGTTGATAGATGTGCCCTGGCTGGATACAGGAATCGAATCTTCGAGCTCTTCAGACGTGCCCTGGCTAGGTACAGGAATCGAGTCTGGAAACGTGGTCAACAGATATGCCCTGGCTGGATACAGGAGTCGAATCCGGAAACGTGGTCAAAAGATATGCCCTGGCTGGATACAGGAGTCGAATCTGGAAATGTTGTCAACAGATATGCCCTGGCTGGATACAGGAGTCGAATCCGGAAATGTTGTAGTTGATAGATGTGCCCTGGCTGGATACAGGAATCGAATCTTCGAGCTCTTCAGACGTGCCCTGGCTAGGTACAGGAATCGAGTTTGGAAACGTGGTCAACAGATATGCCCTGGCTGGATAGAGGAGTCGAATCCGGAAATGCTGTCACTCTCAGATGTGCCCTGGCTAGATACAGGTATCGAATCTGGAATTGCGACAGTTGACGGTAATTGTTTTTGGGATTGTCTTTTTCCTGAAAAGGCAAAAATGTAAGTTGTATGCGATGTCATGATGTATGATATGCATGATGTCATGATGTTCAACATTTATATGCATTTCATCATGCATGTAAGCAAGATGTATGAAAATGTGAAATGTTTATGAGTGTAATTTCATCTTAGGAAAATAAATCCTTGACGAACGGCCGGGAAGCTGCTCTGCGGAAGAGATACTTGGCCGAAGTTTTGATGAGAGGCCTGCTGAGGACTTTAATGATGGATTCCGCTGAGGATAATGATGATAAACTCCGCTGGGGAACTCCAAAGATAAACTCTGCTTGGGAATACCAAAGATAGACTCCGCTGGGGATTAAAGGAACTTTGCCGAGAGCGGTCTTCCGTGGCCTTTAGCTGAGGATAACCCAGTTATAAGTCCTTGTGAGGAAATGACTCTAAATAAAACTTGGGCGAGACGTCCGTTCTTCGCAGGGGATAAGCTTCCAGAATCTACTGGGGATGAGCTTTAAGACCTGCCGGGGAATGTTGGGCTTCTTCAGGATCGACGGGGGATCAACTTCTCTTGGGGAAAGTATTGCTGAACCTTGTTTTTACTCTGCGGGGAGTTAAGATGATTTGGCCACATTCTTCAGTTGAACCTACCTTGGTGCCTTGGCGAACAAAACAACCAGACGGCAATAGACAAACCCACATTGCCCCTGTCTTTGATGTCACCTGTAATCAATCTCTTGTTTCATATGCGAATATTTATGAATCAGCAATTTTAATGTCAAATGCATATATCAAAAAAATGAACATTGGACGTTCTTCGCAAGACAAAACAAAAAGAGGAAAACAATGGCAATTTGTATGGACAAGTGAATTTGTATTGATTTAAATTTTGCCTGTGAATAGGCGTTTTTTGTACAAGAGGCTGACATCCTAGTAAGAGGACATCGCCAAAAAGTATAGAGTTTTACAATTTGAAAAAGAAAACAAAACAGCTATGTGAACAATCCCACTGGGTTCCAACTCTGCTATTGCCTTTATGTCTTCGAACGTCTCATCGCTTTGCTGCCTAATTTGAAGATGAAGCTGATTGGTCAATGTCGAAATCTGGAGCCAGATAGTTGATGCCGAATTCCGGATGCGAAGTGATCCAATGAGACATAGTGTTACGCTTTTATCCCTAACTTTTGCCTGGACCGCCCTTTCGGGTTTTCAGTCCACCGGGATACCCATTTTTGCCCAAGCCGCCCTTTCAGGTTTTCGACTTGCCGGGTGTACAGATTTTTTTCATTTCATCCCTTATTTTTGCCCGAACCCTTTTGGTTCGCCGGGAAGCCCTTATTTTGCCTAGGTATGTCAACCTAGCGGGTCTTTTATTTATGCGTAGTATTTTTTCACTATGTCTGCATTGGCGGGGTGAGGAAGGTCGTCACCATCCATGGTGGTTAGGATCATGGCTCCTCCTGAGAACACACGCTTAACCACAAATGGCCCTTCGTAAGTAGGGGTCCATTTGCCCCGGGGATCACTTTGAGGAAGGATGATGCGTTTGATTACCAGGTCCCCAACTTGATACTCTTGCGGTCTGACTTTCTTGTTAAATGCCCTGATCATCCGTTTCTGATACGTTTGACCATGACAGATAGCAGTGAGCCTCTTTTCGTCAATCAGATTTAGTTGATCAAGTCGAGTTTGGATCCAATCATCTTCATTCAAGTCTGCATCCTTCATTATTCGGAGAGAGGGTATCTGGATCTCGATTGGCAAGACTGCCTCCATGCCATAGACCAAGGAGAAAGGAGTTGCCCCGGTCGATGTCCTTGCTGAGGTGCGGTACCCATGAAGAGCGAACGGTAACATCTCGTGCCAATCTTTATAGGTCACTGTCATCTTCTGCACAATTTTCTTGATATTTTTATTGGCTGCCTCTACAGCCCCATTCATCTTCGGCCGGTAGGGGGAAGAATTATGGTGCTGTATCTTGAATTGTTCACAGAGTTCAGTGATTATTTTGTTATTGAGATTGGTACCATTATCCGTAATGATTCTTTCTGGGACGCCGTACCGACAGATCAAATTATGCCGGATGAAACGCGCCACGACGCTCTTGGTTACTGTGGCATAGGAAGCTGCCTCAACCCATTTCGTGAAGTAATCGATCGCCACCAAGATGAAGCGATGCCCATTGGATGCCATTGGTCGGATCTCACCGATCATATCGATGCCCCACATTGCGAAAGGCCAAGGTGCCGTTAGGACATTCAAAGGAACTGGAGGGATATGCACCTTGTCAGCATAGATCTGGCACTTATGACAAGTTCGGGAGTGTTGGTAACAATCGGCTTCCATCGTGGACCAGAAATATCCTGCCCGAAGGATTTTCTTAGCCATGGTGTGTCCACTGGAATGGGTCCCAAATGTACCTTCATGCAGTTCCATCATAATTTTCTCTGCTTCAGCCTTATCCACACAACGTAACAGAGTTGAATCATGATTCCGTTTGTAGAGAATGCCGTTGCTGAGGAAGAATTTTGCAGCAAACCTCCTCATGAACTTTTTATCATTGACAGATGCACCTTTAGGGTATTCCTGGGCTTCCAAGTACCTCTTCACCTCGTGATACCAGGGTTTTTCAGTCACCTTCTCAGCCTCGAGCTCGCAGCAGTATGCCGGTTCATCCAACTTCCAGATTATGATTCGGGGAGCCTCATTGTCCCATTTAACTTTGAACATTGAAGACATCGTGGCTAGTGCGTCTGCTAGCTGATTCTCCTCTCTGGGGAAATGCTCAAAAGTTATCTCTTCAAAGTGAGGGAGCAAGGTCGACACATATTCCTTGTAAGGAATGAGATTCGGGTGTTTCGTATCCCACTCGCCTTTGACCTGATTGATCACGAGAGCGGAATCTCCGAAGACACTTAGAAACTTGATCCTCAAATCGATTGCAGCTTGTAAACCCATGATACATGCCTCATATTCTGCCATATTGTTGGTACAGCTGAAACATAATCGGGCGGTGAGGGGAGTATGAGTTCCCTTGGGAGATATGATTACAGCGCCGACGCCGTTACCCAAAGCATTGGAGGCTCCATCAAAATGCATAGACCATCGGGATCCTTCCTCAGGTCCTTCATCCGGTCCAGGTACTTCACAGTCAGTTACCACCATGATGTCTTCGTCCGGAAAATCAAAGTTCAATGATTGATAATCGTCCACAGGTTGGTGTGCCAAATGATCAGCCAGTACACTTCCCTTTATTGCTTTCTGAGTTGTATACTGGATGTCATATTCTGTTAAGATCATTTGCCATCTCGCTATTCTCCCAGACAGAGCGGGCTTTTCAAATATGTACTTAATGGGATCCATCTTTGAAATCAATAAGGTAGTGTGAGTCAGCATATACTGTCTCAGCCGGCGAGCAGCCCATACAAGAGCGCAGCAAGTTTTCTCAAGCAGTGAGTAATGAGACTCACAGTCGGTAAACTTTTTGCTCAAGTAATAAATAGCGTGCTCTTTTCGGCCAGACTCGTCATGCTGCCCCAGCACACACCCCATTGAATTATCAAGCACTGTCAAGTAAAGTATCAGAGGTCTTCCTTCCACCGGTGGCATAAGAATGGGTGGCTCTTGGAGATATTCCTTTATTCTTTCAAAGGCGGCCTGACATTCATCATTCCAGCGTACCACTTGATCTTTCTTCAGTAATTTGAAGATTGGCTCACAAGTAGCAGTCAGATGTGAGATGAATCGGGCAATGTAATTCAGTCGTCCTAGGAAACCTCTGACTTCTTTCTCTGTTTTTGGAGTCGGCATCTCTTGTATGGCTTTTACCTTGGCAGGATCTACCTGAATACCTTTATCACTTACAATGAAACCTAACAACTTTCCGGATCTTACCCCAAAGGTGCATTTGTTGGGATTCAACCTCAGCTTGTATAACTTGAGTCGGTCAAACAACTTCCTCAGATGGTCAAGGTGCTCCTCCTCAGTTTGAGACCTTGCAATCATGTCATCAACGTATACCTCAATTTCATGATGGATCATATCATGGAACAAAGCAACCATGGCACGTTGATAGGTTGCCCCAGCATTTTTCAATCCGAATGGCATGACCTTATAACAGAAGGTCCCCCACTGAGTCACAAATGTAGTCTTCTCCATATCTTCAGGAGCCATCTTGATCTGATTATACCCTGAGAAGCCATCCATGAAGGAGAACACCTTGTGTTGAGCTGTATTGTCAACAAGGACATCGATGTGAGGTAGGGGGAAGTCATCTTTGGGGCTGGCCCTGTTCAGATCCCTGTAGTCAACACACATTCTGACCTTACCGTCCTTTTTCGGCACTGGCACAACATTGGAAACCCACTGAGGGTAAGAAGTTACTGCAAGGAACCCGGCATCAAATTGCTTCATAACCTCGGCCTTGATCTTTTCAGACATCTCTGGACGCATCCGTCGGACTTTCTGCTTTACCGGAGGGCAGTCTTCCTTGGTTGGCAGGTGGTGAACTACAATGTCGGCATCCAAACCAGGCATATCTTCATAGGACCAAGCAAAAATCTCCATGTAATCTTGCAGCATCTGGATCAATCGTTGCTTCACGCTGAGCTCTAGATTGGCACCAATCTTGACTTCTTTCCTATCCGTCTCAGTACCCAAGTTAATTGTCTCCACAGGCTCTTCATGTGGTTGAATAGCCCTCTCTTCCTGGAGTAGCAGTCTTGCGAGTTCACCAGGCACTTCGCAATCATCTTCACCTTCGTCTTCGGCCAAGTTGATCGGATTTTCGAAGTCATAACTGGCGGTAGCAGAGCTGTTACCAGTGAGATCCAGAGTGGGTTGAAACCTGTATAAGTGAGTGTGTGTAAATATAGCTGTTTTGCAATATATATAACACAGAAAGAAAAAGAGCACAAGATTTGAAATGCAACAAACGTCCAATGTTTTGATTGATGATATATGAAAATGTCATACAAAAAGCCCTCACAAATGGAGCTACGATGTCCCGGGAAGGACACCGAGCCAACAAAGTTTTAACATATTGTTTGTTACAAATTTGGAAATCAAAAGAAATCAATTACTGCGTGACAAATGTGATAGGGGTAAAATCCCTTGCTGTCCAGTTGCTCGGTCCGTCGCTGGCAGTCGGGTAGATCCAACTGTCAAACTCAGCTTCCTCCACATCCTCCTCGATAGCATTCACCCTTGAGCTGGAGATAAACACCGGAGCCTTTCCGATCTTCTCTTTGCGCACCGCCTTCTGAGCCTCTGCAGTAAAGCCTAGCCCAAACTTGTCGTTCTTCTGAGTGAAGTCAGGAAGCTGACCCCAGTGTGCACAATTGCCTTTCTGAACTACAGCCCGGGCATCCCTTAGGGAAGCCATCTTCAAGGAATCATTCTCTTCGGCCGTTGTCTCTGCAGCTGCTGAAATTGGATGCACCTCCTCGAAATGCTGGAAGGGGGTTTCAATGAACTCTCCGTCCATCTCGATGTACCTGAAGGAATTCAAATGGCTCACCATATACTCCTCTTCTCCTTGTACAGTGACGATCTTCCCCCTGACGGGATACTTCAGCTTTTGGTGCAAGGTGGAGGTCACTGCCCCAGCTTTATGGATCCAAGGTCGACCCAACAGACAAGAGTATGATGGACGTATATCCATTACGTAAAAGGTAGAGTCAAACACTTGAGAGCCCACACGAATAGGGATGTTAACCTCTCCATGAACCATCCTTTTGGAACCGTCAAAGGCCCTGACGATGATATTGCTGGGTTTCAACTCCAGGCCCTCATAATCCAGACGATCTAAAGCCTTTTTCGGAAGAACATTCAAGGAAGAACCAGTGTCCACCAATACATGTGCCAGAGTAGTGCCCCTGCATTCAATAGAGACATGCAGGGCATCATTGTGGTCTCTCCCTTTTGCGGTCAGGTCAGCATCTGAAAAGCCCAAGCCGTTGTCCGCCGTCAGATTTGCTATGCAGTCAGTGAACTGAACTGCAGCCGTCTCCTGCGGCACGTGGGCCGTCTTGAGAAATGAGATTAAGGCCTTAGCATGAGCCTCGGAGCATAGCAATAGGGAGAGCAGGGAGATCTTGGAGGGTGTATGCCCCAACTGCTCGACAACATTAAAATCACTTTTCTTTATTATTTTCAGAATCTCCTCCATTTCTTGTCGGGAGGCCTCAGCATTTACGGGTATTGGTGCCTCCATCCGGGCAGGCTCTTCTTCAATCCCTTTGCCCCGAGCATTTGATGACTCGGCAGCAGGGGACACAATTTGATCAGCAACAGGACTTGGTAAACTTGCAGGTTTTATGAGGAGGGGTTTTCGAATAGCGGGCGGCGCAATGTCAGGCGAGAAGAGCCTGCCACTGCGGGTGACTTTAGCTGGACCGGTGATATCGCAGATACTGGCACTAGCATCAAATTCTTGCTTGATTCCATTTACATATACGTCTGCCCCATAATGCCAGGGGACAGCTTTATCAGACACGTAGGAGAGGGGTCCTGGAACAGTAATGATCACAGGCGCAACTGTCAAGATTTGAATAGGCTTCTTTGGGGGAGCCTTGATTGGATTTTTGAAGATGGTAATCACGGAAACTTCTTTCATCGGAACCAATTGAACAGCAGTCTTTTTGAATAGAATCTCCTTGCTATCCATTAGGCCTTGGATGCCTAACCTTAGCAAGGGACAATCAGATAGGGAAATAGCACAGAATGGGCAACCTTCGCCGCAACCCGGAAATAAACCGGCCCGCAGTAGGTTCTTCTTAACAGTCTTCAAAGGGGTAACAACTTCATCTACCGAAACAGCGTACACTTCTTCCTCAATGGCATTTACCCTATGCTGGGGCATAGGAGCCGTTACAACATTCGGTCTTTCCGGCGCTTCAAACTGAATTTCTTTTGCGTCAATTAGATCTTGCACTTTGTTTCTCAAGGCCCAGCAATCATCAGTAGTGTGCCCGGGACTATCAGAATGATAAGCACACCGGGCATTTGGGTTGTATTTAGGAGACGCAGTGTTGACGACTTTAGGAGCTTCTTTGAGGGTCACCAGGTTGGTGGATAACAGTTGGGGTAAAATTTGAGATAATGTCATACTCAATCGGGTATACTGCCTCTTGGGCCTTTCACTTCTTTGTTGATTGTACTGCTGAGGAGCAGCAACAGGTTTAGAGATGACCAAAGCATTGACGGCTTGGCGACTTTCGGGCTTGACTTGTCTTCTAGGACCATAGACGGCACTTGCTTCTTTCTTAAACGGCCTCTTCTCAGCACTTGTAGAGGCAGCCTTTTGTATCTTGCCTGACCTGATGCCAGCTTCAATTCTTTCTCCCATTAATATCAAATCTGTGAACCCAGCGGAGGAGTTACCAACCAAATGATTGAAAAACGGACCAGACAACGTTCCCAGAAACATATCAACCAGCTCTCGATCAGTTAATGGAGGCTGCACCCTGCCAGCCAAATCTCTCCATTTTTGAGCGTACTCTTTGAACCCTTCACCCGTTCCTAGAGACATACCCTGAACTTGGGTACGCGTAGGAGCGAGATCAGAATTGTATTGGTATTGTCTGTAGAATGCGGTTGCCAAATCTTCCCAGTGTCGGATGCTAGTTCCATCTAATTGGTAGAACCATTCAAGTTGAGACCCCGAGAGGCTGTCTTGGAAGAAGTGAATCCAGAGGTTCTTATCCGCCGTGTAAGGTTGGATTTTCCTTACATACGACCTCAGATGCAGCTTTTGGCAGGAGACCCCATCATACTTGGCGAAGGCAGGCGCCTTAAACTTGTGTGGAATGACTACCCCAGAAGATAACCCCAAATCTCCGAAATCCAGTCCCGGCACATTCTGAATCTCCATGGCGCTCAAGCGGTCCTCCAATTGTTTGTATCTGTCAGCAGCAGGTGGGTATTGTTCGTCGTTATAGTCCGTCTCGTTGTCGGAGACTGCGGGGCTAGGAGCTCCTCCCCCTTGGGGACTATTTTTCTCAGTAGAAGAAGTGGTTGGATCAGCTTCATTGTGGAGTGTGTTCCCAAATCTGCGTCCGGTGTTGAACAATGCGGTCCTCTTTTTCTTCTTTTTCTTCATGAGTAGAGTCTTCAACTCTTGCTGACCTTGGGCTAGGCTTAGGACCATCTCTTGAAACTGTGCACTTTGGGCCTGAAGGGCCTTGATTGCTTGCTCACTGGAGGACTCTGGATTCATGATGACTGTGCACACAAACAGCGAAAAATTAAGCAACCTGTGAAATAGGGTACCTGCTATGCATATGGTGCAATGGAATGCGTATGTATGCAATGCATTCAAGGATTTAGAACATTCAAAATTTGTTGTAGACAAAAAGGAACGCACATCATATTAATAAGGAGGAATTCGTTAGTACATAAATGCCTCATGGGCCAAATATTACAAAATAACTCCTTAAGGTAAAAAGACATTGCGCATCCTCTTTGGCGCGATGTAGGTGTTGAGATTCCTTTCCTCGTGCAGCAGGCGGGTGAGTTCCAGGACCTTCTTTTCACTAGCATGTAGACTGGTCTCAAGAGAATTCCGTTCTTCCTTAAGTTGGCTCCAGCTCTTCTGCATCTCTTCCCAGGAGGTGGGCATGTCGGGATGTTGAATGGTGTAGGATGCTTCTCCTTCCAAGACTGGCTCTTTGATTACAGGTAGCATGTGAGGGTAAGGCATTACTAACTTCTGGGAGCGGGCTCGTACCCACTTGAGGTAAGGTTCCAACGGGATGGAGTTCCGGTGCCCCAATGTCTTGCTGTCTATCCTACTTGGCATCCTCCAAGCTCTGATAAATCTCTGACGAAGTCCTTGAGTATCGTTGTCGAAATCGAAAACTATGTCAGGAATTAACATGTCATGAGGGCCATCCTTCCGAGCATAACCAAACTGTCTCCAAGCCAGGCATGGGTTGTAGGTGATACCTCCTCTGATTCCAAATAAAGGAACATTAGGGTATTCCCCACAACGATCAATGATAGTGATGTCTTCCCTAGACCTAGGGCACCAATGTATATCTGCATGCGTGAGAGTCATTAACCGTTGTGACCATCTCAAACCCCGCTCGTTCTTCAAAACTGATTGTGGAAGATGCGAAATAAACCACCTTCCCAAGAGAGGAGTGCAACACATAAGGACACCCCTTCTCCTCATGGTTCGAGTGTAACATGAGTGAAGGATGTCCCCCAACAGTGTAGGTATAGGATTCCTGGTCATAAAGATCTGGACAGCACTGATATCAATAAGCTGATCTGGGTTAGGGAACAACACCAAACCATAGACAAGGAGGGCCATGACTTCTTCAAAAGCTCGTAGGTCAAGAGAGTTCCAACATTCTTGAGCCTTTTCAAACAGAAATCTAGCTAAGAATCCTTTGATACCACTTCTAACTTCCCAATGTCCCTTGAGGTCAGATGTCTGTAGGTGCAAGGCTTTAGCAATCTCTTCAAGCTTGGGTTCCTCTTCCATACCGTTGTAGGGTAGTTGATCAAGGATAGGGACCTTCAGAAGTCGGGAGAACTCTTCCAATGTAGGCACCAACTGATAATCCGGGAAGGTGAAGCAGTGATGCAGAGGGTCAAAGAATTGGAACAGGACCTTTATCAAGTCCTCCTCAATGTTGGTGTTAACCAAGTTGATGAGTCTCCCATGTCTCTCACTGAATGAAGAACCCTCGGGAATCCTGGACAGAAGCTCCTTAAGCTGAGGAGGGATCTTTACAAGGCTAATCTGAATTGTCTTCCTGCGAGCAGTTTCCATGTCCTATAAAACAAGAACAAAGATGAAGATTCGAAACCCTTGAAATGGTTAGTCAATGCTCATGATGTTTGTATGATGTAATGATGTGATGAGTAAATGCACTATAAACATTCACAGAGGCAAAACATGGTAAGGCACACAAGTCACACCAACCCTTAGAGTTTAGGCTTGCAAGGGGTCTGGGTATTACCCTCTTGAAGCTTGGTGGGTTCAACCTGTCCTATCAAAAGTAACCGGGTTCTAAAGGTCCCAATATCACTGGATTGCTTTCATTGTTCATCGTTTCGATTTAGCCACTGAACTGGCGACCGAAATATTCCAGGAAAGCAAACCTCAATTGAGTGTAGTATCGAGTATCAACCAACCTCGGACTGCACCAAAGTCAGTTATCTCACTACCCCTAAAAGGCCAAGATGGTTCAATTAAGGTTCCTAAGGTCAGTTGATGCTTCATGACACCATGCGGCGGCCCCGTACTCTCCTTGACTGAACTCAAGGGTTACCGGTACACACCAAAGTGCCACATCAACGTAGCAGACTGCTTCAACCATGTCGGTATACCCCGCACAGTTCCCTCACAGCCTTGTTGCTACCTAAAAGGGTTTCCCCAGATCCGGGTTAGGATCTATAAAACTCCGATACAAAGCCCACAATATGTAAAAGCAAACAAAGCAAGCAATTGAAAACAAAGGTGATCTAAACCCTAAGGTTACTCCACTTTAAAAGTCGTCCCCAGCAGAGTCGCCAGTTCTGTGATACGGTGAGAGAACTGACTTGAGTTTTGCGTTTGTATTCGCAAATGTTGCGGTTAGCAAGAGTCGCCATAGACTTTTTATTTTATCCTAAGGAAAGGTTAAAAAGCACAGCAAAAACCTTTTGAGATGTTTTCTTGGGTTCGGGGAGTAGATTATAGAAAGGGAAGGTATTAGCACCCTTTCTATCCATGGTTATCCATGGGCTCTTAGTTACTTGCTTAGATCACTTGCCTTTTGTTTTCAATTGTTTTAAATGGTGCTTGAGTGTGTGGGTTTTGAAAATGTTTTTGAAAAGAGGCCAATGTGGTGGCAACCTTTGTAATGATCCATGTGGGGATGTATACAAAAAAAAGTTTTTATTTTGTTTTGAAAGTTTTGTTTTGAAAGTGTTGTGAGGTGTGATTTTGAAATTAGGCAAGTGTTTTGTTTTTGCAAGTTGATTCAAGTAACTAAGAGGTTATCTACTCCTAAATTTCTCAAAAGATCATTGCTATACTTTTAACCCTTTTAACAAGTTTGCTCCACCATTGTATTTGGTGGGCAACCTTGTGTTAGGATGTGAAAGGGACGGGCGCGGGTCATCATTTAGACCATGACTGCAATGGTGCCAAGTGTCTTTGGGCATTTTTTTTCTTTAAGGGACTTGATCATTTTTTAGGCAACTTTCGAAAGCGTCATCGAGGGACTATGATCATTTGATATTGTTTTGTTTTGCCAAAGACACCTAACATGCAATATGGCCCATTATTGAAGGCAACAAGTGGAATACCCTAGGGGGTGCAAGTGTGATTTGTGTGTCCATTTTCATGCTTGTTTATCTTGTATTAGGTCAAACTATTTTTTATCGTTTTTTGCATACAAACCCTAATTCTAACATGTTATCATTAGAAAGCGATAAAGTGCGAAATTAAAATTACTAAGCTATTACAAAACCAAATATGGGAAGGGGGGTACAAATGTTCAAATGGGGGATATTGACAAGAATTTAAATCTAAATTATTACATCAATTGAATATTTGCAATTTAAATAATACATAATTAAATGGAAATTAAATAAATATGTGAAATGCAAAAAGAAAGTTTTTTTTTTTATGTGTATGAGAAAATATTATTTATGTAAAAGGAAAAAAGAAAATAAAAATATATTATTTTTTTTGAATATTTTGAATTTAGGGCAAAAACCCTAATTTTAAAGAAAAGGTATTATTTTCTAATTTAATTCAACTATTTATTTATTATGTACAAAAATAAAATAAAATGAAGTGTATTGTGAAAAAGGTATTTTTATATCAAATATTAATAAAATGAAAAAAAATCAAGTATTTTTTATATTTTTGTCTTAAATATATTAATAATCACATATATATATATATAACCCTAAATATGTATTATTCTAAAAATAAATATTTATTTAATATTTTAATAAAATAAATAAAAGAGTATTTTTTGTGTGAAATATTTTCAGAGAGTAAATAAAAATAAAAATTGTATTTACATTATTTCTTATTTATTCTAATAATAATAATATATATATATATATATATATATATATATATATATATATATATATATATATATATATATATATATATATATATATATATATATATATATATATATATATATATATATATATATATATATATATATATATATATATATATATATATATATATATGTATAAACAAAGAAATAAATCAAATAAATATGCAATAAATGCAAAAAATAATGAAAAAAATATTTTTAATTTTTTAATGGCATGAGAAAAAATAAACAAAGTCAGCAAAAAAGGAAAAAGTCAAAAATGTTAAAAAATGAGTAAATGGGCTCAGGGGGGTGTGAGCCAAAAAAGATGGTGTGAAAAGAAAGAACACAAAAGCCCAGCCCAATGAAACACTGTCTTCAACCTCCAGCACAAAACATTTGAAAAACGCGCGCCATGTTCAGCTTCTTCTAACTCTTGATTCCTTGATTTTTTGAACAAACTTCCAACACAAAAGATGTTAAGCATGAAGAGACGGTTCTAACCATATAAAGAACTTGACCTATCTCTCTAAGATGAGGGAGAATTTCTCTTCCCCTCTTTTCTGACCTAGTTTTTCTACCATTTTCAAAGCTTAAATTCTCTCTACTCAGGCAAAAGAAATGAAATGTAAAGATATGTACATGTTCAGGGCTATGAGTAGGACCTTGTTTCTTCACAAACTTAAGACTAAAGATGCCTAATAAGAGAGATACGAATTCAAACTTTTACCTGTGCAGTTGAACTTCAATCTGGAGAATGAGGAACTTTCAGTGCAAGGTGATGATTGGAAAAGCTTCCTTGAGGTCCAGGGATGCTGTTTCAATGCTTACTTTGTCTTGAGAGCTTCTGAATCAAGCTATGGAACTTCAACTGCAAAAGGAAAAAATGAAAATGGTGGAAACTGTTAGAGTGATTACAGGTCAGGTTTTAGGCTATGGTTAGCTTGCATATGTTGTAGGGAAGGTAGAGGAACAGGTCTTGATCAAAATGCTCGAAGGGATTGGGAGTTTGCACTCAAACTGCAGGGGCACCCCTGTTTGTGCAGTTTGAGGATGATTCTGAGATGGAGGGTGTATTGGAGGTCAAAAGCTCGTGTGTTAGCTTGGATATGTTATGTGTGATGTGTTTGACAACTTTGTTCTTGTGTTTCTAAGTTGAAGAGAGAGTTGGCATGAGTTATGGATGTTTCTTCTATGTGAAGCAAAGAAATGCAAGTTGATGTTCTAGGCATGTAGGGGACCTCCTAATGGGCTGCATAATCTTCTCTTGATCAGAGCAATTTGTCCATAATCTTGTGCCATTCAGATTTAGCTTGTACTTGTTTGATTTTCAAATTGACATAAAGTGAACTTTTGCAAAAATGGATAGTTTACTTTATCTAATTTAGGATTAAACCATTAGACAAAGCTTGAACTCAAAGAACTTGGTCTTAGTACAAAGAATATGCATTAAATTATTGAGTATGGATTGGTTCAAGGACCTGTAATTAAGCATAAAGCAAACTGAATTCAAATTTGCAAGTTTGTGAACATGTCTTGATGAAGAACAAAAGTGAATTTTTGCCAACTTGTGGAATTCGAATCTCTCAAGTTATGAGGTTGTTTGATGAGTTCTTGGACATTTTGGAAAGCTTGGAATGTGTACTACAATCCATCTTTGAAATGCAAATCAAAATTCCAAGTGGAAGGGTATGAAAAGTGGCCTTGAAGTAGGGTAGAAAACCTTGTCAAAATAGGTCAAATTTCACTAAGTTAAAAGATGGTTTAGTGCCCTTATTCAAAAAATCATAACTTGAGATACAAGCTTCAAATGAGAAACCTTTGTGAATCAAAGTTGTAGATTATGCAACAAGCTACAACTTTCATGTTTTGACTTTGGTTTGAATCCAAATGGATCATGGTGAAAAGATGGGGCAAAGTTGGGAAACAATTAGGGTTTTCCATAACTTAGAAAAATTCTAAGTTATGAAAAATTCCATTTTCAAACCCTAATTTGCATTTTGAGATTTCTTGGTGAACAAGTTTCATGATTTGGCATTTTTTGATGAAAAATGAATCTTGACTCTTGATTTTGACCAAAAAGTCAAAGTTTGACTTTTCAGTATACAGTCAAAATTGATCAATTGACTGGGAAATTCAACTGTCAATCTTGTGTACTTGGGATCTTTTGAGCTTGATGAACATGTCAAGATAATTCCATGGGGTCCTTGAGTCCATATGTGAGCTTGGTTTGCCATTGGCTAGGTCAAACAGTCAAAAATTGCCTTTGTGCAGTCAAAACCCTAGAAATGACCATTTTGCCCTTTTGATGATCTGATCAAATTTCTTGTGGAATTGTGATCCAAACTTGATCAAATGGTCCATGTGAGTTCATAATGTTGATGTGGATCAAATTTCATGAGGTTTGACTGTCAATTGGCCACAGTTGACTTTTTCCCCAATACAGCTGATTTCTAGGTCAACTGTCCAATTGACTGGGTAAAACTTGGAATCAAGACTTGAAACTTGGTATAGGTAAACCTGGGAGTCCAACATGAAGCATGAAAGTCATCTTAGGCATTCTAGGTCAAAACATCTTTGTGCAAACACCAACCCTAATTTGAGTCCACAGTGCAAGGAGAAGTCTTGAGCACAGGAAACCCTAATTGTATCTTGATCTTCAAATGTCTTGTGATGAGAAAATGTTGAGGAAATGGGAGGGAAAATTTTGGGGTACAACACGGGGGTTTTAAACCCCCACTAAATGGAACAGTGGATAACAGCGAATAGCACTATGGTTTAAATAAATTGAGCGCGAGGTGTTGGTTCGTTTCGTCTTGATGTCACGAATTCATCCATACAAGTTTGAAGGTCCAATTTTACAGTGTATGGGAACCCCTAATTTTGAAGTTCTGAAACCCTAGGTTTCATCAATGGTGAATTTCGTTTCAAGGCATATTAATGGAATTGAATCATACAGAAAGCTTCGCCTGAGTGCTGTGAACACAAAACAATCAACCATATGTATTAATAGTGCATGAATCATGATGTGCAACTTTGAAAAAAAAGGCAAACTGTGTGATCTGTATTCTTCAATTCTTTGTGCGTTTGGAATGATTCTTGATGCTACTAGACTCCTGGAAGGTCTAGCAATGTGTTAGAATTCTTTTTAGGCTTTGAAACATGCTCTAACTATGAGATCAGTTTCACAATTTCTTTGGAATTTTGGCAACTTGGTTCTGTGTTCTCAGCAGCTTTTTCGTGTATGCTTGCATTAGGTTTCCTTGTGCATATGTATGTGAAGCATTCTAGGTCAAAACAAAGCCCAAAGATCCATTGAATTAATGATTTCAATATTTGATTTTTTCCATATCTTTTTCAATCTTTTTTCCATGCAAATCTTGCCAAATATGGATGATCTTGTCTTGTTGATTGGTGCACGAAATCTTTAGCACATAATGAGTGAATTTGCTGCACAAAAAGATTTGAAAAGCATTATTTGATATTTTTCTCATATTTAAATCTAATTAAATGAATTAATATGAATAAAAATTCAATTAATTAATTAAAAATAAGAAAATAAATCATCTTTAGCTCAATGGGTCGTGCATAGGATTTGGGTAATGATTCAAGGAAGAATTTGAGGCCCATTAGCAATTTTGAAGCTTTTGAAGCAAAGTTGACTTTTCAAAATTCCCAAAAATTTCCCAACTTCTCCAATGCATATTTTGCTCAATTGTTAAGCTATGATCATGTTCTTGGAAATTTTGGAAAGGTCTTGAAGTCCTCTAACCAATGTCTTTGGTCCCATGTCATTTTGATTTACCAATCTCAAGTTATGGTCTTTGACTTCAAGTGCCTTTTTGTTGACTTTTGAAAATGACCTATAATGTTGAAATTGATAACTTTTGTGAGAGCATTTCTTGGATTTGAAGTGTGAAGATGAATTGTGGGAAATGTCATTCTCTTCAAAATGAGATTTGGATGGGATTTTTCTGATAAACCATGAGGAAGTTATGCCTTGGTCAATTTGCAGTTGACTTTTCAACTGTCCAAAAATAGAAACTTTTGCATCTTGAGACTTTTTGAGCCATGCTTTGAGAAATCATGATCAAGACTTGATCAAATGATGATTGTGAACTCAAAATAAGATGTTGACCAAAAAAATTTACTTTTGACTGTCAAATGACCATTTTGCCCCTGCAGTTGACTGTGGAGCATTTAGGGTTTTTGACTGTGCAACTTGATGCTGTGAGTCTTGAAACTTGACATATGGATGATTGGCAATGTATATGGGCATATGGGACTTGATTGGACCCTTGGAAACCTCAATTTCTTTGCAAGAACCAAAACCCTAATTTTGACTGTGTTAGGAGGCAATTGGACTGTGCAATTCTTGAGAGATTTTGAATCATCTGGAGATTGATCTTGACAAATCTTGAAGAATATGGGAGCGAAAATTTTGGGGTACAACAGTTGCCCCTGTTCAATCTTCTTAAACCTGAGGATGTAGATTGGCTGGCGTGCCTTTCGTAATCCGAAGGTGGAAGATGATTGAACACTAGAGTGCCCAGAAATTTGCACTCACATGGTAGAGTATCAGCGGTGTGATATAGGGAATGGGCTTACAGATGCCATTTGGAGAATGATGGATAGGAGGATGGGCTTATAGATGCCATCTGGAAATGTGACATAACCTTGTCGGGAATGGGCTTATAGATGCCATTTGGAGACCGTCGGTATGTGGATGGGCTTATAGATGCCATCTAGGTGTCGATCGCGTAAGAGATTCCTTAGCAAGAACTTGCGTACCTAAGAAAGAAAATAATTACCTGGCCTGTTACAGGAGTTGATCTTCAAACTCTTTATGTAGATGTGCCCTGGCTGGATACAGGAATCGAATCTTTAAACTCTTCAGACGGGCAAGATACAGGAATCGAGTCCGGAGAATAGTCGTCAACAGATACACCCTGGCAAGATACAGGAATCGGATCTTCGAACTCTTCAGACGTGCCCTGGCAGGATACAGGAATTGAGTCCGGAATTAGTCGTCAACAGATACACCCTGGCAAGATACAGGAATCGGATCTTCGAACTCTTCAGACATGCCCTGGCAGGATACAGGAATCGAGTCTGGAATATAGTCGTCAACAGATACACCCTGGCAAGATACAGGAATCGGATCTTCGAACTCTTCAGACGTGCCCTGGAAGGATACAGGAATCGAGTCTGGAATATAGTCGTCAACAGATACACCCTGGCAAGATACAGGAATCGGATCTTCAAACTCTTCAGACGTGCCCTGGCAAGATACAGGAATCGAGTCTGGAATTAGTCGTCAACAGATACACCCTGGCAAGATACAGGAATCGGATCTTCGAACTCTTCAGACGTGCCCTGGCAGGATACAGGAATCGAGTCTGGAATATAGTCGTCAACAGATACACCCTGGCAAGATACAGGAATCGGATCTTCGAACTCTTCAGACGTTCCCTGGCAGGATACAAGAATCGAGTCTAGAATATAGTCGTCAACAGATACACCCTGGCAAGATACAGGAATCGGATCTTCGAACTCTTCAGACGTGCCCTAGCAGGATACAAGAATCGAGTCTGGAATATCGTCAACAGATACACCCTGGCAAGATACAGGAATCGGATCTTCAAACTCTTCAGACGTGCCCTGGCAAGATACAGGAATCGAGTCTGGAATATAGTTGTCAACAGATACACCCTGGCGAGATACAGGAATCGGATCTTCAAACTCTTCAGATGTGCCCTGGCAGGATACAGGAATCGAGTCTGGAATATAGTCATCAACAGATACACCCTGGCAAGATACATGAATCGGATCTTCGAACTCTTCAGACGTGCCCTGGCAAGATACAGGAATCGAGTCTGGAATTTAGTCGTCAACAGATACACCCTGGCAAGATACAGGTATCGGATCTGGAATCACGACAGTTGATAGTAATCATCTTTGTACTGACCTTTGTCCTGCAAAGACAAACGTTAGTTGTATGCGATGTCATGATGTATGACATGCGTGACGTTCTCAGAATAAATGAGATTGTATGTTCATGATGCGTATGTGCATGCTATAATGTATGAAGATGCGATGTTTATGAATGCATTTTTGTCTAGGAAAGTAAATCCTTGACGAATGCCGGAAAGTTAACTCCTGGACTGATGTTGAAGGATAGAGCTTTTTGTTTCCGCTGGGGATGATAGTTGCAAGAATACCGGTAGGAGAAGATGACTCTGTTGGGGAATAAACTTGGCGAATAGATTACTCTGCGGGGAGTGAACTCTGTGGGGAAAGAGATATTTTGCTGAGTTTGATGATAACTCCGCTGGGGATACCATTGATGTGTTATGTTGAAGGAATTGATGAACTCCGCTGGGAGATAGGAAGACTTTGCCGGGGACGATCTTTCCGTGGCAATTGGCTGAGGATAACCCAGTTATATCCTGGTGGGGAAATAACCTTCTGAATAAAGTCGGGGGACGCGTTTGTTCTATGCAGGGGGTAGCTTCCAGAATCTACCGGGGATAAGCTTCAAGACCTGCTGGGGATATGGATTCCACTTTCCTGGGGAAACTTTTCAGATTGGACTGGGGAAGTGGCTCCACTGGATGTTCGGTATTCCGCTGGGGAACAATCTTAGATCAAGACTGTCGGGGATTCTTGTTAGGAATGTCTGTATACTCCTGGGGAATGTTGAGATCTTCTGGGGATAATCCAACTTCTTTAAGGCTGACAGTAGACTAACTCTGCTTGGGGAGAGAATATTGACTTGCTGGCTCACTGTGCCTTATCAGGGCTGACGGGAGACCAACTGCTTGGGAGAGAATTGTTGAATCTTGGATCACTCTCTGAGGAATGAAGGTATCTTGGTTACGTTCTTCAGCCGAACTTACCTTGGTACCTCGGTGGACAGAGCAATTAGATCGCTTAGACAACTCATTATTGCCCCTGTTTCTGATGTTACCTGTAATTAATCCTTTGTTTCGTATGCAAATATTTATGAGTTAGCAATTAGTGTCAAATGCCTATATCACAATCGAACATTGGACGTTCTTCGCAAAACAAAACAGAAAAAAGGAAAAACAATTGGCGATTTATCTGAAAAGTGAATTTGTATTGATTTTTGAATTTGCCTGAAAATAGGCGTTTTTATGTACAAGAGGCTGACGTCCTAGTAAGAGGACGCCGCCGAACAACAGAGTTTATACAATTTTGTGAAAAAGGAAAACAAAACAGCTATGTGAAAAAAGATGATCCCACTGGGTTCCAACTCTGCTATCGCCTTTATATCTTCGAGCGTCTCATCACTTTGCTGCTTAGTTGAAGATGAAGCTGATTGATCGATGTCGTCTGACCCTGATGTTGATACCGGATTCTGGATGCAAGGTGATCCAATGAGACATAGTATTACGCTTTAATCCCTAATTTTTGCCTGGACCGCCCTTTCGGGTTTTCAATCCACCGGGATACCCCTTTTTGCCCAAGTCGCCTTTTCAGGTTTTCGACTTGCCGGGTGTACAGATTTTTTCATTTCATCCCTCATTTTGCCCGAACCCTTTTGGTTCGCCGGGAAGCCCTAATTTTTGCCTAGGTATGTCAACCTAGCGGGTCTTTTATCATGCGTAGTATCTTTTTACTATGTCTGCATTGGCGGGGTGAGGAAGGTCGTCACCATCCATGGTGGTTAGGATCATGGCTCCTCCTGAGAACACATGTTTAACCATAAATGGCCCTTCGTATGTGGGGGTCCATTTGCCCCTGGGATCACTTTGAGGAAGAATGATGCGCTTGATTACCAGGTCCCCAACTTGATACTCTTGTGGTCTGACTTTCTTGTTAAATGCCCTGATCATCCATTTTTGGTACGTTTGACCATGACAAATAGCAGCGAATCTCTTTTCGTCAATTAGATTTAATTGATCAAGTCGTGTCTGGATCCAGTCATCTTCGCTCAAGTCTGCATCCTTCATTATCCGGAGAGAGGGTATCTGGACTTCAATCGGCAAGACTGCCTCCATGCCATAGACCAAGGAAAAGGGAGTTGCCCCGGTTGACGTTCTTGCTGAGGTACGGTACCCATGAAGAGCGAACGGTAACATCTCGTGCCAATCTTTATAGGTCACTGTCATCTTCTGCACAATCTTTTTAATATTTTTATTCGCCGCTTCTACAACTCCATTCATCTTCGGCCGATAAGGAGAAGAGTTGTGGTGCTGTATCTTGAATTGCTCACAGAGCTCAGTGATCATCTTGTTAAGATTGGTACCATTGTCCGTAATGATCCTCTCAGGTACATCGTATCGACAGATCAGGTTGTGCCGAATAAACCGTGCCACGACGTTCTTGGTTACTGTGGCATAGGAAGTTGCTTCAACCCACTTTGTGAAGTAATCAATTGCTACCAAGATGAAGCGATGCCCGTTGGATGCCGTAGGTTTAATCTCGTCGATCATATCAATGCCCCACATTGCAAAAGGCCAAGGTGCTGTCAAGACGTTTAGAGGAACTGGAGGAACGTGCACCTTATCTGCATAAATCTGGCATTTATGACATGTCCGGGAATGTTGGTAACAGTCGGCTTCCATAGTGGACCAGAAATATCCCGCCCGAAGGATTTTCTTCGCCATAGTGTGTCCATTGGAATGCATTCCGAAGGTACCTTCATGTAGCTCTGCCATGATCTTTTCTGCTTCAGTCTTATCCACACAACGCAGTAAAGTCGAATCATGGTTTCGCTTGTATAGAATGTCATTGCTAAGGAAGAACTTTACCGCGAACCTTCTCAGAAACTTTTTGTCATTGACAGATGCACCTTCAGGGTATTCTTAAGCTTCCAAGTACCTCTTCACCTCATGGTACCAGGGTTTTTCAGTTACTGTTTCAGCCTCAAGATCACAACAGTATGTCGGTTCGTCCAGTTTCCATATAATGATCCGGGGAGCCTCATTGTCCCATTTGACTTTGAACATGGAAGACATCGTAGCTAACGCGTCCGCCAACTGATTCTCCTCTCTTGGGAAGTGTTCAAAAGTTATCTCTGTGAAGTGGGGGATCAATGCCAACACACACTCTTTGTAAGGAATAAGATTCGGATGTTTCGTATCCCACTCGCCTTTGATCTGATGGATCACGAGAGCAGAATCTCCGAAGACACTCAGAAACTTGATCCTTAAATCAATCTCAGCTTGAAGACCCATGATGCATGCCTCATACTCCGCCATGTTGTTGGTGCAGTTGAAACATAGTCGGGCAGTGAGTGGAGTATGAGTGCCTTGAGGGGATATGATTACAGCGCCAATACCGTTACCCAAAGCGTTGGAGGCTCCGTCAAAGTGCATAGACCATCGGGATCCTTCCTCAGGTCCTTCATCCGGTCCAGGTACTTCACAATCAGTCACTATCATGATGCTCTCGTCAGGAAATTCAAAGTTCATTGACTGGTAGTCGTCTACTGCCTGGTGTGCTAAGTGGTCTGCCAATACACTTCCCTTGATAGCTTTCTGAGTCGTATACTGGATGTCGTATTCTGTCAAGATCATCTGCCATCTTGCTATTCTTCCAGACAGAGCAGGCTTTTCGAATATGTACTTTATTGGATCCATCTTTGAAATCAACAAGGTAGTGTGAGTCAGCATATACTGTCTCAGCCGGCGAGCAGCCCATACCAAAGCGCAGCAAGTTTTCTCGAGCAGTGAGTATCGGGTCTCACAGTCGGTAAACTTTTTGCTAAGGTAATAAATGGCGTGCTCTTTTCGGCCAGACTCGTCATGCTGCCCCAACACACACCCCATTGAGCTGTCAAGCACTGTCAGATATAGTATTAGAGGTCTCCCTTCAACCGGTGGCATAAGAATGGGTGGTTCTTGGAGATACTCTTTGATTCTATCGAAAGCGGACTGACATTCATCATTCCAACGTACTACCTGATCTTTCTTCAGTAGCTTGAAGATTGGTTCACAAGTAGCAGTTAGGTGCAAGATGAACCGGGCAATGTAGTTCAGCCGTCCTAGAAAGCCTCTGACTTCTTTCTCTGTCTTAGGAACTGGCATCTCTTGAATGGCTTTAACCTTGGCAGGGTCCACTTGAATACCTTTGTCGCTCACGACGAAGCCTAGCAACTTCCCAGATCTTACCCCGAAGGTGCACTTGTTCGGGTTCAATCTCAGCTTGTACAATTTCAGACGGTCAAACAGCTTCTGTAGATGGTCAAGGTGTTCCTCCTCAGTTTGGGACCTTGCAATCATGTCGTCGACATACACTTCAATCTCATGGTGGATCATGTCATGAAATAAAGCAACCATGGCACGTTGGTAGGTCGCCCCAGCATTTTTCAACCCGAATGGCATGACCTTGTAGCAGAAGGTGCCCCACTGAGTAACAAAGGTAGTCTTCTCCATATCCTCAGGAGCCATCTTAATCTGATTATAACCTGAAAAACCATCCATGAAGGAGAACACCTTGTGCTGAGCAGTATTGTCAACCAGAACGTCGATGTGAGGTAGAGGGAAGTCATCCTTGGGGCTCGCCCTGTTCAAATCCCTGTAATCGACACACATTCTGACCTTACCATCTTTCTTTGGCACCGGAACCACGTTGGCAACCCACTGAGGGTAAGAAGTCACTGCTAGAAAACCGGCATCAAATTGTTTCATAACCTCAGCTTTGATCTTTTCGGACATCTCTGGACGCATACGGCGGACCTTCTGCTTAACCGGAGGGCATTCTTCCTTGGTAGGCAGGTGATGGACCACAATGTCGATATCCAACCCAGGCATGTCTTCGTAAGACCAGGCAAAGATCTCCACATAATCATGCAACATCTGAATCAACCGTTGTTTTACGCTGAGCTCCAGATTGGCACCAATTTTAACTTCCTTTCTGTCTGTCTCAGTACCCAGATTTACCGTTTCCACTGGCTCTTCATGTGGCTGGATGGCCCTCTCTTCCTGGAGTAACAGTCTTGCAAGCTCACCAGGCACTTCGCAATCATCTTCACCTTCGTCTTCGGCTAAGTTGATCGGATTTTCGAAGTCATAACTGGCAGTAGCAGAGTCGTTACCAGTGAGATCCAGAGTGGATTGAAACCTGTATGAGTGAGTGTGTGTAAATATAGCTGTTTTGCAATATATAAAGAAAGAAAGAAAGGGAGCACAAGATTTGAAATGCGAAAAACGTTCAATGCTTTTATTCATGATATATGGAGATGACAAGTAATAAGCCCTCACAAATGAAGCCATGGTGCCCCGGGTAAGACACCGGGCCATGAAGTTTCAATTTATTGTTCATTACAAATTAAAAAACAAAGGAATTCATTACTGCGTAACAAAAGTAACAGGTACGTAGGCTTTTGCAGTCCAATTATTCAGTCCACCATCGGTTGTCGGGCAGATCCAGCTGTTGAACTCAGATTCTTCCACTTCGTCACCATCCCTGATAGCATTCACCCCATGGTCAGGTAGGGGAGCTGTTACCATATTAGGCTTCTCGGGTGCCTCGAACTGTACCTCTTTAGCGTCGATAAGGTCTTGAACCTTGTTTCTCAGGGCCCAGCAATCATCAGTAGAATGCCCCGGGCTATCAGAGTGATAAGCACAGCGGGCATTTGGATTATACTTCAGAGATGTGGTGTTCACCACCTTTGGAGCTTCTCTGACGATTACCAAGTTGGTCGACAGCAGTTGCGGCAAGATCTGCGACAAGGTCATACTAAGCCAAGCATATTCTCTTCTGGGTCTCTCACCCCTTGGTTGGTTAGGTTGCCGAGGAGCGGCAGCAGGCTTAGCAATTACCACCGCGTTGACAGCTTGGCGGCGTTCCGGTTTATTTTGCCTCCTGGGCCCATACACAGCACTGGCTTCCTTTTTGAAAGGCTTCTTCTTAGAACTTGAGGACACACCCTTCTGAATCTTTCCTGATTTCATACCAGCTTCTATCCTTTCCCCAGTCAGAATGAGATCTGTAAACCCTGCAGACGAATTGCCAATGAGATGATTGAAGAATGGCCCGGATAGGGTCCCTAAGAACATGTCCACTAGCTCACGGTCGGTTAACGGCGGCTGTGCCCTGCCAGCCAGGTCCCTCCACTTCTGTGCATACTCTTTAAAACCTTCTCCCGATCCTAGCGACATACCCTGGAGTTGGGTACGTGTAGGAGCGAGGTCGGCATTATACTGATACTGCTTGTAAAAAGCAGTAGCCAATTCCTCCCAGTTACGAACCTTGGTTCCATCCAGCTGATAGAACCATTCGAGATGAGTCCCTGAAAGACTCTCCTGGAAGAAATGGATCCACAAGTTCTTATCCACAGTATACGGCTGGATCTTCCGCACATAAGATCTGAGATGTAGCTTAGGGCAGGACGCCCCGTCATACTTTGCGAAAGATGGTGCTTTGAACTTGTGTGGGATCACCACACCAGAAGATAGACCCAAGTCTCCAAAATCCAAACCAGGCACTTGTTGAATTTCCATGGCATTCAGACGATCCTCTAACTGCTTGTACTTGTCTTCAGCTCGAGGATACTGGTCCTCATTAACATCAGTCTCGTTGTCAGAGACCACCGGACTAGGAACCCTTCCCCCCTGGGGACTGCCTTTCCCTACAGAAGAACCAGCTTGATCAACCTCATTCTGCAGTGTGTTACCAAACCTCCGGCCAGTGTTGAATAGTACAGTTCTCTTCTTCTTCTTGACCAGCAGAGCCTTCAATTCCTCTTGACCTTGGGCCAAACTCATGATCAGCTCTTGGAACTGGGCGTTTTGAGCCTGGAGGGCCTTGATGGACTGCTCGGTAGATGATTCAGGATTCATGATGCTGAAATAAACAGCGAAGAACATTAAGTAACCTGAAAATAAGAGTACCTGTGATGCACATGATGCATGATATGTGTTTATGCAATGCATTCAAGGGTTCGAAAGTTCAAATTTGTTGTAGACAAAAAGGAACACACGTTATCATTTAAGAAATAATTGTTCAGTACATCAAGGCCTCGTGGGAAAACATTACAAAAGTGAATCAATCCCAAAAGACACTGCGTATCCTCTTTGGAGCTATGTAAGTGTTGAGAGTCTTTTCCTCGTGCAGTAGGCGGGTGAGCTCCAAGACCTTCTTCTCACTAGCATGTAGACTGGACTCAAGAGAATTCCGTTTTTCCTTAAGCTGGATCCAGCTCTTCTGCATTTCTTCCCAGGATGTGGGCATGTCAGGATGTTGAATGGTGTAGGACACCTCTCCTTCCAAAACTGGCTCTTTGATCACAGGGAGAAAATGAGGATATGGAATCACTAACTTCTGGGAGCGGGCTCGTACCCACTTGAGATAAGGCTCCAACGGGATGGAGTTCCTATGCCCCAGTGTCTTGCTGTCTACCTTGTTGGGCATCCTCCAAGCTCTGATAAATCTCTGGCGAAGTCCTTGTGCATCATTGTCGAAGTCAAAAACTATGTCAGGAATTAACATGTCATGAGAGCCGTCCCTCCGAGCATAACCAAATTGTCTCCAAGCCAGACACGGGTTGTAAGTAATACCTCCTCTGATTCCAAGTAAAGGAACATTAAGAAACTCCTCGCAACGATCAATGATGGTGACGTCTTCTCTGGACCGAGAACACCAATGTATATCAGCATGTGTAAGAGTCATCAATCATTGTGACCATCTCAAACCCCGCTCATTCTTCAGAACTGATTGTGGAAGGTGCGAAATAAACCACCTTCCCAGGAGGGGAGTACAGCACATAAGAACACCTCTTTTTCTAAGGGTTCGAGTGTAACATGAGTGAAGGATGTCCCCAAGCAACGTAGGTATAGGATTCCTGGACATGAAGATCTGGACAGCGCTGATATCTATAAGCTAATCGGGATTCGGGAACAAAACCAATCCATAGACAAGGAGGGCCACAATTTCTTCAAAGGCTTGCAGGTCAAGGGAGTTCCAACATTCTTGGGCCTTCTCAAACAGAAACCTGGCCAAGAACCCTTTGATACCACTTCTAACTTCCCAATGTCCCTTGATGTCAGATGGTTGCAGGCGTAATGCTTTAGCAATCTCTTCAAGTTTGGGTTCCTTTTCCATACCGTTGTAGGGTAGTTGACTAAGGATAGGGACCTTCAGAAGCCGGGAGAACTCTTCCAATGTAGGCACCAGTTGATAATCCAGGAAAGTAAAACAGTGGTGCAGAGGGTCAAAGAACTGGAAGAGGACCTTTATCATATCTTCCTCAATGTTGGTGTTGACCAAGCTGATGAGTCTTCCATGTTTCTCACTGAAAGAAGAACTCTCGGGAATCCTGGATATAAGCTCCTTAAGCTGAGGAGGGATCCTTACAAGGCTGATCTGAATTGTCTTTCTGCGGATAGTTTCTATGTCCTACAAAACAAGAACAAAGATGAAGATTCGAACCCCTGAAATGGTTAGTCAATGCATATGATGCAGTATGATGTCATGATGCTATGATAAGGACACACCACAAGTATTCACAAAAGCAAACATAGTAAGGCACACAAGTCACACCACAGCCCTTAGAGTTTAGGCTAGCATGGGGTCTGGGTATTACCCTCTTGAGGTTGGTGGGCTCAAAACCTGTCCTATCAGAAGTAACCGGGTTCTAAGGGTCCCAATATCATTGGATTGCTTTCATTGTTCATCGTTTCGATTTAGCCACTGAACTAGCGACCGAAATATTCCAAGAAAACAACCCTCAATTGAGTGTAGTATCGAGTATCAACCAACCTCGGACTGCACCAAAGTCAGTTATCTCACTACCCTAAAGAGGCCAAGATGGTTCAATTAAGGTTCCTAAGGTCAGTTGATGCTTCACGACACCACACAGCGGCCCCGTACTCTCCTTGACTGGACTCAAGGGTTACCGGTACTCACCAAAGTGCCACATCAACGTAGCAGACTGCTTCAACCATGTCGGTATACCCCGCACAGTTCCCTCACAGCCTTGTTGCTACTTTCTAAGAAGGTATCCCCCAGATCCGGGTTAGGATCTATAGAACTCCCAAGACAGTACCCACAATAATAAAGCAAACAATTCAGGCAATTGAAAACACAAGTGATCTTAGTCCTAAGGTACACCTCACTTTAAAGTATCCCCAGCAGAGTCGCCAGTTCTGTGATCGGTGGATTTTGAACTGATTGTTTAACGCGGGTTCGCGAAATGTCGCGGAAGCAAGAGTCGCCACCGTCTTTTATTTTCTCCAATATGGAAAGGACAAAAGCACAGCAAAATTCCTTATGAGAATAGTTCTCGGTTCGGGAGGTAGATTTATAGAAAGGGAAGGTGTTAGCACCCTTTCTATCCATGGTTATCCATGGGCTCTTAGATACTTGCTCATTGTGTTTTCAAAATGTTTGCTTTTCAAGTGTGTGTGGGTTTGAAAAAAGTTTCTTTGAAAGATTTCTGAATAACTCTTGTATCAGTCCTCAAGAGTGTTTGAAAAATTGTTTTGAAAGCTTTTTGAAAAGTGTCAGTGTGAAAAGAGTTTTGATTTGTTTTTTAGAGAGCAAGTATCTATGAGTCATCTACCTACCCTAAGGAATTAGGCTGTGTAGAAGTCCTTAAGGTAGTGTCATCCCACCATTGAGAGATAGGTAGCACCACCGTTGGAGGTGTTCCGGTCAATTCGAGTGTAGGGACAGTGTGGTCACCGAAGCAACAGTTAGGACACCTTAGAAGCTACCCTTATGTCCTTGATCCTTTTTTTTATTCGAGGCAACCGTTTCGAGGCAACTATTTCGAGGCAACTGTTCTGAGGCAACCGGATCATGGACATAAGGACTTACTAAAACGTCATATACTTGACGACCACGTTTCGAAGGCAACAGGTGAGGCGTACCCTAGAAGTGGTGTGTGAATTTGTGTATTATTTTCATGTCAATATTCATCTTTGATCAGGGCATTGTGAGCTACGCTTGTTTTTAATTAGCCATACATTCTTTCATGCAATTTAGAATTTAAGAGTGCGGAAATTTAAATGCGAAAAGGTAAATCCTACGCTATTACAAGGCGCGGGTCTATACATCGCCAAAATACAAAGACTCGTTTTAATAAAAATGCGGAAAGTAAAAGACCTAATTACTATTACAATCCTTGAGCAGTTACATAATATTCAAAAAGAAAATAATGCGCGAAAAGAAATCGAACGTCCGAGGGTTTTGACCCTTTTGAAATTAAATTGAATTAAAAGCTAATTAATTATTTAATTAAAGAAAAGAAATTTTTTTTTATGTTTTTTGGTATTTAATGAAAATAAGAAAAGAATTAAAATTAGAAGGAAACCCTAGTTCTAAATATTTTAATTATTTAAGAAGATATTAATGTTAACCTAATTTACACTAATTAGTTAATTTACATATTTATTTACAAAAATAATAATTAATAATAATAATAATGAGGGAAAATTATTTAATTAAGAAAAAAAAAGATGAAAATGTCAAAAACCTAATTTCTACATATTTTTTATTTATTAAGAAAAGATTAAAGTTTAAAACCTAATTAACTAAACTAATTGTTAGAGTTTATTTACAAAATAAATTAATGGTGAATTAAATATTAATTAAACATATTTTGTATTTTGATTTTTCTGTTTTTTATTATGGAAAAAATTATTTTATGGAATTAAAGAAACAATTAAAAAACAAATAAAAGAATTAAAATTGAAAAGAAAATAAAATTAAAAAATGCAAACCAGGGGTATCAGGCCCCAAAGGGAGGTTTGTTTGAAGCAAATTTGGCCCATCAGCATAGGCCTTGCTTGACTTTTGGTATCACGTGTGGGATGGTTGACTGAGGTGCACCCTAGGCGTTGTCTCCTGACCACTGGATTGGATCTCCTGGCCACTTGGCAGGCTCAAGCGTGAGGCTCATGGTGGAGTTCTGGATGAAGCGCTGCATGGAATTGAGTTAGAAAAAGTAATAGCAATTGTATGGGGGACCTGGGAATCGAACCCAGGTCCTAGTGGTTACAAGGCATGTCCTCCACCATCTGTACCAAGCAACACGTTTGTTATATGGATAAACAAAGAATATAATATATGAAAAAAGATAATCATGCTGAAACAATCAAAAAAACGCGCTAACATTTAAATTACCCAACCATGTAATGACACGCTAGCCTTCTTCTTCATTTATCTGCAAATAGAAAAACAAGTAGCGGGGGTTTTAAACCCCCACTAAATGGAACAGTGGATAACAGCGAATAGCACTATGGTTTAAATAAATTGAGCGCGAGGTGTTGGTTCGTTTCGTCTTGATGTCACGAATTCATCCATACAAGTTTGAAGGTCCAATTTTACAGTGTATGGGAACCCCTAATTTTGAAGTTCTGAAACCCTAGGTTTCATCAATGGTGAATTTCGTTTCAAGGCATATTAATGGAATTGAATCATACAGAAAGCTTCGCCTGAGTGCTGTGAACACAAAACAATCAACCAAATGTATTAATAGTGCATGAATCGTGATGTGCAACTTTGAAAAAAAAGGCAAACCGTGTGATCTGTATTCTTCAATTCTTTGTGCGTTTGGAATGATTCTTGATGATACTAGACTCCTGGAAGGTCTAGCAATGTGTTAGAATTCTTTTTAGGCTCTGAAACGTGCTCTAACTATGAGATCAGTTTCACAATTTCTTTGGAATTTTGGCAACTTGGTTCTGTGTTCTCAGCAGCTTTTTCGTGTATGCTTGCATTAGGTTTCCTTGTGCATATGTATGTGAAGCATTCTAGGTCAAAACAAAGCCCAAAGATCCATTGAATTAATGATTTCAATATTTGATTTTTTCCATATCTTTTTCAATCTTTTTTCCATGAAAATCTTGCCAAATATGGATGATCTTGTCTTGTTGATTGGTGCACGAAATCTTTAGCACATAATGAGTGAATTTGCTGCACAAAAAGATTTGAAAAGCATTATTTGATATTTTTCTCATATTTAAATCTAATTAAATGAATTAATATGAATAAAAATTCAATTAATTAATTTAAAATAAGAAAATAAATCATCTTTAGCTCAATGGGTCGTGCATAGGCTTTGGGTAATGATTCAAGGAAGAATTTGAGGCCCATTAACAATATTGAAGCTTTTGAAGCAAAGTTGACTTTTCAAAATTCCCAAAAATTTCCCAACTTCTCCAATGCATATTTTGCTAAATTTTTAAGCTATGATCATGTTCTTGGACATTTTGGAAATGTATTGAAGTCCTCTAACCAATGTCTTTGGTCCCATGTCATTTTGATTTACCAATATCAAGTTATGGTCTTTGACTTAAAGTGCCTTTTTGTTGACTTTTGAAAATGACCTATAATGTTGAAATTGATAACTTTTTGTGAGAGCATTTCTTGGATTTGAAGTGTGAATATGAATTGTGGGAAATGTCGTGCTATTCAAAATGAGCTTTGGATGGGATTTTTCTGATAAACCATGAGGAAGTTATGCCTTGGTCAATTTGCAGTTGACTTTTCAGCTGTCCAAAAATAGAAACTTTTGCATCTTGATACTTTTTTAGCCATGCTTTGAGAAATCATGATCAAGACTTGATCAAATGATGATTGTGAGCTCAAAATAAGATGTTGACCAAAAAATTTTACTTTTGACTGTCAAATGACCATTTTGCCCCTGCAGTTGACTGTGGAGCATTTAGGGTTTTTGACTGTGCAACTTGATGCTGTGAGTCTTGAAACTTGACATATGGATGCTTGACAATGTATATGGGCATATGGGACTTGATTGGACCCTTGGAAACCTCAATTTCTTTGCAAGAACCAAAACCCTAATTTTGACTGTGTTAGGAGGCAATTGGACTGTGCAATTCTTGAGAGATTTTGAATCATCTGGAGATTGATCTTGACAAATCTTGAAGAATATGGGAGGGCAAATTTTGGGGTACAACAGTATCAATTTTATAGCAACGTGTCAGTTTGTCGAATCTTTCAATGGTAATTATGGGAGCCTCATTGTCCCATTTGACCTTGAACATGGATGACGTGGTAGCTAACGCGTCTGCCAATTGATTCTCTTCTCTTGGGATATGCTCGAAAGTAATCTCTTCTAAGTACGAAATCAAGGTTAGCACATGTTCTCGGTAAGGGATAAGATTCGGATGCTTCATATCCCATTCTCCCTTGACCTGACTGATTACCAAGGCTGAATCCCCATATATGCTCAGGAATTTGATTCTCAGGTCAATAGCAGCTTTAATACCCATGATGCACGCTTCATATTCAACCCTATTATTGGTGCAGTCAAAGTAAAGCCTGGCAGTGAAAGGCGTATGACAACCCTGGGGAGAGATAATTACAGCACCAATCCTGTTGCTAAGTGTGTTAGAAGCTCCATCGAAAACCATAGTCCATCGGGATCCTAGCTCAAGTCCTTCATACGGTCCAGGCTCTTCACAATCTGTAACTAACATAATATTCTCATCCGGGAATTTGAAATTCATAGACTGATAGTCGTCTACAGCTTAATGTGCCAAATGATCTTCCAGTACACTTCATTTGATTGCTTTTTGAGTGGTGTACTGAACGTCGTATTTTGTTAAGACCATTTGCCATCGGGCTATTCTTCCGGAGAAAACTGGCTTCTCGAATATGTACTTGATGGGATCCATTTTAGAGATCAATAAAGTAGTGTGGGTCAACATATATTGTCTTAGTCGGTGAGCAGCCCATGTCAAAACATAGCAAGTTTCCTCTAGCAGTGAATATCTTGTTTCACAGTCGGTAAACCTTTTGCTAAGGTAGTATATTGCATGCTCTTTTCGACCAGACTCGTCATGCTGCCCTAGTACACACCCCATTGAGTTCTCTAGCACTGTTAGGTACATGATTAGAGGCCTTATTTCAACCGGTGGCATCAGAATTAGAGGTTCTTGTAGGTATTCCTTAATTTTATCAAAGGCTACTTGAAATTCTTCGTTCCATTTTACTGCTTGATCTTTCTTCAACAGCTTGAAGATTGGTTCACAAATAGAAGTCAAATGGAAAATGAATCGAGCAATGGTATTCAGTCATCCTAAGAAACCTCTGACTTCCTTCTCGGTGCGGGGTTCCGGAATTTCTTGAATAGCTTTAACTTTTAAGGGATCAACTTCAATACCTTTACCACTAACGACGAAACCCAGGAGTTTACCGGATCTCACCCCAAAAGTGCATTTGTTAGGATTTAGCCTTAGTTTGTACTTATTCGGCCTTTAAAATAACTTATGAAGATGATCAAGATGTTCTTCTTCAGTCTGTGACCTTGCTATCATGTCGTCGATGTAGACTTCTATCTCATGATGAATCTGGTCATGAAATAAAGCTACCATGGCACATTGATAAGTTTCCCTAGCGTTCTTCAACCCAAAAGGAGTGACCTTGTAACAGAAAGTGTCCCATTATGTGGCGAAGTTAGTTTTCTCCATGTCTTCAGGTGCCATCTTGATCTGATTATAACCCGAGAAACCATCCATGAAGGAGAATACCTTGTGTTGAGTGGTGTTGTCGACCAAGACATCAATATGTCGTAACGGGAAGTCATCTTATGGGATCGCCCTATTCAGATCCCTATAATCTACATATATATGTACCTTGCCATATTCCTTTCGCATCGGAACAACATTAGCAGCCCATTGAGGATATGACGTCACTGCTAAGAAACCTGCGTTAAATTGTTTCATGACCTCGGCCTTGATTTTCTCTGACATCTCAGGACACATGCGACGAACCTTCTATTCAATCGAAGAATAACTCTCTTTCATTGGCAGATAGTGAACCATTATATTAGTATCGAGCCCTGGCATATCTTCGTACGACCAAGCGGAGATCTCAACATAGTCATGTAACATTTGAATTAGCCTCTTCTTGACACTACTTTCTAAGTTTGCGCCAATCTTGACTTCTTTTATGTCTGCCTCGGTACCCAAATTACAACTTCAACTGGCTCTTCATGTGGTTGGATAACCTTTTCTTCTTGTATTTAGAGTCTGGCAAGTTCTCTAGGTATTTCAAATCTTCCTCACCTTCGTCCTTGGCTTGGTAGATCGGATTTTCAAAGTCATAAGCGGTAATAGTATAATCGTTATCAACGAGATCCAGAGTGGATGTGGATCTACAATGTAGTGTGTGGGTGTAAGAATGCATAGATATTCGAAAGTGCAATAAAGTAAAAGAAAGATAGAGAGCGCAAAATTTGAATGCTAAACGTCCAATGTTTTTATTAAATGAAAATATGACTTATGAAATGACAATCCTTAACAAATAAACCATCGCGTCTCGGGCAAGACACAAGGTTTAAAGTCATTGTTTTAAAAGAAATTACATAACTAAACTTCTTAAGGCAAATAAAAACAGAAATAGCTATTACTCCTTACTAAAGGAGATATGGAAAATGTCTTATGCTTTCCAATTGTCGAGTCCATCACCGATGGTAGGGAATATCCAGCTGTCGAAATCATAATCACTATTAGCGTCTTCTATAGAATTGATTATGTTATTGCTGATACGGAAAGGAGGTCTTTCAGCTCGAGCGTGACGAACAACCCTATAACCTTATGCAGTAAATCCCAAACCAAACTTGTCAGATTTGTAAGGGATATTAGTAAGCTGGCCCCAAATAGTACAACCACCTTCATCTATAGTTTCTTTGGAATCTTTTAAAGAAACCATCTTGTGCGGAGTCCTGGTGGTCTTCGGAATGGCAGAAACATCTTTAACAGCAGCAGGGGAAATCACTTCAAAGGTATGACATGGAGTCTCGATAAATTCTTTGTCTATCTCCATGTACCAGAATCAATTCAGGTGGCTGACAATGTACTCCTCCTCTCCGCAGAAGTAACAATTTTCCCTTTCACATGATACTTTAATTTCTGGTGTAAGGTGGAGGTAACAACACCTGCCCCATGGATCCAGGGGCGTCCAAATAGACAAGAATAAGATGGCCAGATGTCCATCACATAAAAAGTGGACTCAAATATCTATGAACCCACTTTGATTGGGAGGTCCACTTCTCCATGCACCATTCTTTCGAACTATGATATTACTGGGTTTCAGCACAACCCTTTCATAATCCAGTCTGTCGAGAGCACCTTTTGGCAGAACATTTAGAGAAGAGCCAGTATCAATTAACACATGAGCCAAAGTAGTGGCCCTGCATTCAATGGAGACATACAAGGCCCTATTATGATTTCTCCCCTCTGGAGTCAGGTCAGCATCGAAGAAGCCTAATCCATTATCATTTTTTAAACTCGCTACGTAACTTCCAAATTGATCAACCGATATTTTTTGTGGCACATGAGCAGTCTTCAAGAACTTTACTAAAGCATGCGCATGGGCTTCAGAACACAGTAGTAAAGATAGCATGGAGATTTTAGACGGGGTCTGCCCCAGCTTTTCAATAATTTTATAGTCGCTCTTGCGGATGATTTTCAAAATCTCTTCCAACTCTTGTCCTGAGGTGTCCTTGATTGTAGCTTCTTTTGGCGCCTCTATCTAGGAAGGCTCTATCATTGGCTCTTTACCCCGAGCCTCAACACTTATCTTGGTAACTGTGACTTGAACATGTGGAGAGATTTCTGGGGAGAGAATCCTTCCACTTCTAGTAATTTTGCTGGTCCCTGCAATATTGTCAATATTGGGATAAGCCTCTTCATCATCTTCGTCAGACAACTCTTGTTTAACGCCATGGTAATAAATGCCAGACCCATAATTCTATGGAATAGCCTTCTCTGAGGAATATGGGATGGGCCCAGGTGTTGTAGTGATTAAAGGATCAACTTTTGGATAGGCAGTAATCCTTACAAGACCCTTGGAAGTGATCCTGAAAGGAGTTCCAGATACGACAGACAAATCTTGGCACAAATTCTCAGTATACGGAACTTTCTCAATTAAAATTAGATGTTCATCCATCAAGCGCTGAACGCATTCCTTCAGTAACCTGTAGCCATTGGGTTGAACTGCACAGTAATAACATTCTTTAACACATCCTGGAAATAAATCTACTTGTAGCAAATTCTCCTTGATTGTTGAGAGAGGAGTAACCAAATCACTTAGGGAGGTAACATACAAAACATCTTCAATAGCACTTATGCCTTTGTCATGCTTAGGCATAGGTGTAACACCCCAATTCTACCCCAATAAATTTACGGAAAATCAGAGTATAAAAATTTCCAGAATAACCAGGATGCTACACATACAACAGAGACACAAAAACCTGTCATGTTTTTAGAATAGATACATAACACTTAAAGAAAACGGGATGAACACAACTCATGAATAAAGTCTTCATTAACATAAACCAACTTTGATTAATCACGCAGCGGATTCATGATAATTCTACATATGAGATATAGCATCTTTTGAATCATAAAACAACATCAATATGATAACTCCTCAAATAACAACATAAGGTTCGATAAATAAACAACAAAATAAGACAAGCGTTCATTTCCCCCCGAGTGCTACGTATCAGAGCAAATGACACCAAACTCAAACTAACAACGCTAACGGCTACTCCTCTTGGTTACCTGCACGTTACCAACAAAGGGTAACATTCAAATATAAGGGGTGAGATATCGAATACTATAATAAAACATATGATAAATAATATATCGAAATCAGTTTATGTAAAATCACCACTTCATACCAAATCAACATAAAGCAATACAATTCACCAACACCTCAATTCAACTTATAGCATTACCGTGCGTAAACAACACTTCAAATAAGCAACAAATCAACAACTCAAATGCGACTCAACTATGCAAATGCATTTGGTACCATTGGAGCAGAACTCCCAACTTAGAAAGTGCCAGTTTACCGAGGCATAAGGCATAAGCCCTCAACATAAGATCTTGCCAATAAAGGACAACGTAGTGAGCATTCGCTCCAACTTAGAACATGTCAATCCAGGCCAACTTTAATGCTTTGCGATGATATAAACAACCACAACTTGGCAACGCAACAACGACAACAACATAATAAAGGTCAACATAACAACAATTCACACCTTCAACACTGGCCAAAGGCCTATATCACCGTTATTACCAATTAATCAAGGGTAAATCACAACATTTACTTACTACGGAGATATCGAAACAAAACGACATTTCGATGAATTCGCAAAATACATCAATATACCAACATACCAAAATAATCAACTGGTCTCCAATTATTTACCAACTTAATCAATTAATCCCATTGCTAAATTATTTTCATCACTAATAAAATACTAATTCAACAATTTAAAATATATATAGTCCACTGTTATTTGTTCTCCATAAAATTGCTAACTTATTATACAACTAATGGGTGTGCCGTTCTTCCATATAAAAATAGCTTCTAGCAACTAAATTTAATTTACTACTATTGAAAACAGTGTCATTCATATATACTGCTACTAGCTATTACTGATATTATTTGAGAATTATGCAGCATAGTGCCTTAGAAGGACAAGTAGAAAAATAGAGAAAACAGAGAAAACAAGTGCCCCTGCCTCACAGTGCCAAAGTGGCACTTCCCTCCACCTACTACACTAGTACTGATCGGCACTTCTCTCTCCTACCAAGGTTGTCGAAAGGCAACCCCCATAACACAAGTGTCGGACGGCACTTCCACTTCCAGTTTCGTTTTCATTTCTTCTTCTTATTTCCTATACTTAATTTCTATGCGTAGTTTCCATACTGCTTCAGTAATTATTCTGTCTCCTAATCTAAACTCAACCCAGACAATAACACAGCAACCCACATATTTTCCTTGACATTTCTATAACTAAAAAAGTATTAATCTTTATTATCCCAACAACACAAACCAAGCACAAGTCAATAAAATAGTAATAATTTCACATACAAATTCCCACATACAAAATATCATACACCCCATTATAGTATAAGAAACCCACCCTTACCTGGTTTGATTTCGAAACAATCAAGGAAGCTTCAACGGAATTTCTGGAAACTAGCCCTAGCAGCAGCTTCCTCGTTCTTCTCCTCTTCTCATAAAACCCTATTCTCTTTTCTCTTCTTATTTGTTTTTTCTGATAACACCACTTTCTCTCTTTTCTTCTATTTATAATAAAATACTATTATTTAACCCTTAGTAACTTAAATGGGCCTAAACAAAACACCCCCCCCCCCTTATTACTTCGTGACACCATACTTAAGCCCAACATCAATTCTAAGCTTACTAGTAAAATGATACCTCAACTTATTTATACCTATATAAACCTGATTAAATTATTATTCCAACTTAATAAAATAATCCCGACTTCAACGATAAAAATTTGAATTAAAAATAAAATAATCAAACAATATTTAATTAAATAAATAATTAAATATCATGGCGTTACAACTCTCCCCCACTTAGAATATTTTCGTCCTTGAAAATAAAAGTTTACCTGGTTCAAATAACTCGGGATAGGAGTATCGCATCTTGCTCTCCAACTCCCAGGTCATACTCTCTCCAGCAGCTCCTAACCAGACAACGTCCACCAATGCAATCTCCTTCCCCCTTAGAATCTTTATCTCGCGATCCGTGACTCGCACAGGCATCGTCTCCACCGTGAGATTATCCCGTACTTGCACATCGTCCATCTGAATCACATGAGACAGATCGGGAATATACTTCCAAATTTACGATACACGAAACACGTCATGCAAATTAGCAAGGTTTAGAGGTAACGCCACTCGGTAAGCAACCTTCCCAACTCGATCTGATATCTGATACAGACTAATAAAACAAGGAGTGGACTTCTTAGACTTCAGAGCTCGCCCAACACCAGTCATAAGTGTGACTCTCAAAAACACATGACCACCAGCTTGGAATTCTAAATCTTTCCTTCTCTTGTCATGGTAACTTTTTTGTCTACTTTGAGAAACCTTCATCTTCTCTCGGATAAGCTTCACTTTCTCATTAGTCTCTCGAACAATCTCAGGTCCAAGTACCACACTTTCACCAGATTCATGCCAAAACAATGGAGTCCTACACCTCTGACCATACAACGCCTCAAAAGGTGCCATCCCAATACTAGGATGGTAACTGTTATTATAAGTAAACTCAATCAACGGAAGATAAGTATCCCATGAACCTCCTTGTTCAAGAACACATGCTCTCAACAGATCCTGCAACGACGGAATAGTCCTCTCAGTCTGACCATCCATCTGAGGATGATACGCCGAACTCAATCTCAACTTAGATCCCAACGCCTCTTGCAAATTTTTCCAGAAATCAAAAGTAAATCTCGGATCTCTATCCTACATAATACACAAAGGAACACTGTGCAACTTCACAATTGTTTTGGTGTAAATCTATGCCAACTTCGAAATCGGATATGTGATGTTAATAGGTATAAAGTGTGCCGAATTTGTAAGTCTATCAACAACCACCCATATCGAGTCATGTCTTCTCAAGGTACTAGGTAATCCCATTACAAAGTCCATCGAAATGTTGTCCCATTCCCATTCTGGAATCTCTAACGGTTGCATCAACCCCGTAGGCTTCTGATGCTCAACCTTCGACTTCTGACAAGTCAAACAAGCATACACAAATTGTGCCACATCTCGCTTGATACCAGGCCACCAAAACAAACCTTTCAAATCTTGATAAATTTTAGTAGCTACTGGATGAATAATCAAATTGCTTCTGTGACTTTCCTCGAGAATCACTTTCCTAATCTCTTCATCATCAGGAATGCAAATACGATCTCGGAATTTCAACACACCTTGCGCATCTATCTTGAAATCATCATTCTCAGATCGATCAATTCCCATCATCTTATCCACCAACTTCACATCTAGCTTTTGAGCCTTGTTGATA
Organism: Vicia faba; assembly: GCA_948472305.1. Lineage (NCBI taxonomy): Eukaryota > Viridiplantae > Streptophyta > Magnoliopsida > Fabales > Fabaceae > Vicia > Vicia faba. Next base: position 145,543 of record CATIWC010000635.1, on the reverse strand, counting down.
CTATTGAGAAAGTCATTATTAATCTTTAACATTCCCAACATAACACTCTGCGGTGTCACTTCACAAACTAGACTCAAATCTCGGAATTTCTCAATCAACTCTAACTCTCTAACCATCATTGCCGACATGTGCAATGTCTTTCGGCTTAAAGCATCGGCCACAACATTAGCTTTTCCTGGATGATAATTCAAACTGAAATCATAATCCTTCAGCAATTCTAACCACCTTCGCTGCCTCATATTCAACTCTTTCTGATCAAAAAGATACTTCAAACTCTTATGGTCACTAAACACTTCGAATCTAGAACCATAGAGATAATGCCTCTGGATTTCAACACAAAGACAACTGCAGCCAATTCTAAATCATGCGTAGGATAATTCTTTTCATGAGTCCTCAGTTGCCTCGACACATAAGCAACCACCTTACTATTCTGCATGAGTACACCACCTAACCCCATCAGACAAGCATCACAATACACAACAAAAGGTTCCCCCGATTAGGCAAGGTCAAAACTGGAGCCGACGTCAACCTCTTCTTCAACTCGGTAAAACTTTCTTCACATCAACTATCCCACACAAAGGCTTTACCCTTACAAGTCAACTTGGTCAACGGGAGTGCCAACTTAGAAAAACCTTCTATAAACCGTCTATACTAATCGGCTAGTCTCAAGAAACTTCTAATCTCAGTAACCGACTTCGGAGCTTCCCATTGCAGCACAGCATCAACTTTAGAAGGATCCACATCGATGCCACTACCAGAAATGACATGACCAAGGAAACTAACCTCATGCAACCAAAATTCAAACTTGGACAACTTTGCATACAACTTCTTCTCTTTCAAAACTTACAATACAACTCTTAGGTGCTTTTCATGTCCCTCTTCTGACTTAGAGTAAATCAGAATTTCATCAATGAATACCACCACAAATAGATCCAAATAAGTATGAAAGATACGATTCATGTACTCCATGAATACTCCTGGCGCATTAGTCACACTAAAAGGAATCACCAAATACTTATAGTGTCCATACCGAGTCTTGAACGCGGTCTTCTGAATATCATCTTCTCTCACTCTAATCTGGTGATATCATGACCTCAAATCAATCTTAGAAAACACACTTGCACCCACCAATTGATCCATCAACTCATCAATCCTCAGAAGCGGATACTTCTCCTTAATCTTCACTTTATTCAACTTCCTGTAATCAACACAAAGCCTTATACTTCCATCTTTCTTATTTACTAACAACACAGGCGCTCCCCACGGTGATACACTTGGTCTTACAAACTTTTTCTCAAGTAGCTCTTCTAATTGCTTCTTTAATTCAGACAATTCAGATGCAGACATCATGTACGGTGCCATAGAAACAGGTCTGGTACCAGGTACAAGATCAATCGCAAATTCAACTTCTCTCTCTGGCGGTAAATCAGGAATTTCATCAGGAAACACTTCAGGAAATTCTCGCACCACCTACAACTCATCAATCCTAACTTGGTTCTCCATTGATAGTGACGCCATCAACGAGAACATATGCGCTTCATCTTGCATCAGTTTCCTCAACTGTTTACCGATCAACAAACCAACTCTTTCCTCTTCAGGAGTAGAAAACCTCACAGACTTGTTATAGCAATTGATATGAACATAGTTATACTCTAACCAATTCATACCCAAGATCACCTCTAACCCGATTAACGGCAAACAAATCAAATCCACAGCAAAGTCTTTGCCGAAGATCGATAAAGGACAATTCAAACACACACGAGAAGTAGTCATCGATCCCTTAGCCAGGGTCTCAACGACCATTTATCCATCCATAGAAGACAACACAAGATCCAATCTTTCAACACAATCAGCAGCAATAAAACAATGAGTAGCACCAGTATCAATAATAGTAATTAAAGGAGTACTATTAATGAAACATGTACCTCTGATGAGTCTGTCCTTACTAGATGTCGAAGTCCCAGCCAAAGCAAACACCTTGCCACCAGTTTGTTCCTTCTTTGGTTTCGGACAATTACTACCAATGTGTTTTTCTCCACCACAGTTGAAACAGACCATCTCCCTATGCTTGCAGTCAGATATCGTATGCCCAATCTTATCACAACGGAAACACCTCTTCCCATCAGTAGTAGTGCACACATTACTCTTGTGACCAGGTTGCCCATATTTGAAACATACAACCCTAGCAGGAGCATATCCCCCACTAGTCCTCTGACCATGAGCAACTCTTTGTTTACCTCTACCATCATCATAAGGCTTGCCACGATTCTGTTGATTCTTGCCTCTCTTATCACTAACAATCTTGTGATGAGCATTGATATCCTCTTCAAAGATCCTGCAACTATCAACCAAATCGGAAAAGACATGAATCTTCTGATATCCAACAGTCTTCTTGATTTCTGAGCGCAACCCATTCTCAAACTTGATGCACTTAGAAAATTCAGCACCTTCACCATCAAAATGTGGATAGAACTTAGCTAGCTCAATGAACTTAGCAGCATACTCAGTGACAGATTTGTTCCATTGCTTCAACTCGAGGAACTCAATCTCTTTCTTACCCCGAACATCTTCAGGATAATACTTCCTCAGAAACTCCCAATGGAACATAACCCAAGTGATTTCCTCACCTGCAGCTTCCAACCTTGCACACATTTCTAGCCACCAGTTATCAGCTTCAACTGCTAGCATGTGAGTGCCATACCGAACCTTTTGTGTCGGGGTGCAATCCATCACACGAAAAATCCTCTCGATTTCCTTCAACCAATCTAGTGCTCCATTGGGATCATGCCTACCCTTGAACACCGGTGGATTCTTCCTTTGGAAAGTCGCCAAGCTACGAGATCCAGCATTCTCGTCCATAATTGGTTGATTCTGCATAGCCTGAGCCATCGCTTACAGAGCAGCAGCAATCGCAGCATCGTTCCTCCTAGCCATCTTATATTATCACTGCAACACAAACAACGGTTAAGAAAACAAACAATACTCGATTGTTACACAACTACGACTCGATAACTTGACCGGACGGACCAATCTGCTATGATACCGCTAATGTAACACCCCAATTCTACCCCAAGCAATTTACAAAAAATCAGAGTATAAAAATTTCCAGAATAACCAGGATGCTACACATTCAACATAGACACATAAACCTGTCATGCCTTTAGAATAGATACATAACACTTAAAGAAAACAGAATGAACACAACTCATGAATAAAGTCTTCATAACATAAACCAACTTTGATTAATCACGCAGCAGATTCATGATAATTCTCCATATGAGACATAGCATCTTTTGAATCATAAAACAACATCAATATGATAACTCCTCAAATAACAACATGAGGTTCGATAAATAAACAACAAAATAAGACAAGCGTTCATTTCCCCCCGGGTGCTACGTATTAGAGCAAATGACACCAAACTCAAACTAACAACGCTAACGGTTACTCCTCTTGGTTACCTGCACGTTACCAATAAAGGGTAACATTCAAACAGAAGGGTGAGATATCGAATACTATAATTGAACATATGATAAATAATATATCGAAATCAGTTTATGTAAAATCACCACTTCATACCAAATCAACATAAAGCAATACCATTCACCAACACCTCAATTCAACTTATAACATTACCGTGCTTAAACAACACTTCAAATAAGCAACAAATCAACAACTCCAAATGAGACTCAACTATGCAAATGCATGTGGTACCATTGGAATAGAACTCCCAACTTAGAAAGTTCCAGTTTACCGAGGCATAAGGTATAAGCCCTTAACATAAGATCTTGCCAATAAAGGCCAACATGGTGAGCATTCGCTCCAACTTAGAACATGCCAATCCAGGCAAACTTTAATGTTATGCGATGATATAAACAACCACAACTTGGCAAAGCAACAACGAAAACAACATAATAAAGGTCAACGTAACAATAATTCACACCTTCAACATTGGCCAAAGGCCTATATCACCGTTATTACCAATTAATCAAGGGTAAATCACAACATTTAGTTACTACAGAGATATCGAAACAAAACGACATTCCGGTCAATTTGCAAAATACATCAATATACCAACATACCGAATTAATCAACTGGTCTCCAATTATTTACCAACTTAATCAATTAATCCCATTGCTAAATTATTTTCATCACTAATAAAATACTAATTCAACCATTTAAAATATATATAGCCCACTGTTATTTGTTCTCCCTAAAATTGCTAACTTATTATACAACTAACGGGTGTGCCATTCTTCCATATAAAACTAGCTTCTAGCAACTAAATTTAATTTACAGCTACTGGAAACAGTGTCATTCATATATACTGCTACTAGCTATTACTGATATTATTTGAGAATTATGCAGCATAGTGCCTTAGAATGACAACCAGAAAAACAGAGAAAACAAGTGCCCCTGCCTCACAATGCCAAACTGGCACTTCCCTCCACCTACTACAGTAGTGCCGATCGGCACTTCTCTCTCCTATCAAGGTTGCCGAACGGTAACCCCCATAACACAAGTGTCGGACGACACTTTCAGTTTCGTTTTCATTTCTTCTTCTTATTTCCTATACTTAATTTCTATGTGTAGTTTCTATACTGCTTCAGTAATTCTTCTGTCTCCTAATCCAAACTCAACCCAGACAGTAACACAGCAACCCACATATTTTCCTTGACAGTTCTATAACTAAAACAATATTAATATTTATTATCCCAACAACACAAGCCAAGCACAAGTCAATAAAATAGTAACAATTTCACATACAAATTCCCAGATACAAAATATCATACACCCCATTATAGTATAAGAAACCCCCCTTACCTTGTTTGATTTCGAAACAATAAAGGAAGCTTCAATGGAATTTCTGGAAACTAGCCCTAGTAGCAGCTTCCTCGTTCTTCTCCTCTTCTCACAAAATCCTATTCTCTTTTCTCTTCTTATTTGTTTTTTCTGATAACACCATTTTCTCTCTTTTCTTCTATTTATAATAAAATACTATTATTTAACCCTTAGTAACTTTAATGGGCCTAAACAAAATATCCCCCCCCCCCCTTATTACTTCGCGACACCATACTTAAGCCCAACATCAATTCTAAGCTTACTAGTAAAATGATACCTCAACTTATTTATACCTATATAAACCTGATTAAATTATTATTCCAACTTAATAAAATAATCCTGACTTCAACGATAAAAATTTGAATTAAAAATAAAATAATCAAAACAATATTTAATTAAATAAATAATTAAATATTGAGGCATTACAATAAGTGCAATAATCGGAGTCTCCGAAGGATCAAACTCAATTTTCTTATTATCGATCATATCCTGGATCTTGCTTTTCAGGGCCCAGCAGTTGTTGGTGTCATGTCAAGTACTATTCCAATGATAGGAACACATCGCATTTGGATTGTACTTTGGAGAGGATGTGTTGGGATTCTGAGGAGGATCCTGTAGTAAAATAAGTTCAGCCTTTAACAAATGTTGTAATGCCTGAGATAAAGGCATGTTGATCTTGGTAAACTTCCTTGATGGAGCGTCTGACCTTTGACGGTTGCCCTGTTGTGATTGTTGAACAAGCACTGGATTAGAGATTAATACTGCCCCCACAGACTGATGGGGGTCATTCTTACTACGGCCTTTCTGGCCATAAACAGCATTGGCTTCTTTTTTCCACCGAATGACTTCTTCACAACATTAGAAGATGTAGCCATCATAATCTTCCCACTCATAATACCACTTTCGACCCTTTCTCTTATTAGTATCAGCTCTATAAAACAAGACAACGAGCTTTCAGTCAATAGATAAAAGAATGGGCCCATCAAAGGAGGTTGCACCCTTCTAGCTAGATCTCTCCATTTTTGGGCATACTCTTTGAAACCCTCATTCGAGCCCATGGACATGTTTTACAACTGCACACGAGTTGGTGCCAGGTCAGTATTATATTGATACTGCTTGTAGAAAGCAGTAGCCAAGTCTTCCCATGTGTGAATATTGCTTCCTTCGAGCTAATAGAACGATTCAAGTTGAGTGTCGGCCAAACTTTCTTAAAAGAAATGGACCCAAAGTTTCTGGTAAGCAGTATGAGGTTAGATTTTTCGAACATACGAACTTAAATGGATCTTGGGACAAGAGACCCCATCATATTTAGCAAATACGAGAACCTTGAACTTATGAGGGATGACCTTCCCCGGGATCAGACCTAGTTCTCCAAAATCCAATCCAGGCACTTTTTGGATTTCCATAACTTTGAGACAGTCTTCCAACTGCTTGTACTTGTCATTTGCAAGAGGATACTATTCGTCAGAGTAGTCTTTATGTTTGGAACCCTGATTGTTTCCCTCTTCAAGCCTGGTGCTTCTAATATCCTCTTCTTAGTTGTCGTCTTCTTCAGAGGAAATTTCGCCCACTTGAACCGGTTGAGTAGGACCTTTGAACCTTCTCCCTATATTGAGGATAACAACTGACTTCTTAGTCATCTTTTTTCTTGGCGAGGAGCACCATCATCTCTTGTTTCCCTTTGGCCAGATTCAGAAGAGTCTCTTTAAATTGTGCATGCTGAGCCTGGAGATCCTTGACTGTTTGTTCGAGGGTCATCTTATATTGAAATGAATAGTAATTAGATGAGAAGACCGATATTGAAGAACCTATTTATGAAATGATGCATGATATGTAGATGCAATGTTTTCAAGGACCTTAGGAGATTTAAATTTTCTAACCGAGAGGAAACCAAAACAAAGATTTTTTTTAGTAAGTTCAAAATTACAAATTCCTCTTAGGATTACAATGAAAACAAAAGGATCTTAAGGAGACAACAATATAAACTCCTAAAACCTAAGATTCAAGTCTCCCATGACTGATTCCTCCTTGTGTTGATGTATGCATTCAGACTCCGCTCTTCATGAAGTTGCTTTGTGAGATCTAACACTTTCTTCTCACTTTTATAGAATTGAGTCTCAAAGGTGTCCCATTCTTCCTTGAGTTGAATTTGGGACTTCTGCAATTCTTCAAGGTCAATGGGCATATCTGGATGAAGAATGGTATAAGGAATATCCCCCTCGGTAACAGGCTCCATAATTACTAGTAAGACAGCAGGATATGGCATTATAAGGTTTTGAGCACGAGATCGTACCCATCTGATGTAGGGATCCAAATGGATAGAATTCTTTTGTCCTAAAGTATTTCTATCAATCTTTTTTACCATTCCCCAAGCACGTATAAACCTTTAACGATAACCTTGAAAATCGTTCTCGTAATCGAATACAATACCCTGGATAAGCATGTCATGAGGACCATCTCTTCGAGCATAATCAAATTGGTGTAAAGCTAGAGAAGGGTTGTAGGTAATACCTCCCCTAATGCCAAGGAGTGGAACATTAAGGAATACCCTGCAGCCGTCAATGAAAGTAACATCTTCCAAAAATCGGGAACACCAATAGATATTTGAATGAGAGAGTGACATCATCCTTTGAGACCACCTCAAACCTTGTTCATTCTTCATTACTGATCGGGGAAGGTGAGAAATAAACCACCTGGATAGCAAAGGTATGCAACACATAATATTCCCTCACTTCCTCATAGTACGAGTGTGAAGAGAATGCAAAATATCTCCAAGAAAAGTAGGCACAGGGTTACGAGTGAGGCCAATTTTGACAACATTCACATCTATGAGTTGTTATGGATTAGGGAATAGCACCAAACCATAGATCAACAAATCCAAGATTTCCTCGAAAGCCTGAAAACTCATAGCATCCAGAAACAGTTGAACCTTCTCTAACAGAAATTTAGCAAGAAAACCCTTGACTCCACTTCTTATTTCCCAATTAGATATAATGTCGGACCGCTTCAGATGTAAGGTTGCTGCAACTTCTTCAGGTTGTGGATCTTTATCTAAACCAGTGAAAGGTGTCTGATCAAGAACATGTATTCCCAATAGCTTAGAGAATTCTTCCATTATGGGTACCAGTTGATAATCTGGAAAGGTGAAACAGTGATGTGCAAGATCAAAGAATTGGAATAAAACACTCATCATGTCTTCTTCAAAACCCGAAGTAACCAAACTGAGTAGATGACCGTGCCTTTTGGTGAATTGAGAGCTTTCAGGAACTTTTGAGACTAAGCCCTTAAGTTGAGAAGGTATCCTCATAAAACTGATCTGGATAGTATTTCTGCGAGTAGAGGCCATAACCTATAACAAAGAATGAAGATAAATCTCTAGGTCCTTGAAATGGTTAGTGAAAATGACATGTGTAATGATGTCATGATGTCATGATGTCATGTTCGCACAAATTTAATCAAACACAAACAAGACACACCAGGCCTTAGGTTCAGGCTTGCATGGAGTTTATAGGTAAGTACCTTATTGAGTTTAGTTGGCTCAACCTGTCCTAAAAGAAGTAACCGGGTTCTAGAAATCTCATATCACTGATTTTTCTCTCAGGCATTATTTCAGCTCAAGCATCTGAATTGCGGTCGAAATATCCCGAGAGTCCAATTTCAATGAGTGTAGCATCGAGTATCAATTAACTTCAGTTTGCACCAAAGTCGGCCATCTCACTACTTTCTAATGACTAAGTTGTGTCAACTAAGGTTCTAAGATCAGCTAGTGCTTATGACACCACGCGGAAGCTCAACATTCTCCTTGACTGACTCAAGGGACAACGACACCAACCAATGTGTCGCACTAATATAGCCATCATTTTAACCATATCGGTCTACGCCATACAGTTTCCTTGATCTATTGCTATTTACCTAAGATGCCCCCAGATCCGGATATAGGATCTATACAAGAAATAAACCCAAGCATATCCCAAAATATAAAGCATACAAAGCAAACAAGTAAAGCAATAAAGGTGAACTAGTTCTAAAGGTAACTCCACTTTAAGTTTTTTCCCTAGCAGAGTCGCTGATTCTGTAATAGGGTGGGAGAACTGACTTTTGGGTTTTGTGTTTTAACGCAAATGTTGCGGATAGCAAGAGTCACCACCGAATTTTATTTTATCCAATAAAGGAAAGGGTGAAAAGAACATGAAAGACCTTTTGAGAATTTTCTGAGTAAAGGGGGTAGGTTATGAAGAAGGAAGGTGTTAACACCCTTTTCATCTGTAGTTTCCTAAGGGTTCTTAACCTCTAGCTCACTTTTTGGAAATTCTTTGTGCTTGTGTATGTTTGAAAATATTTTGAAAATGCCTAAGTGCGAAAATTTTGTAATGATTCTCATATCGTTGAGAATGTATACAAAATGTTTGTTTTGAGAATATTGTGAAAGAAAGTGTTGTTTTGTGAAAAGATGTTTTGTTTTTAAAAGTTTGGGAGCAAGTGACTACGAGCGTTATACCTACTCAAAAAAGTATTTGTTCTTTTCCTTCTCCTTTAGATAGTGCTACCCTACCATTAGTTAGTAGGAATCCCTATCGTTGGATGTGAGGGACAGTCGCGGGTCATCGTACAGTCATAGAAGGTAACTTGTAGGACGCTTTAGCAATTTTTGTAAGGGACTAAGATCGTTTACCGAAGGCAGCATCGAAGGGTCATCGAGGGATTACGATCTTTTAACCGAGGGTCTATGCTAAAGCATCCCACATTTAAGGGACATGATTGTTTTATCCGAAGGCAACAAGTGAGATTACCCTAAAGGTGCACGTGTGCGAAGTGTTTTGTTTTCAGTTAATTTATCTTGGATTTATGGTTGTCTAGCGTTTTGTTTTAGATCTTGCCATACAATCCTATTAAACTAACAGAAATAAGGAAAGCAGTAAATTGCAGAAATTAAATATCTTACGTTATTACAATGCTTCGGGAATGGGGAGTACAAATTTATGAATGGTGAAAAAAGTAAAGTAAACCCTATTTTATCTATTACATCCCTTAACAATTACATAATCATGAAAATAATTATGCGAAAAATAAACAAACGTGCGGAGATGGTGAAAAAGAAAAGAAATTTAAAACCTAAGAAATTCTAATATTTTTGGTGTTTTATTTAGAAAAATATTTTTATAGTGTAAAAATAATAAACCCTAATTCTAATTAATTTACAAACTAATTAATAAAGTAAAACAAAGGGTGGTTAAATTAAAAATTTTATTTATAAAAATTTAATTAATTAATTAAAAAAAACCTAAATCTAATATTTTTTAAGATTTTTTTCACATGATCATAAAATAGATATGATAAATTAAGAGTGTGCAAAAAATCAGCTTGAAAAGATTAAATTTTAGTGGTTAAAAAATTGGTTAAAATTTGCAAAAGAAATGAAGAAAACAAATGTTTAAAAAATTTATTTTGGTGCTAAAGGGTCTTGAACTCAGGACCCTAAGTTTGCTGGACAAAAGTGTTACCACCTGGCCACATGCCTGTGGTACTTAGTAAATACCTTCAACTAAATATATTTGAAAACAAGTTATTGACCATGTTAAAAAATTAAAATCAAAAGGTTTAGGGCGAGGGGGATTTGAACCCCGGACCCAGAAGTTACAGGAGCGCTATGTATACCACTAGGGTGGCTGTTTCATCCGTTTATGAAACAGCACCCAATAAATATAATATGAACTTGGATGTCAAAATTTGATAACGGCCAGGTCATCCTTCTTCTTTCTGTCGCGCGTTTGACAGTAACAACAACAACATTGTTAAATTTCGAAAATCTCCATTTCTCAACCAAATTGAAAACTTCCACAACCAAACTTGCTTGATTTTTTACAAGGAATGCAACCATATAAATTTTAAAAGCTATAAATAAAAGGTTAGGATGAATTTTACTTGGTACCAAAATGAAACCCTAACATTTCAAAAAACTCAAATCTGAAATTCTCATCACACAGTCAATTAAAATGCAATTAAAGGACATGGATAGTTTTAGGAACATGATGTCTACATTTTATCTTCAGAAAATAAATGCAAATGATGCTTGTACAAAGATTTCAAAGTTTGAAAAACTTACCTCTTGATACAAAAATCTGATGATCTCTACACAAATTCCAAGAGCAATATTATGATCGCTTTAGCTTCCTGGGACCTTAGTGAGTATGTTGCAACTCTCACTTTGCCTTGAGAGTGTCTGGATTAGTATATCCAAGTAAAGTTGAAAAGATGTATTTTCAAAATGGTGGATGTTGATAATGGAGTTACAGTGGAAAAACAAAGGTTTAGATCACTTATACATGATATGTATGAAGTGTTTGGATGATTTGTTTGGACAAAAGTTGCAAGGTTTGAGAGTTTCAAAGAAATGGATTTTGAAAACTCAAGAAATGATTTTTATGGCCAATTCGGGTTTGAGAGAGTATGAGAGGTTTAGAGGGCTTGTGAATTCGTCTTTTGGACTGCAAATGAACCCTATATTTATAGGCAAAGGTTAGAGGGATTGTGTTGGTTGCAATCTGAAGATGTCCAGTTATGGCTTGGTTGGAAGTGAAATATCAAGTTATGGTGAAAATGGTGATTTCAAGGATCAAGTACAAGTGTGCTCTGATGTTTGTTGGGTTCAGGGAGGTTTCTTCTTCTCTTTAGGATGGACAGTAATCAGAGGAAACAAATGAGGAGCTCAATGCATTGACTTTTGCAAAAAGCTTTCTTTATGTGAATGACAATGGTGCCTTTGTGCCATTAATGGAAAATTATCTTGGATAAAGCTTGAATCATGTGGATAATAGCCATAAAGTAAGTGAAATCAACTAATTAGAGGCTTGTAAAGTAAGATATCTAGGTATGGTTATGAGATTTGATCTTATAGCCACCAAAGAAATGACCTCTAAATCAAGTAGAAATGTCCAACTTCAATTCTTCGAAACTCTTAACTCAAACATGATCTTTTCTTGCTCTTGGACATTTTGAAAAGATTAGAACAATATCTACAAATTTCATGTTGACTACTTTGGCTAATTAAAAATGGAAATTTGTGAAAATTGGCCAAGAAGTTGAGATAAAAAGCTGATCCAAAATATTTCTAAGTGTTGGGTAAAAATATCAGAACTTCATGGGCCCATATCTCTTAATCCAAGCACTTTTTGGAGATCAACCACCATTAAAAAAGTTGTATAACTTTTCATTCCCTACAACATTTATGTTGAAATTTTTCTTTGAATCACCTTGTATCTTGGTAAAACTTGCTTATGAAGTTAGGGCTTTTTTAGGCACAAAACACTTAAATTTTTCTAAGTGTTTGAAAATCTTTAATTTTGACTTTTTTGTTGACTTTCTTAATCTTTGTAATTCTTGATGATCAAACTTGATAATTTTGAATGTTTTGATGATTCTTGAATTTTGAATTCCAATGTTGACCAAAAAGTCAAAGTTTGACTTTTGTGTGATTGTTAACTTTTTATCAACTGATTCAATTCTTCAACTATCAATCACTTGTATCTTTGGAAATGTCTTGAGCCATGTAATTAGGTCAATATGTTGTATTTTACCCCTTGAGATCATGCTTTAAGCCATTAGGTCATGCACTAGGCCAAAAGTCAATTATCAATCATCTTCAATCAAAACCTTAATTTGGCAATTTTTGACCTTTTATGATTTGAGGGATTTCCTTGAGGAATCATGATCAACCCTTGATAAAATGATGAATATCACCTCAAAATGTTGATGTTGACAAAAAATCCTGAAGTTTGACTGTATGTTGACCATACTTGACTTTTTACCCAATATATTTGACTTTTAATCTTTTAAGCCATTGATTGAGCAAACAGGTGATGCAAGACTTGAAACTTGACATAAGCATTATTGAGGACCTATGATGAACCATGAAAGTCATTTGAGACCCTTGTAACCAAATCTTCTTTGAGAAGCACCAAACCCTAGTTGAAGACCCTTGCTTAGGAGGAGGTTTGACCAGTCAACTCTTGAGTGGCTTTGAGTATTTGAGACCTTTGTAAGCATGTTTTGAAGAAAATGGGAGGGAAATTTTTGGGGTAAAACAATCCCCAAATAAAAATTACTTTTCAAAAATATTATTTAAAACTTATTTGAAAAACAATGTTGAGCGGAAGGATTTTTTCCTAGATCAATGTAGTAGTATAAACGAACCTAGTTATTGGAAACTTTGATATGCACGAGCCATATGGAATTAATCATAAAGATAAAAGAAATCAACATAATAATATATAAATTTACCATTTAATATTCAACACAACGGTTTCCTATTTGCAATGAAATCATATTAAAAACATAATGTTGTACCCCATAATTTTCCCTCCCATTTTACTCAACATATGTTCATTAAGATCCTTAACTTGCTCAAGGATGCCCAAGAGTTGACCAGACAAACTCTCTCCTAAAGCAATGAACCTCCAACTAGGGTTTCCATTTTCATAAAGATGGGGGAACTCCAAAGGACTCATATGCTCTCCATAGTCCTAATATGTTCTCAAGATCATCCATGCCAAGTTTCATGCCTTGCACAAGAAGTTTTCCCAGTCAACTGCTCAGATGCTTGAAAATCAACTATATTAGGTCAAAAGTCAATTGTGGCCCAAATACAGTCAAACTTTAAGGATTTTGGCCAAAATCAACATTTTGAAGTGATATCCATCATTTGATCAAGGATTGATCATGATTCCCCAAGGAATGCTCCTAATTCATCAAAACACAAAAGTTGATAAATTAGGGTTTCTCAGGAAAAGTCAACCAAACTTTGACTAGGCATAACTTCCTCATACTTTATCAGAAATTTCTCATCCAAGGCTCATTTTGAATAAAATCCAATTACCTGCAACTCATCTTCAGCCCTCAAGTTCAAGAAGTGCACTCATGGAAAGATAAGAATTCAGACATTATAGGTCATTCCAAAAAGTCAACAAAAACACCTTTTGGGCCAAAGCTTCTTACATGAACATGGAAGATCCAATTGAGATGAGACAAAAAGGGTTGTTTAGAGGATACCCTAAGCTTTCTAAAAAGCCCAAGAACACCCTCCTAGGGTCAAAATTGAGGAATATATGTATTGTCAAAGTTGACCATTTTTGGAAAATTGCATGAAGCCAATATTGACCAAAAATGCATTTTTTTTCAAATGTGTCCATTTCTTCATGATTGAAACTTGTTCATACCATGGCCCACGACCTTTGAGTTCACTCTTACATTATTTTATTATTCATATTATTTATTTTGATATTTTATTCAATAGAATGCAAAATTAAATAAAGTGAATCAAAGGAATAATGTAAGATTTGATTTCAAATCTTTTTCTCATCAAAATAATGAGAAAGATGTGCTGGCATAGCAAGGTAAACTCGTGGAGAGAGAAAGATTTTATTTGTTCCAAATATGCAAGAAATCATATTATTGAAAGCAATTATTTTCTCATTGAAAGCAAATATTTCTTCCAATTTTGTTAACCTAAATTTGATTCACTATATATGCATGCCCACTCAGAAGCACAAGGGAAGGAATACACAACCCTAGGCACTCAGACCAAAATTGCAAAAAAATCACTTAAATCGTGAAAATCCAAAGAACAGGTTCTAGCATGTACCAATCATTGATCAAGCAATTTCACGCCTAGAAGCATTAAACTGAAACACTCATCGTTGGTATTTTTCTTGAATTCATATTTTGATTTTTATGATGAATTAACTTCCTTAAATGATTGATTTGTGTTCAGGGTAGCCCATTAGACAGGTCCAACGTAAAATATTTGAGAAAAGAGGCCAGAACAAGATCGTGTCGTTTCTAGGGCACGATTTGTGTTCTTCACCATACCTCACAATATAGACGATTTCAGGATGAATGAACCCCAGAAACAGATTCAGAAGGGTTGATTTAGGGGGGTAGCTTTGATTATAGGCCTTGATCTTTTGATTTTGCAGATTTCACATTTTTGACATCCCGGAGAAGACGACTGGAGTTTGACTCTGGCGTCCCTCCGGCCAGTTGACTCAGACACAGGGTGGCGTGGCAGGATAGCATCATATGATTGGTTGTTTTAAATACCCAGGGACTCATCTCAGCGCGCACTTTGACACATCATTATAATACACTTATTTCATATATATGTTATTATTCTTGTTTGTATAAACAAATTGATAATCAGCGCATATGGCAAGGGCATGGATATGTGAAACCAAAGACCTGGGTTCGATCCCAGGCGTGCACATTTTGTTATTTTCTTAACCTTCTATGCAGGATTCAATGCGTCTCATGCTTAGAGGTCAACCATGCGCCCTCAGATCTCACCCTTGGGATCTGTCTCCAACCAGATCTAAGGTCCCACGCTGGAAAAGTCTATGGTGCACCCTCAGAAGATGGTCTCACTGGATCAGGCGCTAGACTCTGGGCCACCAGCTTTGGGCCTAACACAAATTTGGCAGCACACCTCCCAGTCTGCTCATGACATCAGGCTCAATCCCTTTAATTCTTTTTTCTAATTTCTTTATTTATTTTATCTAAATTTCTTGTTTTAATTATTTTCACAAAAATCTTTTTTTATTAAATCAGAAAATCAGAAAATCACTAAAAAAATTAGATTTAGTTTTTTTTACAAAATATTTAATTTCAATTAATTAATTAGTTTAATTAGGTTAATCTAAATTCCTCTTTTTTTTGTAATTAAAATTCAATAGAAATTAGGGTTAACTTAAAAACTTTTTTTATATATTTAAAAGTAAATAGAAATTAGGTTAATTTACAAGATTAATTGCTTTTCTCAAAGAAATCCGAAAATATCCTTTCTCCATTCCCGTCTCAATTCTTCGCGCGCGTTTTATTTGTTTCAAATTATTATATCTTCTTTGGGTTTTTTATAGATTGATTAGGGTTTCGAATTTCCGCATCTTTATTTTCAGTCAAATATTGGTGTATCTGCCCAAAAGCCTTGTAATAGCTAGGACTCTAATTTCTCGCATTTTTTTAATTTCCACAACCATTAAACTGCTAGATGTATGGACATTAGGATTGTATGTGAAAGATAAATCCACGATTAAAAAAGTAGATAACCCTTATTTTGCAAAGATAATTAATTGAAAAAACACACTTGCACATGCTCACTCCTAGGGTTTACCCGACTTGGTTGCCTAAAAAATAATGGTCGTGTCCCTCAAACGTAGGGATACCTTAGCAATGACCCGCAATTCAAAGTAGTAATAAAGATCATAGTCCCTACTTGTCCCTCGAGTTGCCTACAAATTGATCTTATGACAATAGTCCCTTCGAAATGCTAAGGTATCTTTACTTGTTACCTTCAGATACCATTTCGTCCCTTCGAACATCCCTTAAAGTTCCAACGATGGAGCTACCTACTCCTTAATAATAGGATAGCACTGTCTAAAGGAAACGAAAACGAACATACTTTTTTTGAGTAGGTAGAAAACTCTTAAGTACTTGCTCAAAACAAAAACTTTTCACACAAACACTTTTCAAAAACAGTTTTCAAAATAATTTTGTTACACTCTTGAAGAATGATACAAGGGTTATCACGAAGTAAACAAAACTTTTAAAACAAGCACACACAAGAAATTTAAAAAAAATGAGAAAGTACCAAAGAGCCCGTGGAAAACCACGGATAGAAAGGGTGCTAACACATTCCCTTTCTATAATCTACCCCCCGTACTCAGAAACTCTCGAAAAATGGTTTTTTCTGTTCTTTTTCCTTTCCTTTGTTAGATGAAATAAAAGTTGGTAGTGACTCTTGCTTACCACAATATTTGCGAACAAAAAATGCAAACCAGTATTAACAGTCGGTTCTGCCACCGTATCACAGAACTGGCGACTCTGCTGGGGAATATAAATAAAGTGGGGTATACCTTAGGATCTAGGTCATTTTTAAATTGCTTTCTTGTTTGTTTTTCCTGCTTTATCTTTAAGGGTTTTTGCTTGGGTATTGTTGAAGATCCTACACCCGGATTTGGAGACACTTTTTAGGTAAACAACAATAGATCGTGGAGACTGTATGGCATAGACCGATATGGTTCAAGAGATGCCTGTATTAGTGTGACACTTTGGTTGGTAGTGGTATCCTTTATGTGGAAACGAGGAGAATACGGGGCCGCCGCGTGGTGTCGTGAAGCACTAACGGACCTTAGAACCTTAGTTAAACAACCTTGACCATTAGAAAGTAGTGAGATAGCCGGCCTTGGTATAAAGCTGAGTATTGGTTGATACTCGATGCTACACTCATTGAGATCAGACTTTCGGGATATTTCGGTTGTAAGAAAAGATTGCCTGAGCTGAAACAATGCCCGATAAAGGATGATCAGTGATATTGAGAATCCTTAGAACCCGGTTACTTTTTTAAGACAGGTTTGAAACCAACTAAACTTCAAGAGGGTGCTTACCTTTAACCTCATGCAAGCCTTTGAACCTAAGGTCTATTGTGTGCTTTACTTGTATGTGATTTACTCTGTTTGAACATAACATCATGCATCATAACATATTATCGATTCCCATTACACTAACCATTTCAAGGACCAAGGGAATTTATCTTTGTTCTGTTTTGCAGATCATGGCTTCCACTCGTAGAAACACTATCCGAATCAGCTTTGTGAGAATACCTCCCCAACTCAAGGAACTAGTATCAAGGGTTCTTGAAACTTCTTCGTTCACTAAGAGACATGGTCGCTTCTTAACCTGGTTACTTCGAGCTTTGATGAAAATATGATGGGCGTACTCTTTCAGTTCTTTGATCATAAGCATCACTGCATCACCTTTCCAGACTATCAGTTGGTGCCTACCATGGAAGAGTTCTCTCAAGTATTGAATCTACCCATTCTTGACCAGGTACCTTTCACATGTTTAGAAGAGGTTCCTAAGCCAGAAGTCATTGACTCAGCTTTGCATCTGAAATGGGCCGACGTGGTATCCAATTGAGAAACAAGAAGCGGAGTCAAGGGTTTTCTAGCCAAGTTCCTAATAGATAAGGCCTAGATGTTTTGGGATGATTTGGACTTTCAGGATTTTGAGGAGGTCTTGGACCTTCTAATCTATGGGTTAGTATTGTTCCCTAATCCATACTTACTTAAATATGTGAATGCTATCAAGATCTTCCTCTCTCGCAACCCTGTGCCTACCTTACTCGGAGATATCTTGCATGCTCTCCATACTCGTACCATGAAGAGAAGAGGGGTTCTTATGTGCTACATGTCATTACTGTCGAGGTGGTTTATTTCTCACCTCCCTAAGTCAGTGATGAAGAATGAAGAAGGTTTGGGTTGGTCGCAAAGGATAATGTCACTTTCTCACGCGGATATTCTCTGGTATTCCCGATTTATGGGAGATATTTCTATTATTGGCCACTGCAAGGAGTTCCCTAATGTCCCACTACTTGGCATTAGGGGAGGCATAACTTACAATCCTTGTTTGGCTCTGCGACAATTTGGTTACGCTCGAAGGGATGGTCCTCGTGAGATACTTATCCAGGGCATTATGTTTAACTATGAGGATGATGTTCAAGAGTATCGCCAAAGGCTCATACGAGTTTGGGGCATGGTAAACAGATATGACACCAAGACCTTGGGGCCTAAGAATTCCATTCCTATGGAACCTTATCTCCAATGGGTACGAGCTTGCACTCAGAAACTTATGATGCCCTACATAGACGTCTTACCAGTGATTGTGGAGCCCATTACTAAAGGGGATATTCCCTACACAGTGCTTCGTCCTGATATGCGCACCGATCTTGAAGAACTACAGAGATCCTGGATTCAGTTAAAGGAGCTTGATACTTATAGGGACCAGTTATATGCCCAGGAGAAGAAAGTTTTAGAGCTCACAATCAGCTTCATGAGGAAAGAAGCCTTAATTTCTATCTCGGCACGAAGAGGAAGCATCCATGGGAAACTTGATTTCTTTTAGTTTTTAGAATTTTCAATTGTAACGCCTAAAAGGCAATTGTATTTTAAATCTACTAATAAAATCTTTGTTTCATTTTAGTTCGCAAATTTAAATTTCCCAAAGTCCTTGAAATCATTGCATACGCATCCCATTCATAGCATTGCATAAACAGGTACCATTACAGGTTTCTCATCTTCTTGGCTGTTTATTTCAGCAAAAATGTCTTCTGAATAAAGCATCAAAGATCTTCAGGCACAAAATGCCCAATTTCAATAGATGTTCATAACTCTGGAAAAAGGGCTGGAGGATCTGAAGTCCCTCGTCCTGAAAGAAAAGAAGAAGAAGAAGAAGAAGAAGAAGAAGAAGCCTGCTCGTATCCTTAATATGAGCAGAAGATTCAAAGGGCCACTAAAGCTACCAGTCGATCTGACCTCCTTGTCCAAAGAAGAGGAGAATCAAGAGAGGGAGACAAGGGAGGAGGACCACAGTCCTGAAGTTTCTGACAATGATACAGACTATAATAATGAGCAGTATCCTCCCACTGAGGATAGATACAAGCAGTTAGAAGATCGGTTGAGTGTTATAGAAGTCCAGAGAATACCTGGGTTGGACTTTGGAGAACTGGGGTTGGTGTCGGGAGTGGTCATCCTGCAGAAATTTAAGGCTCCAGTTTTCGCAAAGTATGATTGGGTGTCTTACCCAAAGCTCTATCTCCGTTCCTATGTAAGGAAGATCCAGCCCCACACTGCTGATAGAAACTTGTGGGTTCACTTCTTTCAAGATAGTCTGTCAGGGACTCAGCTTGAATGGTTCTACCAACTGGAGGGAACCAATGTCCGAAACTGGGAGGATTTGGTTGCTGCTTTTTATAAGTTGTATCAATACAACGCCGACCTTGCCCCTACTCGTACTCAACTCTAGAGTATGTCCATGGGTGCAGGTGAAGGCTTTAAAGACTACGCGCAGAAATGGAGAGATCTGGCTGGGAGAGTCCAACCCCCTTTATTTGACAGGGAGTTGGTTGACATGTTTCTTGGAACGCTGTCTGGTCCATTCTTCAACCATTTGATCGGCAGTTCGTCAGCTGGTTTCACTGAGATGATATTAATTGGAGAGAGGGTAAAAGCCGGGATCTGGAGTGGAAAAATACAGAAAGACACCTCTTCGAGATCAGTAAATAAGCCCTTCACTGGTAAGAAGGAAGCCAGTGCTATCTATAGCCCAAGAGGTCAGATCAGAGCTGAACACCGTCTAACGGTAAGTGCTGTAATGATACCTAGGCCTGTGACTGCTCCATAACTCAACAATCAGCAAAGGGTAGAAAGACCATAAAGGCAGTTTACCCAGATTAACATGACATTGACAGAGGTTCTATCCCATCTGCTGAGATCCAACTTGGCAACCTTGAAAGAGGCTCCCAAGAATCCTAATACCACATCTCCTTGGTACAATCCAAACTCTCGGTGTGCCTACCATTCTGAGAGTCCTGGCCACGATACAAATGACTTTCGGGCTCTGAGAAATAAAGTACAAGATATGATTGAAGCCAAGGAGATTGAGTTCGATGCTCCGGAGAAGCCCAATGTCATAACTGCTCCCATACCTAAGCATAACCGTGGAGTTAATGCCATTGATACCTATCTATTTGTGACCTCAGTTGATGAAGTTTCTACTCCTCTTAGGATTGTTAAGAAGAATTTGTTGTTGGCCGGTTTATTTCCGGGTTGTGGTGAAGGTTGCCACATGTGTTCATCTCTGCCCACTAGATACTATTTCTTGAGAGTAGGTGTCCAACGCCTGATGGACAACAGAGAAATTTTGTTCGAAAAGACCTTGATTCTAACTATTATGTTTGAAGATGTTGCTATTATAACCATTTCCTCCAATCCTTCCAAGGTCTCCTCAAGAAGACCTGTTAGGATTACACCCGCTCTGAGAGTCGCTCTGTTAATAATCACTTTTCCTGGTCTTGTCCCATATTCCTCAGACAAAGATGTCCCTTGGTATTATGGCGCTGATGTTTACTATCATGGCGTTAAACAAGATCTGAAGAATGAAGAGGTTGATCTCGATGTCAGTAACATCGTCGGGACCAGCAAGATTACCATAAGTGGAAGGGTTTTCTCTCCCTAGATTTCCCCGAAGGCTGTCAATAAGCATGTTGTTATTCCATCTGCTATTCCTGCTGGTACATCCATCACTACTCCAGTTCTTACTCCAATTGTTAATCTTGCCGATGAGTCATCTGGGACTCGAGGAAAAGAAGTTATAGGTGAGCCTTCCCGGACGGAGGCACCTAGAAAGGTTGTGGTGGAATCCTCTAAGCAAGAGATAGAGGAAATAATAAAAATAATCAAAAAGAGAAACTACAATGTGGTCGAGCAGCTGGGGCAGGCCCCCTCGAAGATATCAATGTTGTCTCTGTTTCTATGTTCTAAGGCCCATGTGAAGGCTTTGATCGCATTCCTCAAGACTGCGCATGTTCCGCAAGAGACCTCGGTTGATCAATTCAAAGACTGTGTAGCCAGCTTGATTGCTGACAATGGGATGGGATTTTCATATGCCGACTTAACGCCGAAAGGGAGGAAGCATAATGATGCTCTGCATGTCTCAATCAAATGCAGGGGCACCATTATGGCTCATGTGTTGGTGGATATTGGGTCTTCACTAAATGTTCTGCCTAAGAAGGCTCTCAGCCGACTGGATTGTGAAGGCTTGACCTTAAATCCTAGTAACATTATAGTAAGGGCTTTTGACGGGTCAAAGAGAATGGTGCATGGGGAGGTGGATATCCCTGTCAAGGTAGGACCCCAGACCTTTGAGTCCACCTTCTACGTGATGGACATCAGGCCATCATACTCTTGTTTGTTGGGTCGTCCTTGGATCCATGAAGCTGGGGTTGTTACTTCTACGCTACACCAAATGTTGAAGTATCCGGTGAAGGGGAAGATACTCATTGTGCATGGAGAGAAGGAGTATATGGTGAGCCACATGAACTCCTTCAGGTATGTCGAGATGGACGGGGAATTCATAGAAACACCTTGTCAAAACTTTGAAGAGGTTACCCAGGTTTTGGCGTCAACCGAAACTACCACCAGCACCAAACCTCCTCTGAAGATGACTTCTCTCAGGGACGCCAGAGCAGTGGTCAAAGAAGGTGGGTGTACCAACTGGGGACAACTCCCTGATTTTACTCACAAAACTGAAAAATTTTGTTTGGGCTTTACTTCAGGAGCTCAAAGGGCTATTCGACGCGCTCGGGCTGGAGGACCTCCCCTACGCATTAGCAATTGTGGGTTCAATGCTATTGAAGACAGTGAGGACGACTCTGATATTGACAGTTGGATCTACCCGACTACCAACGGTGGACCGAGTAATTGGATAGCTAGAGATTTTATACCAATTTCTTTTATTCTGCAGTAATTGTATTACTTGTTTTCTGAGTTTGTAATAAACAATTTAAACTTTATGGGCTTGTGTCTTACCAGAGGCACAATGGTTGTACCTGTGAGGGTTATTATATGTCATTTCATATATCATCAATAAAACGTTGGACGTTCCTTGCATACAAATTTTGCGCTCTCTGTTTTTATTTTCTTTTTTTACTTTATCAATACAGCTATGCTCTTACACACACTCACGTATCAAACTGTAGATCCATATCCATCCTGGATCCCATTGATAACAGTTCTGCTATTTCCAGTTGTGATCGGTGGATCTGGAACTGACTGTTTAACGCTAGTTCGCGAAATGTCGCGGAAGTAAGAGTCGCCACCGTCTTTTATTTTCTCCAAATGGAAAGGACAAAAGCACAGAAAAATTCCTTAAAGAGATTGCTCTCGGTTCGGGAGGTAGGTTATAGAAAGGGAAGGTGTTAGCACCCTTTCTATCCATGGTTATCCATGGGCTCTTAGATACTTGCTCATTTGTGTTTTCAAAAAGGTTTGTTTGCTTTTCAACTGTGGGTTTTAAAAAGTTTCTTTGAAAATTCCAGTTCGACTCTTGTATCGGTCCTCAAGAGTGTTTGAAAAAAGGCTTTCGAAAGCTTTTTGAAAATGTGTCGGTGTGAAAAGTATTTTGTTTTGTTTTGAAATTTAGAGCAAGTATCTACGAGAACCTACCTACCCTAAGGAATTCGTCTGTGTAAATGTCCTTTAAAGTAGTGCCATCCCACCATTGAGAGGTAGGTAGCACCACCGTTGGAGGTATTCGGGTCAATTCGAGGTTCGGGACATGGTGATCACCAGAGCAATAGGAAGACACCTTAGAAGCTACCCTCATGCCAGGTTCCCGGATCATGAGGACTTACTAAGACATCCTCTACTCGACGATCACCTTTCGAGGCAAGGCAACAGTGAGGCGTACCCTAGGGGTGGTGTGTGATTTGTGTGTCATGTTCAGTTATTTATCTTGTTCATGTTATTGGTGATCTAGCGTTTGTTTTTATTTTTGTCCATACATTCTTGCATGCCATTATTTAACAGTTAAAAGTGTGAGAAAAGTAAAGTTCTAAAGCTATTACAAAAGGCGCGGGTCCACATCGCCAAAATTTCTTGAACCCGATTTGACAGAAAATAAAGAAATAAAAGAAAATAAAGAATTAAAAGTGCGACAGATTAATTTACAAGGCCTTGGGAGAGATACATAAGTATTAAACGAAAAAAAAATAAACACGCGAATTAAATAAGAATTAAAACGAGGGCGTTGGACCCTTTTTGCAAAATTAAATTAAACGATGAAATTAACTAATTAAAAAAAGAAAAGAAATTGTTTTTGGTATTTTTTGGTATTTTATGATTTTAATGAAAAAAGAATTAATTAAAATAAATGCTAACCCTAATTCTAGTTGTTTTTAATTTATTAAAAAGAAGATTAAATTTTAACCTAAAATTAACCCTAATTAATTTACATGCAATTTAATTACAAAAATAAATATTTAATATTTTAATTATTATGAAAGGAAAATAAAAAGGAATAAAAATTATCATAAACCCTAGTTCTACAAATTTTAAATTAATTAAGAAAACATTACTATTAAACCTAATTTAATAACTAAATTTAATTAGTGCAATTTATTTATAAAAATACTAAAATAAAATATTTATTATATTTTTTCTCTTTTTCTGATTTTTTATGTGTTTTTTATATATTATGAAAATATGAAATTAATTAATAAAATAATAATTAAAAGAAAGTATAAATAAATAAAAAAAAATAAAGAAAGTAAAAAAATTGGCAAACCTAGGGGGTCTGCCCCAAATTGTGAGGTTTTCTTTTATCAATCTGGCCCAAGATTCTGAGGCCCTTTTGACTTTCGTGGCTAGCCTGTAGCTCTCTTGACTAATGCCTATGGTGTCCATCAAGTCTGGTCCCTTGGATTAGCATTGTTGGCCAAGTGGCGCGTTAGATGGAAGCGTGTATGGTAGTCCAATACATTGAACCTGCACTTGAACATTATATGAAGAAAAATATGAAAGGGGGTGAGGACCTGGGGCTCGAACCCAGGTCCTATGGTTTACCAATCAACGCGCTTGCCAATGCTCCACTTTGTTCTCTTTGTACCTTATATGAATAACAAATAATATATAATAAAACAAATGTCAGTGGAATTTTAGCGCGTAAAATTCAAACAAGCCAATCGCTGATCGCCACCGGGGTCATCTTCTTCCTCGTTGTTTATTTTTTTTCTGAAACATAAACATTGGCAACGGTTTTGTTAGTGTTCTTTTAGGCCACTTTCTGGAAAATAGCGAATAGCCATTGGATGCTCATAAATTGAGCGCGAGGGTGGCCTTGTGATCGTCCAACCATGGTTGATTCAATGGCCCAGGTTTTGAGTGCCAATTTTTCCTTATTCAAAAACCCCCAATTCACAGTTCTTCAAACCCTAAAATACGACCATGGCATCTTTGCATACAGTGCATAAAAATCCAATCAAATCATATGGTTAGCTTTAAAACACATCACTGAGCATGAATCTATAAATAAAATGCCATGAATGTGCATAGAATGTAAAATACGATTATGAGAAAAAGTGGAAAAAGCTTGGCTTCTGTACAGTGATTCAAGGTGTTAGAATTGATGCTTTTGATCCAGGAAGGTTGCTTGATGTCCTAGGAATGCAATGGAAAGAGTTTTGTGGCTTGAAACGACCTCTGACCCTGTTTTCAGTTTTGAGATTTTTTGATAATTTTCAAGTTGGCCAATGGTGTTTTCTGCGCAGCTTTTTGGTCAATGAGCATGAGGTCTTGCTTCTTTGTATAAGTATGAATGAATTAGGTCCAAAATCTGATCAAAAAAAATCCAAGAATTGATTATGCAATATTTGATTTTCAAGCATTAGTTTTTAAATCTTTTTCATGCACTTTTTGTACAAATCATATCCAATCAATTCCAATACTTCCATATCTGATCATGCACGAATTTTTGAAGATATTATATGCACAAAAAGATTTGAAATAGTAGGTTTAGTATTTTTCCATGTATTTAGTTAATTTAAATGAATTATTAATAATAAAAATCCAAATAAATAAATAAAAAATGAATAAAAACTTCCCTTTGGGACAAGTGGTCGTGCACATGCCTTGGATGATGAATTGTGGAAGAAAAATAGGCCCATTAGCAATTTTAGGTCATTTGAATCAATGTTGACTTTTCAAAATATCCAAAAATTTCCCAACTTCCACAAGGCATAACTTGCTCCATTTTTAAGCTTTGCTCATGTTCTTGGACATTTTGGAAAGGCCTTTGAGTCCTCTAACCAATGCTTTTGGTCCCATGTCATTTTGATTTACCAATCTCAAGTTATGGCCTTTGACTTAAAGTCCCTTTTTGTTGACTTTTGAAAATGACCTATAATGTTGAAATTGATAACTTTTTGTGAGAGCATTTCTTGGACTTGAAGTATGAAGATGAGTTGTAGGAAATGCCTTTCTCTTCAAAATGAGCTTTGGATGGAATTTTTCTGATAATCCATGTGAAAGTTATGCCCTAGTCAATTTACAGTTGACTTTTTCAGCTGTCCAAATAAGGAAACTTTTGCATCTTGATGATTTTTGAGCCAAGCTTTGAGAATCATGATCAAACATTGATCAAATGATGTTTGTGGCTTTAAAATGAGATGTTGACCAAAAATTTGGACTTTTGACTGTCAAATGACCATTTTGCCCCTACAGTTGACTGTAGTGCAATTAGGGTTTTGACTGTGCAATTTTGTGCTGAAAATCTTGAAACTTTGTATGAGGATGCTTGACCATATTTATAGGCATGTGAGACTTGATTGGGCCCTTTGAAACTTCATTTTCTTGATCATAACCAAAACCCTAATCTTGACTGTTTAGGAGGCCCTTGAACTGTGCAACCCTTGGGGAATTTTGAAGCTTGACTTGGCAGTTTCTTGAAGAATATGGGAGGGAAAATTTTTAGGTACAACAGTTGCCCATGTTCAATCTTCTTAGACCTGAGGATGCAGATTGGCTGACGTGCCTTTCGTAATCCGAGGGTAGAAGATGATTGAACACTAGAGTGCCCAGAAATTTGTGCTCACATAGTAGCAGTGCGATGATGGGAATGGGCTTATAGATGCCATTTGGAGATTGATGGATAGGATGATGGGCTTATAGATGCCATCTGGAGGTTGATCGCGTAAGAGATTCCTTAGCGAGAACTTGTGTACCTGCAAAAGAAAAATGAATACCTGACATGTTGCCGGAACTGGTCTTCAGATGCTTTGTATAGATGTGTCCTGACTGGTTACAGGAACTGAGTCTGGATCTTCAAAAGGTGATGAATGAACCAGGGGTGGTTACTACCTCAACAGGAATGGTGAGAGAATCTTGGTGGGAATTACCATCTCCGCAGTATCGGGAAGAGAACCATAGGCAATTATAATCTCAAAGGCAAACATTGAGAAAAACCTGGAGTGGAATTATCGTCTCCGCAGTATTGGGGAGAGAACCATAGGAAATTATAATCTCAAAAGCGGACGTTTGAGAAAAACCTGGAATTATCGTCTCCGCAACATCGGGGAGAGAACCATAGGAAATTATAATCTCAAAAGCGGACGTTTGAGAAAAACCTGGAATGGAATTATCGTCTCCGCAACATTGGGGAGAGAACCATAGGAAATTATAATCTCAAAAGCGGACGTTTGAGAAAAACCTTGAATGGAATTATCATCTCCGCAACATTGGGGAGAGAACCATAGGAAATTATAATCTCAAAAGCGGATGTTTGAGAAAAACCTGGGATGGAATTATCATCTCCGCAACATTGGGGAGAGAACCATAGGAACTTATAATCTCAAAAGCGGACATTTGAGAAAAACCTGAAATGGAATTATCGTCTCCGCAACATTGGGGAGAGAACCATAGGAAATTATAATCTCAAAAGCGGACGTTTGAGAAAAACCTGGAATGGAATTATTATCTCCGCAACATTGGGGAGAGAACCATAGGAAATTATAATCTCAAAAGCGGACGTTTGAGAAAACCTGAAATGGAATTATCGTCTCCGCAACATTGGGGAGAGAACCATAGGAAATTATAATCTCAAAAGCGGACGTTTGAGAAAAACCTGGAATGGAATTATCATCTCCGCAACATTGGGGAGAGAACCATAGGAAATTATAATCTCAAAAGCGGACGTTTGAGAAAAACCTGGGATGGAATTATCATCTCCGCAACATTGGGGAGAGAACCATAGGAAATTAAAATCTCAAAAGCGGACGTTTGAGAAAAACCTGGAATGGAATTATCGTCTCCGCAACATTGGGGAGAGAACCATAGGAAATTATAATCTCAAAAGCGGACGTTTGAGAAAAACCTGGGATGGAATTATCGTCTCCGCAACATTGGGGAGAGAACCATAGGAAATTATAATCTCAAAAGTGGACGTTTGAGAAAAACCTGGGATGGAATTATCGTCTCCGCAACATTGGGGAGAGAACCATAGGAAATTATAATCTCAAAAGCGGACGTTTGAGAAAAACCTGGAATGGAATTATCGTCTCCGCAACATTGGGGAGAGAACCATAGGAAATTATAACCTCAAAAGCGGACGTTTGAGAAAAACCTTTGATAACTTCTACTGAGTCTTCATCAGAAAAATCTGTTTGGGGTCGATTTAGCTGGACTAGAGAAGGCCTTGGACTGGATAAGAAATCTTTGGAGTCGATTAACTGAACCGGTCTAGGTCTTGAAAGATGATTGAGAATTTAGCTGAATTTTTCCTGAAAGGTAAAGGTCAGTCATATGCAATGCATAATATGGACCAAGCAATGATGTTCTCAACATAAATGAGATTTGTAAGATATGGTGCGTCTATGCATGCTATAATGATGTATGAGATGTTTAGGAATGTATGCTTTCGTCTAGGAAAGTAAATCCTTGACGGGTGCCGGGAGGTCACTCCTGGGCTGATGTTGGAGAATAGCTTTCGCTTCCGCTGGGGATGATAGCTGCAAGGATACCGATAGGAGAAGATAACTCCGTTGGGGAATAAACTTGGCGAATGGAATAACTCTGCGGGGGGGAGAAGTACCCTGTCGATCTTGCTAGGAAGCGATACTCTGTGGGGAGAGAGATACTTTGCTGAGTTGTTGATAATAACTTGCTGGGGATACCATTGTTGTGTTGGAAGTGTTAATAGACTTCGCTGGGGAATAAGAAGAACTGTGTCGACGACGCTCTTTCTGGGGCTTTTGGCTGAGGATAACCCAGTTATATCCTGGTAAGGAAATAACTCTTTGAATAAAGCCGGGAGACGCGTTCGTGTTCTGCGAGGATAAGCTTCCAGAATCTACTGAGGATAAGCTTACTGCTTGGGGAGATGGATTCCAACCTTCCTGGGGAACTGGATTGGTCTCTCTTGGGGAAGTTTTGAGCTGCGGGGGAAGTGATTCCTTTGAACGTTTGGTATACCGCCGGGGAAACAATCTTTAGGCCCAGACTGCCGGGGATGCTTGTTATGAATATATATGCTGCTGGGGACTGTTGAGATCTGCTGGAGGATACCCAACTTCCTTAAGGTTGATTGTAGCTTTGCTTGGCGAGAGTGTATTGACTTACCGACTCACTCCCTGGGGAATTGAGATGCACTGGTTATGTTCTTCAGCTGAACATACCTGGTATCTTGTGGATATAGCAATTAGATCGTTTGGGCAACTCATTATTGCCCCTGTTTCTGAGGTGGGAGAGGAAGACCTGTGAGGTGCTGATAGTTGTTGATGGACCAACCTTCTTCTGGTAGGTAGGTGACAAGATGACGGGACATAGTCGTATGCTTTGATCCCTAACTTTTTCTTGGACCGCCCTTTCGGGTTTTCAGTCCACCGGGATACCCATTTTTGCCCAAGCCGCCTTTTCAGGTTTTCGACTTGCCGGGTGTACAGATTTTTCATTTCATCCCTTCATTTTGCCCGAACCCTTTTGGTTCGCCGGGAGCCCTAATTTTTGCCTAGGTATGTCAACCTAGCGGGTCTTTGATTATGCGTAGTATCTTTTCGACTATGTCCATGTTCTCAGAATGTAGGGAGTTGCCCCTGGCTATTTGTGTTGCCATATTACCAGAAGATGTCCGATCGTGCAAAATTTGTTGCTGGAATGCCCCAAGTGACTCAGGCGGAGATTTGCCCCAGGCTATTTGGCCTTTGAGAGATTCTTTGAATCTTGACTGGACTGCCCCAGATGATGGACAATGATCAGGCCATGCCCCTTGATTGGAAATGCTTTTGTTCACTAGGTATTCATCGTGCGAATTTTCCTGCTGTTCAAACAAAAAGTCATATGCAAACAAAGTTATGTTAAAAATGCAAAGCTTATGTCTGTCTTGAAGATTTTGAAAATGCATTCTTTTTCATAAAACAAGTGAATGGTTGTAAAACGTGATGTCAACTCCGTATTTACTGTAGGCCTTAAGGAGTCAGGATACCTTTCGTAACAGTATGCTTTCGAACTAACCCATGCTTCAGCTAGGACTTTTAAGGGTTATAACGTGGCTTGGTTCACGGTTTAAGAAACAAAGGATAAAGGCTCAAATTTTATTTGTACCCACCCGCTCTTCGTGATGTTCTCCAAACCTAAACTCAGTTGATCATACGTTAGACCTTTGTTTGAGTCTTTGCTCTGATTTTCCGGTGATGATTCGGATGTTGATGACTTATTTTGAATAGGCAGTCATTCCTTTTTTTTGTTGAGGGTTTATAAGACCTCTTTCTTGTCTGATTTTTGTTATCCCTTTCTTTTTTGCCTGAACTGTTTCCTTTATTGGAATCACAGTCAGCGGGATGCCCCAGTTTTGTAAGTCTCCTTCATGGGTTTTGACTTAATGGTTTTTTTTTACTTTTGAAAGATAATGACTGCCTTTCTTTATTGATTATTCAGAACCATCACTGTCTTTGTTTTGTAAGAACCTCTTTGGTGCCATTCGTTATGCACTTGAATCAACTGAGAGAACTACCCTGCCCCAGGTTATGATTAAGGGTTTTAAATTTCGAAAAGAAAAACTCCTACTTCTTTGGCTCAGAGGGGTTGATGAGGGATTATCATCCTTATAACTCCAGTGTTTAGGGATTGAAACAATGCCTGTACCTCATCAGCGGGGTCTGTTCAAAAGCATACTGTAGATTATGGTATTGTTTTCGTCATCCTCCCTCAAGAGGCTTAGAATTATTAATTGAGAGTTGACATCAGAAAAAATATGAAGATAATTTGCATATAGTGAATACGAATATATTGTTTCAGAACAGACATATGCGACGCATTAATGAAATAACAATGTTTAACATGAGTAAATGTTTGAACAAAAGAAAATTGCAACTTGAACATTCGAATGAACAAAAATTTCTCAATCCTAGCCATGATTTGGCAAGGGAGTAGTGATTATGTTCGGAGTCTCAGGTACTTCAAACTGAATCTCTCCAGCGTCGATCATGTCTTGAATCTTGTTTTTGAGAGGCCAGCAGTTGTTCGTAGTATGCCCCGGGCTATCAGAATGGTATGCGCACCTATCGTTGGGATGATAGTTAGGAGCAGAAGTGTTTGGATTCCGGAGAGGAGCCCTTAAGGTGATCAGCCCTGTCTCCAACATTTGTTGTAGTGCTTGATCCAGCGACATATTGATCTTGGTGAACTGCCTTTTAGGCTTGTCTGGTTTGCTCTGATCAGCCCGTTGTTCTGGGCGAGGTCGTTGTTGGACCTGTGAAGTAATAGCAGCTTGGAGAGGCCCAAACCTTTGACTTCTTGGAAGTTGATTAATGACTGGGTCCCTGACTTGGGCTGGTTGCTTCATGTCTTGATGAAGCTGACTGATCATGGCCCTCAGCTCTCCTTGCTCCTGAGCTAAACCTTGAATGAGTGCCCTTTTCCCCAGCATCTGGGTTTTCAGTGTGTCTACCTCAGCTTGTAGACGTTTCAGCTATTCGTCCTTGTCATCTTCAGGACTCTTTCTGATCAGATTCCCCATGAGGAGTGTCCTCAACTCTTCCTGCCCCTTGGATAGGCTTAGGAAGATCTCTTTGAACTGAGTCTCTTGAGTGTGAAGGTCCTGGTTATCTTGTTGGGAAGCCATGGCTGAAATAAACAGCAGGGAGGGTAAGTGACCTGCAACAAGGGTACCTGTTATGCAATGATATGTATGATATGCATGCAATGTTTTCAAGGATCTCGCGGGGTAAACAAGAAATTTGTTAGAGATGGGATCCGGTAGCTTGATTGAAAGAACTTCATATTTGTTGAGAGTCCTTTTTCAAGGGTCAAAGGCTCACCATATCCAGTGGGTCATAGCCTCTGACTCAAGTCATCAACCTTATTTTGCTTTCCAAACAACCTTGGCTAGGGGAACCTTCTTCAGGAGTCAAAGCTCACCATATCAAGTGGGTCATAGCCTCTGACAACTTTGGCTAGAGGAAAATAAATCCTCTTTGCCCCTTGCTAGATGTTTGATTCATCATGACCTGCATCACAAGCCTTTGAGATCCTTGAAATGGGTTAGTCCTTATGTAGGATGTATGCAATGGTATGATGTTATGCTATGCATGGGGTAATGTAAGTAACCCTGTTATGAGTCCCAATTAAGGACTGTTAAACCTGAACCTGCAAAAACTCAAGTAAAACCTATCATGAGTCCCGATTAGGGACTAAACAAAACCTGCAAGAAATTTAGTAAGCCCTGTTATGAGTCCTAATTAAGGACTAAAACAAAACCTGCGAGGAATTCAATAAACCCTGTTATAAGTCCTAATGAAGGACTATAAACAAAACTTGTAAGAAACTCAAGTGTCAGACAACAAGCATGCAAATAGTCAAGTATGAAGGCACACAAGTCACACAAAAGAGCCCTTAGAGTTTAGGCCAGCATGAGGTCTAGGTACTACCCTCTTTCAGTTTGTTGGTTCATACCTGTCCTATCAAAAGTAACCGGGTTCTTAGAGGATCCCAATATTATTGACTACCCTCAATCGGTCATAACTCCAGCATCGCAATCTTTTCTTGCAGCCAGAACCATCACGAGAGTTTAGCCTCAATGGGCGTAGCATATTGCTACAATTCTAAAGGCCAAGTTGTGTCAATTAAGGTTCTAAGGTTGTTGGTGCTTAATGACTCCTTAGAAGACCCATATTCTCCTCGTTGCAACACAAGGGATATCGGTACAGACCAAGGTGCCACACCAACGTAGCCACTGCTTCACATGTGTCGGTCTACGCTGGACAGGTCCCTCACAGCTTATGCTACCTAAACAGGGTATCCCCAGATCCGGGTTAGGATCTATGTAACTCCCATGCAACCCACAAAGTTAAAGCAGACAAATCAATACAATTGAAAACACAGTTATGAACTAGCCCTAAGGTACACCTCACTTTAAGTTAAGTCCCCAGCAGAGTCGCCAGTTCTGTGATCGGTGGATCTGGAACTGACTGTTTAACGCTGGTTCGCGAAATGTCGCGGAAGCAAGAGTCGCCACCGTCTTTTATTTTCTCCAAATGGAAAGGACAAAAGCACAGAAAAATTCCTTAAAGAGATTGCTCTCGGTTCGGGAGGTAGGTTATAGAAAGGGAAGGTGTTAGCACCCTTTCTATCCATGGTTATCCATGGGCTCTTAGATACTTGCTCATTTGTGTTTTCAAAAAGGTTTGTTTGCTTTTCAACTGTGGGTTTTAAAAAGTTTCTTTGAAAATTCCAGTTCGACTCTTGTATCGGTCCTCAAGAGTGTTTGAAAAAAGGCTTTCAAAAGCTTTTTGAAAATGTGTCGGTGTGAAAAGTATTTTGTTTTGTTTTGAAATTTAGAGCAAGTATCTACGAGAACCTACCTACCCTAAGGAATTCGTCTGTGTAAATGTCCTTTAAAGTAGTGCCATCCCACCATTGAGAGGTAGGTAGCACCACCGTTGGAGGTATTCGGGTCAATTCGAGGTTCGGGACATGGTGATCACCAGAGCAATAGGAAGACACCTTAGAAGCTACCCTCATGCCAGGTTCCCGGATCATGAGGACTTACTAAGACATCCTCTACTCGACGATCACCTTTCGAGGCAAGGCAACAGTGAGGCGTACCCTAGGGGTGGTGTGTGATTTGTGTGTCATGTTCATTTATTTATCTTGTTCATGTTATTGGTGATCTAGCGTTTGTTTTTATTTTTGTCCATACATTCTTGCATGCCATTATTTAACAGTTAAAAGTGTGAGAAAAGTAAAGTTCTAAAGCTATTACAAAAGGCGCGGGTCCATATCGCCAAAATTTCTTGAACCCGATTTGACAGAAAATAAAGAAATAAAAGAAAATAAAGAATTAAAAGTGCGACAGATTAATTTACAAGGCCTTGGGAGAGATACATAAGTATTAAACGAAAAAGAAATAAACACGCTAATTAAATAAGAATTAAAACGAGGGCGTTGGACCCTTTTTGCAAAATTAAATTAAACGATGAAATTAACTAATTAAAAAAAGAAAAGAAATTGTTTTTGGTATTTTTTGGTATTTTATGATTTTAATGAAAAAAGAATTAATTAAAATAAATGCTAACCCTAATTCTAGTTGTTTTTAATTTATTAAAAAGAAGATTAAATTTTAACCTAAAATTAACCCTAATTAATTTACATGCAATTTAATTACAAAAATAAATATTTAATATTTTAATTATTATGAAAGGAAAATAAAAAGGAATAAAAATTATCATAAACCCTAGTTCTACAAATTTTAAATTAATTAAGAAAACATTACTATTAAACCTAATTTAATAACTAAATTTAATTAGTGTAATTTATTTATAAAAATACTAAAATAAAATATTTATTATATTTTTTCTCTTTTTCAGATTTTTTATGTGTTTTTTATATATTATGAAAATATGAAATTAATTAATAAAATAATAATTAAAATAAAGTATAAATAAATTAAAAAAAAATAAAGAAAGTAAAAAAATTGGCAAACCTAGGGGGTCTGCCCCAAATTGTGAGGTTTTCTTTTATCAATCTGGCCCAAGATTCTGAGGCCCTTTTGACTTTCGTAGCTAGCCTGTAGCTCTCTTGACTAATGCCTATGGTGTCCATCAAGTCTGGTCCCTTGGATTAGCATTGTTGGCCAAGTGGCGCGTTAGATGGAAGCGTGTATGGTAGTCCAATACATTGAACCTGCACTTGAACATTATATGAAGAAAAATATGAAAGGGGGTGAGGACCTGGGGCTCGAACCCAGGTCCTATGGTTTACCAATCAACGCGCTTGCCAATGCTCCACTTTGTTCTCTTTGTACCTTATATGAATAACAAATAATATATAATAAAACAAATGTCAGTGGAATTTTAGCGCGTAAAATTCAAACAAGCCAATCGCTGATCGCCACCGGGGTCATCTTCTTCCTCGTTGTTTATTTTTTTTCTGAAACATAAACATTGGCAACGGTTTTGTTAGTGTTCTTTTAGGCCACTTTCTGGAAAATAGCGAATAGCCATTGGATGCTCATAAATTGAGCGCGAGGGTGGCCTTGTGATCGTCCAACCATGGTTGATTCAATGGCCCAGGTTTTGAGTGCCAATTTTTCCTTATTCAAAAACCCCCAATTCACAGTTCTTCAAACCCTAAAATACGACCATGGCATCTTTGCATACAGTGCATAAAAATCCAATCAAATCATATGGTTAGCTTTAAAACACATCACTGAGCATGAATCTATAAATAAAATGCCATGAATGTGCATAGAATGTAAAATACGATTATGAGAAAAAGTGGAAAAAGCTTGGCTTCTGTACAGTGATTCAAGGTGTTAGAATTGATGCTTTTGATCCAGGAAGGTTGCTTGATGTCCTAGGAATGCAATGGAAAGAGTTTTGTGGCTTGAAACGACCTCTGACCCTGTTTTCAGTTTTGAGATTTTTTGATAATTTTCAAGTTGGCCAATGGTGTTTTCTGCGCAGCTTTTTGGTCAATGAGCATGAGGTCTTGCTTCTTTGTATAAGTATGAATGAATTAGGTCAAAAATCTGATCAAAAAAAATCCAAGAATTGATTATGCAATATTTGATTTTCAAGCATTAGTTTTTAAATCTTTTTCATGCACTTTTTGTACAAATCATATCCAATCAATTCCAATACTTCCATATCTGATCATGCACGAATTTTTGAAGATATTATATGCACAAAAAGATTTGAAATAGTAGGTTTAGTATTTTTCCATGTATTTAGTTAATTTAAATGAATTATTAATAATAAAAATCCAAATAAATAAATAAAAAATGAATAAAAACTTCCCTTTGGGCCAAGTGGTCGTGCACATGCCTTGGATGATGAATTGTGGAAGAAAAATAGGCCCATTAGCAATTTTAGGTCATTTGAATCAATGTTGACTTTTCAAAATATCCAAAAATTTCCCAACTTCCACAAGGCATAACTTGCTCCATTTTTAAGCTTTGCTCATGTTCTTGGACATTTTGGAAAGGTCTTTGAGTCCTATAACCAATGCCTTTGGTCCCATGTCATTTTGATTTACCAATCTCAAGTTATGTCCTTTGACTTAAAGTCCCTTTTTGTTGACTTTTGAAAATGACCTATAATGTTGAAATTGATAACTTTTTGTGAGAGCATTTCTTGGACTTGAAGTATGAAGATGAGTTGTAGGAAATGCCTTTCTCTTCAAAATGAGCTTTGGATGGAATTTTTCTGATAATCCATGTGAAAGTTATGCCCTGGTCAATTTACAGTTGACTTTTTCAGCTGTCCAAATAAGGAAACTTTTGCATCTTGATGATTTTTGAGCCAAGCTTTGAGAATCATGATCAAACATTGATAAAATGATGTTTGTGGCTTTAAAATGAGATGTTGACCAAAAATTTGGACTTTTGACTGTCAAATGACCATTTTGCCCTTACAGTTGACTGTAGTGCAATTAGGGTTTTGACTGTGCAATTTTGTGCTGAAAATCTTGAAACTTTGTATGAGGATGCTTGACCATATTTATAGGCATGTGAGACTTGATTGGGCCCTTTGAAACTTCATTTTCTTGATCAGAACCAAAACCCTAATCTTGACTGTTTAGGAGGCCCTTGAACTGTGCAACCCTTGGGGAATTTTGAAGCTTGACTTGGCAATTTCTTGAAGAATATGGGAGGGCAAATTTTGGGGTACAACACCAGACATGACTTCGAAAATCCAATCAACCAAGTCGAAGACAAAGGTAAGGACGATTGTGAGATGCCTGGAGAACTTGTTAGACTATTACAGCAGGAAGAGAGGGTTATACAGCCTTATGAAGAGCCAATTGAGACGATAAACTTGGGCACGGAGGTGGACAGAAAAGAAGTCAAGATCGGCACAAATCTGGAGACTAAGATCAAGCAGCATTTGATACAGATGTTACACGACTACGTTGAGATCTTCGCCTGGTCATATAAAGACATGCATGGTTTAGACACTGATATTGTGGTACATCATCTGCTAACTAAAGAAGATTGTCCTTTGTATGCGCCCTGAAATGTCAGAGAAGATCAAGGCGGAAGTCATGAAGCATTTCGACACATGGTTCTTAGTTGTCACCTCATATCCGCAGTGGGTTGCTAACATTGTTCTGGTACCTAAGAAGGATGGCAAGGTACGGATGTGTGTATATTATAGAGACCTGAACAGGGCGAGCCCCAAAGATGACTTCCCGCTTCCCCACATTGATGTTCTGGTTGACAACACCGTGTAGCACAAAATCTTCTCCTTCATGGATTGTTTCTATGGCTACAACCAGATCAAGATGGCTCCTAAAGACATGGAGAAGACAACCTTCGTCACACAGTGGGGCACCTTCTGTTACAAGGTGATGCCTTTTAGGTTGAAGAATGTTGGGGCAACCTATCAGCGAGCCATGGTCGCTTTGTTCCATGATATGATTCACCATGAGATCGAGGTTTATGTTGATGACATGATAGCCAGGTCTCAAACCAAAGAGGAACACCTTGATCATCTAAAAAAGTTATTCGACAGGTTAAAGACATACAAGCTGAGGTTGAATCCAAACAAGTGCACCTTCGGGGTAAGGTCTGGTAAGCTTCTGGGTTTCGTCGTCAGTGACAAAGGTATTCAGGTAGACCCCGCAAAGGTAAAGGTCATACAAGAGATGTCGGCTCCCCGTACAGAGAAGGGGGTTAGAGGTTTCTTTGGACGCCTAAATTATATCGCCAGGTTCATTTCGCATCTGACTGGAACTTATGAGCCCATCTTCAAGCTTCTGAAGAAAGATCAAGTGGTAAAGTGGAATGACGAGTGCCAGACAGCTTTCGAAAGGATCAAATAATATCTCCAAGAACCGCCAATTCTGATGCCTCTGGTTGAAGGAAGACCTTTGATATTATACTTAACAGTGCTAGACAATTCAATGGGGTGTGTGTTGGGCCAGCATGACGAGTCTTGTCGAAAAGAGCATGCAATATACTACCTTAGCGAAAAGTTTACCGACTGTGAGACAAGATACTCATTACTCGAGAAAACTTGTTGAGCTTTGTCATGGGCTGCTCGCCGACTAAGACAGTATAGACTGACCCATACTACTTTGTTAATATCTAAGATGGACCCAGTCAAATACATCTTCGAGAATCCCGCTCTCTCCGAAAGAATAGCAAGATGGCAGATGATCCTAACTGAATAAGATATACAATATACAACCCAGAAAGAAATCAAAGGAAGTGTATTGGCTGATCATTTGGCTCATCAGGCCGTGGATGACTACCAGTCCATGAATTTCGAGTTCCTGGACGAGAATATTATGTTTGTGACTGACTATGAAGAACCTGGACCGGAAGAAGTACCTGAAGGGGGATCCCGATGGACCATGGTTTTTGATGGAGCTTCGAATGCACTCGGTAATGGCATTGGCATCGTATCATGTCTCCTGAGGGCTGTCACACTCCCTTCACTACCTGATTATGTTTCAACTACACTAACAACATGTCGGAGTATGAAGCCTGCATCATGGGTCTCAAAGCTGCTATCGCCCTCAGGATCAAGTTCTTAAATGTCTTTGAGGATTCAGCCTTGGTGATAAGTCAGATCAAAGGCAAATGGATACGAAGCATCCGAATCTCATCCCATACAAAGAGCACGTACTGACATTGCTCCCACATTTTAAGGAGGTAACTTTTGAACATTTCCCACGAGAGGAGAATCAGTTATCGGACGCGCTAGCTACCATGTCTTCCATGTTTAAGGCCAGGTGGGACAACGAAGCTCCCCGAATCACCATTGAAAGGTTGGATGAGCCAGCGCACTGCTGTGAGACTGATATCGAAGAGGTAGCAGACAAACCCTGGTTTCATGAAGTAAAAAGGTACCTCGAGACTCAAGAATATCCTAAAGGGGCATCTGTCAATGATAAGAAGTTTCTGAGAAGGTTCGCTGCAAAATTCTTTCTCAGTAATGGAATCCTCTACAAGCGCAATCATGACTCTACCTTACTATGGTGTGTAGACAAAAGCGAAGCAGAGAGGATTATGACAGATTTACATGAAGGTACCTTTGAAACCCATTCAAGTGGACATACCAAGGCTAAGAAGATCCTACGGGCAGGATACTACTGGTCCACTATGGGAGCAGATTGTTATCAGCACTCCCGAACTTTTTATAAGTGCCAAATCTATGTTGATAAGGTGCATGTGCCTCAGGTTCCTTTAAACGTCTTGATAGCTCCGTGGCCCTTTGCAATGTGGGGCATTGACATGATCATAGAAATCATGCCTACCGCTTCCAATGGGCATTACTTCAGACTGGTAGCCATCGATTACTTCAAAAAATGGGTTGAGGTGGCCTCTTTTGCTACTGTGACTAAGAATGTTGTGGCGCGGTTTATCAGGCATAACCTGATTTGTCAATATGGTGTGCCAGAGAGAATTATTACTGACAATGGTATGAACCTCAACAACACGATGATCACCAAGATCTATAAGCAATTCAAGATACAGCATCACAACTCTTCTCCCTACCGGCCGATGATGAATGGCGTTGTTGAGGCGGCTAACAAGAACATCAAGAAGATTATACAGAAGATGGCGGTGATGTACAAAGACTGGCACGAGATGTTACCATTCTCTCTTCATGGGTACCGTACCTTAGCACATACATCGACATGGGCAACACCCTACTCTCTGGTATATGGCATGAAGGCAGCCCTACCCATCGAGGTTCAGATCCCTTCTTTAAGGATTATGAAAGATGCGGGTTTGAACAAAGACGACTTGATCCAGAACCGACTTGATCAACTAAATATGATCGACAGGAAGAGGCTTACTGCTGTCTGTCATGGTCAGACGTATCAAAAGCGGATGATCAAGGCCTTCAACAAAAAGTCAGACATCAAGAGTATCAAGTCGAAGATCTGGTAATCAAGCACATCATACTGCCGCAAGGTGATCCCAGGGGAAAATGGACTCCCACACACGAAGGGCCATTTGTGATTAAAAACATTTTCTCGGGTGGAGCCATGATTCTAACCACCATGGACGGTGATGACCTCCCTCACCCTATCAATGCAAACATAGTGAAAAGATACTACGCATGATAAAAGACCCGCTAGGTTGACTGGCCTAGGCAAAAATAAGGGCTTCCCGGCGAGCCAAAAAGGTTCTGGAAAAAATAAGGGATGAAAATATAAAAAATCTGTACACCCGACAAGTCGAAAACCTAAAAAGGAGGCTTGGGCAAAAAAGGGTATCCCGGTGGACTGAAAACCCGAAAGGGCAGTCCAGGCAAAAGTTAGGGGCGTAAAGCGTATCACTATGTTCCATTGGATCACCTATCAGTATCAATTATCAAGCTCGAACGGCACCAATCAATCTAATCAGCTTCGGACAAGAAGCAAAGTGATGAGAGGCTTGAAGACAGAGCGGCAATGGCAGAATTGGAACCCAATGGGATTGTTGGACATAGTTGTTTTATTTTTACACAATATTGTATAGCTTCTATTTTTACGGTGGCGTTCTCTTACTAGAGTGTCAGCCTCCTTGTACAAAAACGCCTACTACAGGCCAACTTCAAAAATCAATACAAATCATTTTTACAAAACCTATGAGTTTTTTTTCCTTTTCTATTTTATTTTGCAAGAACGTCCAATGATTTATTCTTGAGATATGCGTTTGAATATGATTGATGCTCATAAATGTTTACATAAGAAACGAAAAGACAATTGCTCGTAACTTAAGAAACAGGGGAAAAAAGCCAGAAATGTCAAACCCGACAGTTACTCTGTCCAGCAGGTACTGGGGTAGAGACGACTTTGAAGCTAATCATCAGTGCGTACGACCTCGTAACATTTGTATTACCCACATAGTAAAAGCGATCAAGGCATTTGATATCAACTCTCCCAAAATAGGAAGTAATCTCCCTAGCCAGGGTCTTTTAGAGACCTGACATCTATATTCCCCATCTGAATTTCATAATCGCGAGCGGGTCATAAAATTTATCTCCCAAGTAGAGTCTATTTCTCTAAATACAGAAGTTTAAACCCCAACAGAGCTTATTACTTCAGCTACGGAAGTTCACCTTCCAACAGAGTTATTCCCCTGCAGACCTGTTCTCAAACAGGGTCTCTCCATGGCAGAATATTCACAAGCAACAAGGAGTAAATCTCCAGCATAATCATTTTTGTTCATCATCCCCAACGGAGGTAGAAGAACCACAATTCTCTACAACAGTCATGAATGTTATACTCTCCAGCAGCAGTCGGGGATTTACTTTCCCAGACTCGGATATGTGCCTATAGCATTTCGTGCTCATATATCATGACATGTGTGATACGATGGGAGAACTGACTTAAGGTTTTACGTTTCATCGCAAATGTTGGGGTTAGCAAGATTCGTCACCGACTTTTCTTTTATCCAAAAGGAAAGGTGAAAAAGCACAGGAAAGACCTTTGAGATTGTTTCTTGAGTTCGGGGGGTAGATTATGAAAAGGTAAGGTATTGGCACCCTTTTCCTCCATGGTTTTCCATGGGCTCTTAGTTACTTTCTAGATCACTTGCTTTTGTTTGAAATTGTGCTTTGTGTGGTTTTTGAAAGTATTTTGTAAAGAGGCCATTTGTTTAGGCAATCTTTGTAATGATTCTCGTTCATAAGAATGTATACAAAGATGTTTGATCTTTTGAAAATGTTTTCAATTTTGTAAGATGTTTGAAAGTGTGTGTGATTGTTTTGAAAATAGAAAGGATATTTGTTTTGAAATGGAACAAGTAATTAAGAGCAATCTACC
The DNA here is from genome assembly GCA_948472305.1 of Vicia faba. NCBI lineage: Eukaryota > Viridiplantae > Streptophyta > Magnoliopsida > Fabales > Fabaceae > Vicia > Vicia faba. The sequence continues at coordinate 104,063 of CATIWC010000635.1, read as the reverse complement.
TACTCAAATGTCTTTCTTGTTCATTTTCTTTTCCTTTGATATTGTTGTCTTACCATTAATTTGGTAAGCAACCCTATCTTTGGATGTAGACGGGACGGGCGTGGGTCATCGTATAGCCATGATTAGCAATATTACAAGGTATCTTAGCATTTTTTGAGGGACTAAGATCATTTTGTAAGGCAACTTTGAATAGTGTCATCGAGGGACTATGATCTTATATTTGTTTGTTTTTGCCAAGATATTTTACATGCGTAATATGACCATTTTGTATAAGGCAACTGTTGTACCCCAAAATTTGCCCTCCCTTTCTTTAGGAAACCATCTTAGATTTTTCAAAATCCCCTGGAACAAATCCAAGTCCTGAGTTATCCTTTTGCCCAAGCAAGTCACTTACAAGAGCAAGATGATCTCACAAACTCCAACAACAATGCTTTCATCTTGAGGAAAATCAAATTCTAAGTGCTTAGAATGTTTCTTTAAAATAAGTGTTTTTTTGGAAAAATCAGCGCTTCAGAACTTCTGGATCCATTCCAGATGAAGACGGTCAGAAGTTGCAAGTTTGGCTCAGGATGGTCAGAAGTTGTCTCTTCAGCAGCTACATCAGTTCAATCAGAAGTTATAAACGTGGTTCAGAGTGTAAGCCTCAAACAGAACATACCCCTTCAGCAGTTACACAAGCTCAGTCAGAACTTGCTAAAGGAATGCAAGAGAAATATGAAAGTATAAAGGCTCCTTCAGAACAGGCTGAAGTCAGAAGATGAAAGGTCAGAGGGATAGGTGTCACATTGATACAGAATCTCTAAGTCCAGATTGTCCAGAAGTAGATCCAAGGAACGTACCAGAAAACCAGGAGAATCTCCAGAGCTTGCTAAGACAACAGGTAGCCAAGGCCAGAGCATGGTTTACGCTGCTGATTCAACAACCAGAATGTTGGTATTGACAGGTCTTGTCACCATTTAATGCCCATTAATGCTTCCAACCACTCCTGAGCGTTCATGTGTGGCTTGGAAAATGCTTTTGCACAAATTCTGGCATGGGTCTTCACGCCACCGCCCATTTCAGAGGTCACTTCCCCCAATCTACGCCTGCTGCTGCTACCTAGGCTGAAAAATAGCTGTTATCACAACTTTCCGGGAATTTCTGTCAAAGAACAAATTCAAACTCTGTTGGCGCCTTAAATGTTCAAGGTATCCACAAGAACTTTGCCTATAAATAGAGAGCTTTCCCCACTGCAAAAGACGTTCAAGAAGTTCAAGAAAAGAAACAGAAAAATTGCTAAGAGAGAAACGAAATTCCTAGCAACATAACATTCTAAAACTCTGCCAAAATTTCCAGCTTTGTTTCATAACTTTAAGTTTCTCACCTTCAACTTCATCAAACACCCAGCTCTTTTCTGTAAACCAAAAACGTTCTTTCCCAAACTTCTGACCCTATACACGTATACACCTTCACTTCCCCTTTTCCAAATCTGTCCAGAACACCACCAGAACCAAAAGCTAACTTTCACCCACCATTTTCCTGAAAGTCAGGTAAGCACCTGCTGACCCTCACCACACTGATAAGCATCATCAGCTGTGCATATTCAAGTAACATAATGTAAATATTCATGTTATTGCTGTTTATGTTCTGAGGACTCTCATACCTCAGAACGTTCTGAGCCAGTTTAGGACTTGCCTGTGACCTTGGTGATTCTGACCTCTGAGACATTTTGCTATTTTGCTGGATCTGTTCCAAATATGTTTTCTGTTCTGTGGAGTAACAACAGGATTGCAGATGTTCTGATTAGTGCAGGAAAAAGCCAAGTGCTGACTTTGATGTTAGCACATCTGAAGCCTGTTTTGCTGTCAATAACATCAGAACCTCTGAGAGTTATTGCCTTTTCAGTAGAATCTGAACTTCTGGGTTCTCCACTAACAAACTTCTGTCTTGCAGCGCAGGGAAATCAGAACTTCTGGTTTCCCCACTAACAAGGTTCTGTTTTGCAGGTTCTAGAGTCAGAAGTTCTGACTCATCCAGTTTCACCAACAGGTTGATCATCTGACAGCGGATCTGGGTCAGAACTTCTGATGGCCTCCCAACAGCGCGCGGGCTCCCTCCCTCTCTCTATATATCTTGTTTTTCGCTATTTTATTTTTTGTCTATTTTTCTCGTTGAACCCCCCATGTACAAATGTGTATCCCCCTCCCCTAACTATTGTAATAGCGTAGGATTTTACATTTCCGCTTCTTATTGCTAGTAATTAGGACGTGTATGACAAGATAAAATCAATGAAATAGAAAAACCTAATTCAAAGAAAAACTCTTGTATGCAATAAAACACACTTGCACACTAACACCCCTAGGGTTATATCCACTTGTTGCCTTTCAAAATTGGGCCATATTGCATGTTAGGTCTCTTTGGGCAAAACAAACAATTTAAATGATCATGGTCCCTCGATAATATTTTTTTAAAACAAAATGATCAAGTCCCTTAAGGAAAATGCCCAAAGATACTTGGCACCATTGTAATTATGGTCTAAACGATGACCCGCGCCCGTCCCTTTCACATCCTAACACAAGATTGTCCACCAAATACAATGGTGGAACAAACTTGTTAAAAGGGTTAAAACATAGCAATAATCTTTTGAGAAATTTAGGAGTAGACAACCTCTTAGTTACTTGAATCAAACTTGCAAAACAAAACACTTGCCTAATTTCAAAATCACGCATCACTACACTTTCAAAACGACTTTCAAAAACAAATGAAAACCTTTTCAAAAGACATACACCTTTGTATACATCCCAACATGGATCATTACAAAGGTTGCCACTACATTGGCCTCTTTTCAAAACATTTTCAAACCCACACACACAAGCACCATTTCAAACAATTGAAAAAGGCAAGTGATCTAAGCAAGTAACTAAGAGCCCATGGATAACCATGGATAGAAGGGGTGCTAATACCTTCCCTTTCTATAATCTACTCCCCGAACCCAAGAAAACATCTCAAAGGTTTTTGCTGTGCTTTTTAAACCTTTCCTTAGGATAAAATAAAAAGTCGGTGGCGACTCTTGCTCAACCGAAACATTTGTGAAAACAAACGCAAATTCATAAGTCAGTTCTCCCACCGTATCACAGAACTGGCGACTCTGCTGGGGATACTTTAAAAGTGGAGTAACCTTAGGGCTTAGATCACCCTCTTGCATGACTAATTGTTTGATTTGCTTGCTTTATACTTTGGCTCTATTGTTTGGGTTTACAATCCTCCACCCGGATTTTGGGAAACATTCATAGATAGCAATACGTTGTGGAAACTGTGCGGGGTATACCGACGCGGTCTAAGCAATATCTATATTAGTGCGACATATTTGTGAGTACCGGTAACCCTTGAGTTCAATCAAGGAGAGTACGGGGCCGCTGAGTGATGTCACTAAGCACTAATGACCTAGAACCTTACTTGACCATCTTGGCCTTTCATTAGGGGTAGTGAGATGACCGGCTTTGGTGCAGTCCGAAGTTGGTAGATACTCGATACTACACTCATTGAGGGTTGTTTTCTTGGAATATTTTGGTCGCTAGTTAAGTGGCTAAACCGAAACAATGAACATTGAAAACAACCCAATGATATTGAGCTCCTTAGAACCCGGTTACTATTTATAGGACAGGTTTTTAAGCCAACTACACTCAAGAGGGTACTTACCTATGAAACCCCATGCGAGCCTGAAACTAGGGTTTGGTGTGATTTGCTTGTACATATGTTTTGTGCATACATCATAAACATCATGAAGCATCATATGCATTTACTAACCATTTCAAGGGTTTTGGATCTTCATCTTTGTTCTTGTTTTGCAGGACATGGAAATTCCTCGCAGAAACACCATTCAAGTCAACCTTGTGAGAATCTCTCCTCAACTCAAGGAGATTACTTCAAGAATTCCGGAAAATTCATCCTTCAGTGAAAGACATGGTAGACTGCTCAGCCTAGTCAACGCCAACACTGAAGAAGACATGATGAAAGTGCTATTCCAGTTCTTTGACCCTCTTCACCACTGTTTCACTTTCCCCGATTACCAGTTGGTACCCACTTTGGAGGAATTTTCTCAACTCCTGAGAATTCCTATCCTTAATCAACTACCCTTCAACGGTACGGAAAAGGAACCAAAGCCGGAAGATGTTGCTCGAGCATTACATCTACAACCATCCGACATCAAGGGGCATTGGGAAACCAGAAGCGGCGTCAAAGGATTCTTAGCCAAGTTCTTGTTTGAGAAGGCACAAGAATGTTGGAACTCATTGGACCTACAAGCCTTTGAAGAGATTGTGGCACTCCTTATCTATAGGTTGGTCTTGTTCCCAAATCCTGACCAATTGGTAGATGTCAACGCTGTCAAAATCTTCTTGTCCAGAAACCCAATACCAACATTGCTTGGGGACATCCTTCACTCATTTTACACACGAACAATGAGAAAGAGGGGTGTTCTCATGTGTTGTACTCCCCTCCTCGCAAGGTGGTTTATTTCGCACCTTCCACAATCTGTCCTGAAGAATGATCAAGGTACAAGGTGGTCCCAACGATTGATGGCTCTTACTCATTCTGATGTGCATTGGTGTTCTCGGTCCAGAGAAAATATCATCATTATCGATCGTTACGGAGAATTCCCTAATGTTCCTTTACTTGGAATTAGAGGGGGTATCACCTACAATCCTTGCCTAGCTTTGAGGCAATTTGGATATGCCCGGAGGGATGGCCCTCATGATATGTTGATTCCTAGCTTAGTTTTTGACTTCGACAACAATGCGCAAGGACTTCGCCAAAGATTCATCAGAGCTTGGGGAAAACTCAACAAGGTTGATAGCAAGACTTTGGGACACAAGAACTCCATCCCTCTTGAACCTTATCTCAAATGGGTACGAGCCCGAGCCCAAAGATTGGTGATGCCTTATCCTCATATTCTCCCTGTGATTAAAGAGCCCGTCAATGAAGGAGAGGTTTCCTACACCATCCTACATCCAGACATGCCTACATCGTGGGAGGAGATGCAGAAAAGCTGGATTCAGCTCAAGGAAGAACGTAATACTTTTGAGGCTAGCTTCTACACCAGTGAGAAGAAGGTTCTAGAGCTTACCCGCCGACTCCATGAGCAAGAAGTCCTCAACACCTACATCGCACCAAAAAGGATGCGCAATGTCTTTCTACCCTGAGAAATTATTTTGTAATTTTTGGCCCATGGGTCATTTATGTACTAACAAATCTTTTCTTATTAAAATGACGTGCGTTCTTTTTGTCTACAACAATTATGAATTTCCAAGAACCCTTGAATGCATTGCATAGATAGCATCTCATGCATCATGTGCATAACAGGTACCCTTTTTTCTACAGGTTGCTTAATCTTCTTCGCTGTTTATTTGGAACAGTCAGTCATCATGAATCCAGACTCGTCCAGTGAGCAAGCAATCAAGGCCCTTCAGGCCCAAAGTGCACAGTTTCAAGAGATGGTCCTAAGCCTAGCCCAGGGTCAGCAAGAGTTGAAGACTCTACTCCTGAAGAAGAAAAAGAAAAAGAGGACTGCGTTATTCAACACCGGACGCAGATTTGGGAACACACTCCATAATGAAGCTGATCCAACTACTTCGTCTGCTGAGAAAAACAGTCCCCAAGGGGGAGGAGCTCCTAGTCCCGCAGTCTCCGACAACGAGACGGACTATAACGACGAACAATACCCACCTACTGCTGACCGGTTTATTTCCGGGTTGCAGTGAAGGTTGCCTGCTCTGTGCTATTTCCCTATCTAGTTGTCCCTTGCTGAAGATAGGCATCCAAAGCCTAATGGATAGTAAGGAGATTTTGTTTCAGAAGTCTGTTGTTCAAGTAGTTCCGATAAGAGAAATTTTTGTGGTTACCATCTTCAAAAATCCAATCAAGGCTCTCCTGAAGAAGCCTGTTCAAATCATGACTGTTGCACCTGTGATTATTACTGTTCCGGGGCCTCTCCCCTACGTGTCTGATAAAGCTGTCCCCTGGCATTATGGGGCAGAAGTGTATGTAAATGGAATCAAACAAGAATTCGACACTGGCGCCAGTATCTGCGATATCACTGGTCCAGCCAAGGTCACCCGCAGTGGCAGGCTCTTCTCGCCTGACATTGCACCGCCCGCTATTCGAAGACCCCTCCTTATAAAACCTACAAGTTTACCTATTCCTGCTGCTGATCAAGTTGTTTCCCCTGCCGCCGAGTCATCAAATGCTCGGGGCAAAGGGATTGAAGAAGAGCCTGCCCGGAAGGAGGCACCAATACCCATAAATGCTGAGGCCTCCCAACAAGAGATGGAGGAGATCCTGAAAATAATAAAGAAGAGTGACTTCAATGTTGTCGAGCAGCTGGGGCATACCCCCTCCAAGATCTCCCTACTCTCCTTATTGCTATGCTCCGAGGCCCATGCTAAGGCCTTGATCTCATTTCTCAAGACGGCCCATGTGCCACAAGAGACATCTGCAGTCCAATTCGCTGATTGTGTAGCAAATCTGACAGCAGACAACGGCTTGGGTTTTTCAGATGCTGACCTGACTGCGAAGGGAAGAGACCACAATGACGCCCTGCATGTCTCTATCGAATGCAGGGGCACTACTCTGGCGCATGTACTGGTGGATACTGGTTCTTCCTTGAATGTTCTACCGAAAAAGGCTTTAGACCGTTTGGATTATGAAGGTCTGGAACTGAAGCCCAGCAATATCATCGTCAGGGCCTTTGACGGTTCAAAAAGGATGGTTCATGGAGAGGTTAACATCCCTATTCGTGTGGGCTCTCAAGTATTTGACTCTACTTTTTATGTGATGGATATACGTCCATCGTACTCTTGTCTACTGGGTCGACCTTGGATCCATAAAGCCGGGGCAGTAACCTCTACTTTGCACCAGAAGCTGAAGTACCCTGTCAGGGGAAAGATTGTCACTGTGCAAGGAGAAGAGGAGTATATGGTGAGCCATTTGAATTCCTTCAGGTACATTGAGATGGATGGGGAGTTTATTGAAACCCCCTTTCAGCATTTCGAGGAGGTGCATCCAATTTCAGCAGCAGCAGAAACGACAGTCGAAGAGATTGTTTCCTTGAAGATGGCTTCCCTAAGGGATGCCCGGGCTGTGGTTCAGAAAGGCAATTGTACAAACTGGGGTCAGCTTCCTGACTTCACTCAGAAGAACGACAAGTTTGGGCTGGGCTTTACTGCAGAGGCTCAGAGGGCTGTGCGCAAAGAGAAGATCAGAAAGGCTCCGGTGTTTATCTCCAGCTCAAGAGTGAACGCTATCGAGGAGGATGTAGAGGAAGCAGAGTTTGACAGTTGGATCTACCCGACTACCAGCGACGGACCAAGCAACTGGACGGCAAAGGATTTTACCCCTATCACATTTGTCACGCAGTAATTGATTTCTTTTAAATTCCAAATTTGTAACAGACAATATGTTAAAACTTTGTTAGCTCGGCGTCCTACCCGGGGCATCGTGGCTCCATTTGTGAGGGCTTTTTGTATGTCATTTCCATATATCATCAATCAAAACATTGGACGTTTGTTGCATTTCAAATCTTATGCTCTTTTTTCTTTCTGTGTTATATATATTGCAAAACAGCTATATTTACACACACTCACTTATACAGGTTTCAATCCACTCTGGATCTCACTGGTAACAGCTCTGCTACCGCCAGTTATGACTTCAAAAATCCGATCAACTTGGCCAAGGACGAAGGTGAAGATGATTGCGAAGTGCCGGGTGAACTCGCAAGACTGCTGCTCCAGGAAGAGAGGGCTATTCAGCCACATGAAGAGCCTGTGGAGACAATTAACTTGGGTACCGAGACGGATAGGAAAGAGGTCAAGATTGGTGCCAATCTAGAGCTCAGCGTGAAGCAACGATTGATCCAGATGCTACAGAACTACATGGAGATTTTTGCTTGGTCCTATGAAGATATGCCTGGTTTGGATGCCGACATTGTAGTTCACCACCTGCCAACCAAGGAAGATTGCCCTCCGGTAAAGCAAAAAGCCCGACGGATGCGGCCAGAGATGTCTGAAAAGATCAAGGCCGAGGTTATGAAACAGTTTGATGCCGGATTCCTTGCAGTGACTTCTTACCCTCAGTGGGTTGCCAATGTGGTGCCAGTGCCAAAAAAGGACGGTAAAGTCAGAATGTGTATCGACTACAGGGATCTGAACAGGGCCAGCCCCAAGGATGACTTCCCCTTACCTCACATTGATTTCCTTGTTGACAATACAGCTCAACACAAGGTGTTCTCCTTCATGGATGGTTTTTCAGGGTATAATCAGATCAAGATGGCTCCAGAAGATATGGAGAAGACTACCTTTGTGACTCAGTGGGGCACCTTCTGTTATAAGGTCATGCCATTCGGATTGAAAAATGCTGGGGCAACCTATCAGCGTGCCATGGTTGCTTTGTTTCATGATATGATCCATCATGAGATTGAGGTATACGTTGATGACATGATTGCAAGGTCTCAAAATGAGGAGGAGCACCTTGACCATCTGAGGAAGTTGTTTGACCGACTCAAGTTATACAAGCTAAGGTTGAATCCCAACAAATGCACCTTTGGGGTAAGGTCCGGAAAATTGCTAGGTTTCATTGTAAGTGATAAAGGTATTCAGGTGGACCCTGCCAAGGTAAAAGCCATACAAGAGATGCCGACTCCAAAAACAGAGAAAGAAGTCAGAGGCTTCCTGGGACGACTAAATTACATTGCCCGATTCATCTCACATCTGACTGCTACTTGTGAGCCAATCTTCAAATTGCTAAAGAAAGATCAAGTGGTACGCTGGAATGATGAATGTCAGGCCGCCTTTGAAAGGATAAAGGAATATCTCCAAGAGCCACCCATTCTTATGCCACCGGTGGAAGGAAGACCTCTGATACTATATTTGACAGTGCTTGACAATTCAATGGGGTGTGTGCTGGGACAGCATGACGAGTCTGGCCGAAAAGAGCACGCTATTTATTACTTGAGCAAAAAGTTTACCGACTGTGAGTATCGTTACTCACTGCTTGAGAAAACTTGTTGCGCTCTTATATGGGTTGCTCGTCGGCTGAGACAGTATATGCTGACTCACACTACCTTGTTGATTTCAAAAATGGATCCCATCAAGTACATATTTGAAAAGCCTGCTCTGTCCGGAAGAATAGTGAGGTGGCAAATGATCTTAACAGAATATGACATCCAGTATACAACTCAGAAAGCAATTAAGGGAAGTGTACTGGCAGATCATTTGGCACACCAGCCTGTGGACGATTACCAATCATTAAACTTTGATTTTCCGGACGAAGACGTCATGGTGGTAACTGACTGTGAAGTACCTGGACCGGATGAAGGACCTGAGGAGAGATCCCGATGGTCTATGCACTTTGATGGAGCCTCCAATGCTTTGGGTAACGGCGTCGGCGCTGTAATCATATCCCCCAAAGGAACTCATACTCCACTCACCGCCCGATTATGTTTCAACTGCACCAACAACATGGCAGAATATGAGGCATGTATCATGGGTTTACAAGCTGCAATCGACTTAAGGATCAAATTTCTAAATGTCTTCGGAGATTCCGCTCTCGTGATCAATCAGATCAAAGGCGAGTGGGATACGAAACACCCGAATCTTATTCCTTACAAGGAGTATGTGTTGACCTTGCTTCCCCACTTTGAAGAGATAACCTTCGAACACTTCCCAAGAGAGGAGAATCAGCTAGCAGACGCACTAGCTACGATGTCTTCAATGTTCAAAGTTAAATGGGACAATGAGGCTCCCCGAATCATCATCTGGAAGTTGGGTGAACCGGCATACTGCTCTGAGCTCGAGGCTGAGAAGGTGATTGAAAAACCCTGGTATCACGAGGTAAAGAGGTACTTGGAAGCTCAGGAATACCCTGAAGGTGCGTCTGTCAATGATAAAAAGTTCATGAGGAGGTTTGCTGCAAAATTCTTCCTCAGCAACGGCATTCTCTACAAGCGGAATCATGATTCAACTCTGCTACGTTGTGTGGATAAAACTGAAGCAGAGAAAATTATGATGGAATTACATGAGGGCACATTTGGAACACATTCCAGTGGACACACCATGGCCAAGAAAATCCTTCGGGCAGGATATTTCTGGTCCACAATGGAAGCTGATTGTTACCAACACTCCCGAACTTGTCATAAATGCCAGATCTATGCCGACAAGGTGCACATTCCTCCAGTTCCTCTGAACGTCCTGACTGCACCTTGGCCTTTTGCAATGTGGGGCATTGATATGATCGGCGAGATTAAACCTACAGCATCTAATGGACATTGCTTCATCCTGGTGGCGATCGATTACTTCACGAAGTGGGTTGAGGCAGCATCCTATGCCACAGTAACCAAGAGCGTCGTGGCACGTTTCATCCGGCATAATCTGATCTGTCGGTACGGTGTCCCGGAAAGAATCATTACGGACAACGGTACCAATCTCAATAATACGATGATCACTGAACTCTGTGAACAATTCAAAATACAGCACCACAATTCTTCTCCCTACCGGCCGAAGATGAATGGGGCTGTAGAGGCAGCCAATAAAAATATCAAGAAAATTGTGCAGAAGATGACAGTGACCTATAAAGATTGGCACGAGATGTTACCATTCGCTCTTCATGGGTACCGCACCTCAGCCAGAACGTCAACCGGGGCAACTCCCTTCTCTTTGGTCTATGGCATGGAGGCGGTCTTGCCAATTGAAGTTCAGATACCCTCTCTCCGGATAATGAAGGATGCCAACTTGAATGAAGATGATTGGATCCAGACTCGACTTGATCAATTAAATCTGATTGACGAAAAGAGGCTCACCGCTATCTATCATGGTCAAACGTATCAAAAACGGATGATTAGGGCATTTAACAAGAAAGTCAAACCACGAGAGTATCAAGTTGGGGACCTGGTAATCAAACGCATCATCCTTCCTCAAAGTGATCCCAGGGGCAAATGGACCCCTACGTACGAAGGGCCATTTGTGGTTAAACGTGTGTTCTCAAGAGGAGCCATGATCCTAACCACCATGGATGGTGACGACCTTCCTCACCCCGCCAATGCAGACATAGTGAAAAAATACTACGCATAAATAAAAGACCCGCCAGGTTGACATACCTAGGCAAAAATAAGGGCTTCCCGGCGAACCAAAAGGGTTCGGGCAAAAATAAGGGATGAAATGAAAAAAAATCTGTACACCCGGCAAGTCGAAAACCTGAAAAGGCGGCTTCGGCAAAAATGGGTATCCCGGTGGACTGAAAACCTGAAAGGGCGGTCCAGGCAAAAGTTAGGGATGGAGCGTAACACTATGTCTCATTGGATCACATCGCATCCAGAATTCAGTATCCACTACCTGGCTCAGACGTCGGCATCGACCAATCAGCTTCATCTTCAACTAGGTAGCAAAGCGATGAGACGTTCGAAGACATAAAGGCAATAGCAGAGTTGGAACCCAGTGGGATCGTTCACATAGCTGTTTTATTTCCTTTTCAAAATTCTATGTTATTTGGCGGCGTCCTCTTACTAGGATGTCAGCCTCTTGTATAAAAACGCCTATTCACAGGCAAAGTTCAAATCAATACAAATTCACTTGTCCATACAAATTACCATTGTTTTCTTCTTTCTGTTTTGTCTTGCGAAGAACGTCCAATGTTCGTTTTTGATATATGCATTTGACATTAAAATTGCTGATTCATAAATATTCGCGTATGAAAAAAAAAAAAAAAAAAAATCAATTACAGGTGACATCGGACACAGGGCAATGTAAAGTTGTCTAATGCAGTCGGGTTGCTTTGTCCGCCAAGGTACCAAGGTAGATTCGACTGAAGAATGCGACTAAATCATCTCAACTCCCCGCAGAGTAAGACAAGATTCGGCAATACTTTCACCAAGCAGAGTTGATTCCCTATCGTTCCTGAAAAGGCACCACATTCCCCAGCGGAGTATAGGCATTCGTCAGCAAGCATCCCCGGCAGTCTTGATCTAAGTTTGTTACCTGGCGAAATACGGACACCCCAGTAGAACCGTTTACCAGCACGATTCCAAAAGTTTCCCCAGGAAAAGGTGGAATCCATCTCCCCAAGCAGTAAGCTTATCCCCAGTAGATTCTGGAAGCTTATCTCCCTTAGCATTTTTTGAGGGACTAAGATCATTTTGTAAGGCAACTTTGAATAGTGTCATCGAGGGACTATGATCTTATATTTGTTTGTTTTTGCCAAGATATTTTACATGCGTAATATGACCATTTTGTATAAGGCAACTGTTGTACCCCAAAATTTGCCCTCCCTTTCTTTAGGAAACCATCTTAGATTTTTCAAAATCCCCTGGAACAAATCCAAGTCCTGAGTTATCCTTTTGCCCAAGCAAGTCACTTACAAGAGCAAGATGATCTCACAAACTCCAACAACAATGCTTTCATCTTGAGGAAAATCAAATTCTAAGTGCTTAGAATGTTTCTTTAAAATAAGTGTTTTTTTGGAAAAATCAGCGCTTCAGAACTTCTGGATCCATTCCAGATGAAGACGGTCAGAAGTTGCAAGTTTGGCTCAGGATGGTCAGAAGTTGTCTCTTCAGCAGCTACATCAGTTCAATCAGAAGTTGTAAACGTGGTTCAGAGTGTAAGCCTCAAACAGAACATACCCCTTCAGCAGTTACACAAGCTCAGTCAGAACTTGCTAAAGGAATGCAAGAGAAATATGAAAGTATAAAGGCTCCTTCAGAACAGGCTGAAGTCAGAAGATGAAAGGTCAGAGGGATAGGTGTCACATTGATACAGAATCTCTAAGTCCAGATTGTCCAGAAGTAGATCCAAGGAACGTACCAGAAAACCAGGAGAATCTCCAGAGCTTGCTAAGACAACAGGTAGCTAAGGCCAGAGCATGGTTTACGCTGCTGATTCAACAACCAGAATGTTGGTATTGACAGGTCTTGTCACCATTTAATGCCCATTAATGCTTCCAACCACTCCTGAGCATTCACGTGTGGCTTGGAAAATGCTTTTGCACAGATTCTGGCATGGGTCTTCACGCCACCGCCCATTTCAGAGGTCACTTCCCCCAATCTACGCCTGCTGCTGCTACCTAGGCTGAAAAATAGCTGTTATCACAACTTCCCAGGAATTTCTGTCAAAGAACAAATTCAAACTCTGTTGGCGCCTTAAATGTTCAAGGTATCCACAAGAACTTTGCCTATAAATAGAGAGCTTTCCCCACTGCAAAAGACGTTCAAGAAGTTCAAGAAAAGAAACAGAAAAATTGCTAAGAGAGAAACGAAATTCCTAGCAACATAACATTCTGAAACTCTGCCAAAATTTCCAGCTTTGTTTCATAACTTTAAGTTTCTCACCTTCAACTTCATCAAACACCCAGCTCTTTTCTGTAAACCAAAAACGTTCTTTCCCAAACTTCTGACCCTATACACGTATACACCTTCACTTCCCCTTTTCCAAATCTGTCCAGAACACCACCAGAACCAAAAGCTAACTTTCACCCACCATTTTCCAGAAAGTCAGGTAAGCACCTGCTGACCCTCACCACACTGATAAGCATCATCAGCTGTGCATATTCAAGTAACATAATGTAAATATTCATGTTATTGCTGTTTATGTTCTGAGGACTCTCATACCTCAGAACGTTCTGAGCCAGTTTAGGACTTGCCTGTGACCTTGGTGATTCTGACCTCTGAGACATTTTGCTATTTTGCTGGATCTGTTCCAAATATGTTTTCTGTTCTGTGGAGTAACAACAGGATTGCAGATGTTCTGATTAGTGCAGGAAAAAGCCAAGTGCTGACTTTGACGTTAGCACATCTGAAGCCTGTTTTGCTGTCAATAACATCAGAACCTCTGAGAGTTATTGCCTTTTTAGCAGAATCTGAACTTCTGGGTTCTCCACTAACAAACTTCTGTCTTGCAGCGCAGGGAAATCAGAACTTCTGGTTTCCCCACTAACAAGGTTCTGTTTTGCAGGTTCTAGAGTCAGAAGTTCTGACTCATCCAGTTTCACCAACAGGTTGATCATCTGACAGCGGATCTGGGTCAGAACTTCTGATGGCCTCCCAACAGCGCGCGGGCTCCCTCCCTCTCTCTATATATCTTGTTTTTCGCTATTTTCTTTTTTGTCTATTTTTCTCGTTGAACCCCCCATGTACAAATGTGTATCCCCCTCCCCTAACTATTGTAATAGCGTAGGATTTTACATTTCCGCTTCTTATTGCTAGTAATTAGGACGTGTATGACAAGATAAAATCAATGAAATAGAAAAACCTAATTCAAAGAAAAACTCTTGTATGCAATAAAACACACTTGCACACTAACACCCCTAGGGTTATATCCACTTGTTGCCTTTCAAAATTGGGCCATATTGCATGTTAGGTCTCTTTGGGCAAAACAAACAATTTAAATGATCATGGTCCCTCGATAATGTTTTTTTAAAACAAAATGATCAAGTCCCTTAAGGAAAATGCCCAAAGATACTTGGCACCATTGCAATTATGGTCTAAACGATGACCCGCGCCCGTCCCTTTCACATCCTAACACAAGATTGTCCACCAAATACAATGGTGGAACAAACTTGTTAAAAGGGTTAAAACATAGCAATAATCTTTTGAGAAATTTAGGAGTAGACAACCTCTTAGTTACTTGAATCAAACTTGCAAAACAAAACACTTGCCTAATTTCAAAATCACACATCACTACACTTTCAAAACGACTTTCAAAAACAAATGAAAACCTTTTCAAAAGACATACACCTTTGTATACATCCCAACATGGATCATTACAAAGGTTGCCACTACATTGGCCTCTTTTCAAAACATTTTCAAACCCACACACACAAGCACCATTTCAAACAATTGAAAAAGGCAAGTGATCTAAGCAAGTAACTAAGAGCCCATGGATAACCATGGATAGAAGGGGTGCTAATACCTTCCCTTTCTATAATCTACTCCCCGAACCCAAGAAAACATCTCAAAGGTTTTTGCTGTGCTTTTTAAACCTTTCCTTAGGATAAAATAAAAAGTCGGTGGCGACTCTTGCTCAACCGAAACATTTGTGAAAACAAACGCAAATTCATAAGTCAGTTCTCCCACCGTATCACAGCAACCAAGTGGAGTAACCCTAGGGGTGCTTGTGTGCAAGTGTGTCATTTTCATGCTTGATTTTATCTTGAATTAGGGTGATCTATTTGATTGGTTTTATTCTTTCCATACAAACCCTAATTACTAGCATGTTATGTAAAAGCGATAAATTGCGTAATTTAAAGTTACTACGCTATTACAACATTTTGTGGAAGGGGGTATACAATTTATGAATGTAGATTGCAATAATATAAACCTAATTAATCTATTACAACCAAATTGAATTTATACAAGAATTGAAATATACAAGATGAATTAAATATGCAAGAATATGTGTATGCAAAGAAGATTTTTGTTTGGTTTTTTATGTGAAAAAGTTTTAACCTAAACCTAATGAGAAAAGAAATAAGTAAATCAAAATTAAATTAACTTAAATTAATTAAGAAAATAAATTAATTAAAAAAAGATTCTTTTTGAATAAAACCCTAATTCTACTTTATTAAAAGAAAATAAGTTTTTTAAGAAAAAGTATTTTTGTATTTTTTTGTCTTGAAAATAATATATGGCATTATGAGATATTTTTGGTCTTTTTTATATTAAAATAATATAAAATAGGTATAAAGAAAAAATAAATATTAACCTAATTCTAATTTAATTTACAAGGTTATTTAATAAAAATAGATAATATATAACTAAATAAAAATATTTTTTGTGAGAAAAATAAAATAAAATAAGCCAAAATATAAATCTATCGTTTTTATATTTTTTATGATTTTCAATATTAAGAAAAATATATTTAAGAAAATAAAATGAGAATAAAATAAATAAATAAAATGATAATGGGCCAGGGGTGTCACAAGTAAACAGGGTGTAAACGTTAGAGAAAAAATCCATAGGCCCATGAAACAGAAGCCCAGCACTGCAAGGGACAAAAAAAAGTGGAAAATGTAAGAAAATGAAAAAGGCAGCACGCTGAGGCTTGAACCCATGACCTCTAGCAATTACGCGCGCTGCCTTACCACTGGGGTGGCTGTACATCCGTTTATATAAACAAAACCACAAATATATATTAGAACCTACTTTCTGAAGGCAACTTCATCTTCAACCTTGAGCCATGGTCGGACCACCTGTATCTTCCTCATTTCTCCATAAAAATGGGAAGTTCAAACATGAAAGTTGTGGTGTTTCTTCCCACGAATTAAAACATATAACTTATGTAAACTAAAAGTCAAAGATAAAATCTAATTTTACTGGCCCTAATTTGAAACCTAATTTTTGCAGAAATTTCAAATCCAAAATTCTCTATACACAGTTAATATAAATGAAAACTATGAACATGGTTAGCTTTAGAGCAAGGATATCTACATTTTGCTTTCACAAATCAGGACCAAATGATGCTTGTATGAAGAGATAGAAGTTTGATTTTTTACCTCTTGCAGCTGGAATCGTGAATGGAGTTTGAGAAAGTTTTGAGAAGGCATGAGGATCTGTTTAGCTTGCTTGGACCTCCTTGAGTGTATTCCAACCCTTACTTTATCCTGAAAGTCCCTGAATCTCTCTACTCAAGTCAACCTGCAAGCTTGATATTTGAAAATGGTGGATGGTGAAGGAGGAGCTACAGTCTTGAAAAAGGGGCCTGGATCACTTTGATATGATGCATATTAAGTGTTTAGGTGGTTAAAACTCAATACGCACGAGTGGATTTGGAGATGGATATGTGAGGTTCAAGACTATCAAGCTATGGCAGATTCTGAGTTGCAAAGTGGTTGGAGTGTTTTTGAGTCTTAGCCTTCGTGTCCCAACTTGTAAATAGTGTGTCTACTTATAAGCAAGTGGTCTTAAGTCTTGTAACAACTTAGATTTCAAAAACTCACATGTTTGCTTGGTTACTTGTTTTTAAAGCAAGGCTAGTAAGCATGGTTTCAAGGTGTAGTACCAAGCTTGTAGGGGGCTGAGACCTTTAAACATACTTGTTCTGATTGAGTGGGGTGTGTTTGTGCAAAAAAAACAAGTGCAAGGCTCAATGCAAGCTGACTTTGCATAAAGCTTGCTTTTCCAAAATGGAAATGTTGCCTTTCTCCCAAAAATGGAATTATTCTTGTACAATGCATTCAATGCTTGGCTGAAAGCTTCCAACAGTTGTGAAAACATTTAATTATGGAGTGAAAGTCAAGTTAGAAGCCTGCAAGGTAGGATTTGTTCAGCATGCTTGAGGATTGGATCCAATGTTCTTCACAAAATGGCTTGAAATCCTAGTGACAAATCACCAACTTCATCTCTTCGATTCTCCTTACTCAAGAATGATCTCAAGGAGTTCTTTGACATTTTGGAAAACTTGCAATGTTCTATACAACTCATATTTGAATTTCTTTTGAAAATTCCTCTTGGAACCATGTGAAAAATTGCCATGAAGTTAGGTCAAAAATCTGCCTAACTAGGGCAAATTTTCACTGTTATTTTTAGTTCATGAGCATGTATTCACAAAATTGTATCTTGAGATTAAAGAATTTTTAGGAGAAATTGTGTGAAGAAAAGTTGTAGATTTCATGGAGATCTACAACTTTCAGGTTGGAAGTTTCTCTTGAATCATCTTTCATCATGGTGAAAATTTGGCTCAAAGTTGAGAAAAAAATAAGAAATTTTCTATACTTAGAAAATTTTCTAAGTTAAGAAATTTCAACTTTTCAAAACAAAATCTTAATTCCTTGATTTCTTGATGAATAAGTTTCATATTTTGACATGTTTTGATGAATTATGATCTTTGGCATTTGATTTTGACCAAAAAGTCAAAGTTTGACTTTTCAGTATACAGTTGACTGAAAAATTCATCTGTCAATCCAATGGATTTGTAATGTTTTGAATCATGTTATTAGGTCAAAATGATGAAATTGAACTCTTTAAATCATGCTTCAAACCAATTGATCATTTGTTAGGACAAAAATCAGAAATTTCCCTTCCTTAGTCAAAACCCTAATTTTGACCATTTTGCCCTTTTGATGATTTGATCAAATTTCTTGAGGAATTGAGGTCCAAACTTGACCAAATGATACATATGAGTCTAATATATTGATGTGGATAAAAAATTATGAAGTTTGACTGTAAATTGGCCATGGTTGACTTTTTCCCCAATAAGTTGATTTTTAGGTCAACTATTCAATTGACTGATCAAAAGTGTGATTCAAGACTTGAAACTTGACATGAGTAATATTAGGGGTCCATAATGATCCTTGAAAGTCATATGAACCATTGATAGTCCAAAAATCCTTGTGCAAACTCAAACCCTAATTTTGGTCATCAGTGCATGAGGAGGTGTCTTGAGCTGGTCAAACCCTAATGCAGTCTTGAGTCAAAGAGATCTTGTGAGAAAATTCTTGATAAGTGAGAGGGCAAATTTTAGGGTACAACAGCTTCCCCTGTTCAATCTTCTTAAACCTGAAGAGTTAGATTGGCGAGTTTTGCCATTCGTGACTCGAAGGTGGAAGATGATTGGACACTAGAGTGCCCAAAAATTTGCACTCGATGATGTGATGATAGAAGGAATGGGCTTAAAGATGCCATTTGGAGAAGTGATAGGAATCTGTGGGAGATGGGCTTAAAGATTCCATCCATAAGTGATTGTTGAATTTTAATTTGTAAGCTGGAAGAATGAGTATTAGAATGGCGTCCGTGTCTGGAGCGTATTTGTATTGTATCTGAAAGTTGAATCTAAATGAGTATCAAAATGGCATCCGTGTCTGGAGCGTATCTGAATTGTATCTGAAAGTTGAGTCCAAATGAGTATCAGAATAGCATCCGTGTTTGGAGTGTATTTGAACTGTATCAAAAGTTGAAATCTGAATGAGTATCAAAATGGCATCTGTGTCTAGAGCGTATCTATACTGTATCTGAAAATTGAATTTGAATGAGTATCAGAATGGCATCCGTGTATGGAGCGTATCTGAACTGTATCTAAAAGTTTAATCTGAATGAGTATCATAATGGCATTCGTGTCTAGATTGTATTTGTACTGTATCTGAAAGTTGAGTTCGAATGAGTATCAGAATAGCATCCGTGTTTGGAGTGTATTTGAACTGTATCAAAAGTTGAAATCTGAATGAGTATCATAATGGCATCTGTGTATGGAGCGTATCTATACTGTATCTGAAAATTGAATCTAAATGAGTATCAGAATGGCATCCGTGTCTGGAGCATATCTGAACTGTATTTGAAAGTTGAATCTAAATGAGTATCAGAATGGCATCCGTGTCTGGAGCGTATCTGTATTGTATCTGAAATCTTTGAACATTGTTAATGGTAGATGTTGATTAATCTTATCCTTAAGAAGGTAAAATGTTATCTAATATCCAATGTTTATGTTGTATAAATGCATAGTATAATGCATTCATTTTATCAACGTTTATGATATATGGATGCGATGTATGCGTATGTGAGCTAATTTGCTGCACTGTTGTTAGATTGGGGAAAATAAATCCCTGACTGCTGATGAGGATATGTAAGTCTTCACGTCTTGAAGTTGAAGTATTGGTGAATTTCTGCTGAGATAAATAAATTTTATTGTAAGGGCAATGCCATGTGTTACTTATAAAATCCTATTGGGGAATCCTGAGAAATTTGACGACTTCTACTGAGGATCAACAATTTGAAGCTTTGTTCCGCTGGGGATTTTAATGACGTACTGTAGGGTATTACTTATGGAATATCCTAGAGATATTTTCCTATCCTTTCAACTTATCAGTAATTGCCTCTTTTCATTTTTTTTTATTTGTAAACAGTAATTATGTTCAAATGTATATGTTCAACAATGAATCGTGGGACGTTTTTGTAAACAAAACACAAGCGTAAAGAAAAGACAAATAGTTTTTGCACTTTCAAAGGGATATATTTGTATTCACTTTGAGTAAGTATTTTTGTACAAGGAGACAAACATTCTGGTAAGAGAATGCTGTCATAAAAAATGAAAATTTTGATACAAAGAAAAGATAGCTATGTGTAATAATCCCATGGGGTTTCCATTCTGCTATAGCCTTCGTATCTCTGAGCATCTTGTCTATTTATTGCCTCGCCCGAAGATGATTGAATTGATCAGAACCTCTGAGTTTGTCAGTGGATGCCAAAGTTTATCCATAAAGTGATCTAACGGGACATAGTCGTACGCCTTAATTCCCTAACTTTTTCCCGGACCTCCCTTTCGGGTTTTCAGCCCACCGGGAAACCCTTTTTTGCCCAAGTCGCCCTTTCGAGTTTTCCACTTTCCGGGTGTACAAATTTTTGTTTTTTTTTTTTTGTTTTATCCCTAATTTTTTCCCGAACCTTTTGGTTCGCCGGGATGCCTTTGTTTTGCCTAGGTGTGTCAACCTAGCGAGTCTCTTATGCATAGTATCTTTTGACTATGTCCGTGTTTGCAGGGTGTGGCAGATCGTCACCATCCATGGTGGTCAAGATCATTGCCCCACTGGAGAATATGTTTTTGATTACAAATGGTCCTTCATAGGCAGGAGTCCATTTGCCCCTGGGATCAACTTGTTACACTTGGTGTCTGGCTTTCTTGTTGAAAGCCTTGGTCATCCATTTTTGATACATTTGACCATGGAAAACAGCGGTAATTCTCTTCTCGTCAATCAAGTTCAGTTGATCAAGTCGAGTCTGGATCTAATCGTCTTCGTTCAACCCTGCATCCTTCATAATCCTTAGAGAGGGGATATGGACCTCGATAGGCAAGACAACTTCCATGCCATAAACCAGAGAATAGGGTGTTGCCCTGGTTGATGTGCGAGCCGTGGTACGATACCCGTGGAGAGCGAACGGTAACATCTTATGCTAGTCTTTGAATGTGATTGTCATCTTCTGTATGATCTTTTTAATGTTTTTATTTGCAGCTCTACAGCACCATTCATCTTTGACCGATAGGGAGAAGAATTGTGATGTTGAATCTTGAATTGCTTGCACAAGGCGGTGATCATAGTGTTGTTGAGATTTGTACCATTGTCAGTAATGATCCTCTCCGGTATACCATACTGACATATGAGATTCTGCTTGATGAACCGGGCGATAACATTCTTGGTGACGGAAGCGAAAGAAGCTTCCTCCACCCACTTTGTAAAATAGTCAATGGCCACTAAGATGAAGTGGTGTCCATTGGAGGTTGTTGGCTTGATTTCCCCAATTAAATCAATCCCCCACATAGCAAAGGGCCAAGGAGTTGTCAAGACATTCAAAGGAACCAGAGGTACGTGCACCTTGTCAGCATAAATCTGACACTTATGGCAGGTTCGAGAGTGTTGATAGTAATCTGCTTCCATGGTAGACCAGTAATAGCCTGCCCGTAGGATTTTCTTTGCCATCATATGCCCACTGGAATGGGTGCCAAAGGTGCCTTCATGCAATTCAGCCATGATCCTTTCAGCTTCAACCTTATCTATGCACCGAAGTAACACAAAGTCATGATTGCGTTTATACAGGGTGTCGTTACTAAGGAAGAACTTAGCAGAGAATCTTCTCAAGAACTTCTTATCATTGATCGAATCTCCTTCTGGATATTCTTGAGTCTCGAGATACCTCTTGACTTCGTGAAACCAAGGCTGGTCCACTACTTCTTCAGTATTAATCTCGTGATAGTGTGATGGTTCCTCCATTCGTTCAATGGTGATCTGGGGAGCCTCGTTATCCCAATTAAGTTTAAACATAGATGACATTGTGGCTAGAGCGTCTACTAGATGATTTTCTTCTCGCGGGAAATGCTCGAAGGTAATCTTCTCAAAATGTGGTAGCAATGTCAAAACATGTTCTTTGTAAGGGATAAGGTTTGGGTGTTTGGTGTCCCATTCTCCTTTAATTTGGCTGATAACCAAAGCTGAGTCTCCGAATACATCCAACGATTTGATCCCTAAGTTTAGGGCGGCTTTGAGACCGAATATACACGCTTCGTATTCCGCCATGTTGTTTGTACAACTGAAGCAAAGTCTGGAAGTAAAGGGAGTATGACATCCTTACGGAGATATGAGCACAGCACAAATACCATTGCCGAGTGTGTTAGATGCCCCATCAAAGAATAGGGTCCATCGGGATCCTTGTTTAGGTCCGTCATATGGCCTGAATTCTTCACAGTTGTCTAATGTCATGATGTCTTCATCCGGAAATTCGAACTTCATGGACTGGTAGTCTTCTACAGCTTGCTGAGTGAGGTGATCAGCTAGTACACTGCCCTTTATAGCTTTCTGGGTAGTATACTGAATGTCATATTCTGTCAGGATCATCTGCCATCTCGCTATTCTCCCAGAAAGTGCAGGCTTCTCGAAAATGTATTTCATCGGATCCATTTTAGATATTAACAAGGTAGTATGAGTCAGCATATACTGTCTTAGCCGGCAAGCAGCCCATGCCATAGCGCAACAAGTTTTCTCGAGCAGTGAATATCTGGTTTCACAGTCAATAAACTTTTTGCTCAGGTAGTAAATAGCATGCTCTTTTCGGCCAGACTCGTCATGCTTCCCCAATACACACCCCATTGAGTTTTCTAAAACAGTCAGATACATGATCAACGGTCTTCCCTCGACTGGTGGCATCAACACAGGAGGCTCTTGTAAGTATTCCTTGATTTTTTCAAAAGCAACTTGGCATTCATCATTCCATTTGACTACTTGATCTTTCTTCAATAGTTTGAAGATTGGCTCACAAGTAGCTGTCAGGTGAGAAATGAATCTGGCAATATAGTTCAGACGTCCCAAGAATCCTCTGACTTCCTTCTCAGTACGAGGAGCAGGCATCTCTTGTATTGCTTTAACTTTGGCGGGATCGACCTTGATACCTTTGTTACTAACGACAAAGCCTAAGAGTTTACCAGACCGTACTCCAAATATGAATTTGTTTGGATCTAACCTCAGCTTGTACTTCTTCAGTCTCTCAAACAGCTTTTGTAAGTGATCAAGATGCTCTTCTTCTGTTTGAGATCTGGATATCATATCGTCCACGTAGACCTCTATTTCGTGATGTATCATGTCGTGAAATAGAGCTACCATGGCACGTTGATAGGTTGCCCCAGCATTCCTCAGTCCGAATGGCATTACCTTTTAGCAGAATATGCCCCAATGTGTGACAAATGTTGTTTTCTCCATGTCCTCAGGCACCATTTTGATTTGGTTGTAACCTGAGAATCCGTCCATGAAGGAAAACACTTTGTGTTGTGCCATATTGTCAACTAGGATATCAATGTGGGGGAGTGGAAAATCATCCTTAGGGCTCGCCCTATTCAAATCTCTGTAGTCCACACACATTCGCACTTTGTCGTCCTTTTGGGGCACGGGAACAACATTGGCAACCCATTAGGGGTAAGAGGTGACAGCCAAGAATCCAGCATTGAATTGCTTCATGACCTCAGCTTTAATCTTTTCTGACATATCAGGCCTCATGCGGCGAACCTTTTGCTTTACTAGCGGGCAATCCTCTCTTATAGGCAGACGATGTACCACAATATCTTCATCAAGTCCTGGCATGTCTTCATACGACCAGGCAAAGACTTCGACATAATCATGCAACAACTGAATCAGACGCTTCTTGACACTGGGTTCCATATTGGCACCCACCTTGACCTCTTTTTTATCATCTTCTGTACCTAGGTTGATTGTATCCACGGGTTCCTCGTGAGGCTGGATGGTTCTCTCTTCTTGTTGTAGAAATCTGGCAAGTTCCCCTGGTACTTCATAATCTTCCTCACCTTCATCTTTGGCTTGGTAGATTAGATTCTTAGAGTCACAAAAGGCCATAGCAGTATCGTTACCCAAGGGATCCCAAATGGATGTATACCTGCATTTGTGAGTGTGGGTGTGTGTAAAGGTATAAATATCTTTGAAAGAAAGTAAAATGTAAAAGAAAAACAATGAGCACAAAATTTTGTATGCGAAAATGTCCGTGATTCATTGATGTCATATGAAAAATGAGAAAATAACCCTTACAAATGGACCATTGTGCCTCGGGTAAGACACAAGGTTTTAATAGTGCGAATTGGTTAAAATATTACAGATCCAACAAAATGTAAAGACAAATTACTGAGGGATGAAAGTGATTGGTATGAAGTCTCTAGCCTCCCAATTGTTGAGCCCTCCATTGACAGTTGGAAAGATCCAATCCTCTAGGTTGCAGCCATCTTCACCATCTTCCACTGCGTTGACTTCACGGTTGCTGGTCTTCAAGGGTGGCCCTCCAGCACGGGCACGGCATACAGCCTTTTGAGCACTTGAAGTGAAACCTAGGCCAAACTTGTCAGACTTATATGGGATATCTGGGAGTTGTTCCCAGATAGTGCATCCACCTTCTTCCACCACTACTTTGGCATCCTTCAGTGACGACATCCGGAGTAGAGGCCTTGTAATCTTGGGAACAGCCTTGGTCCCTGCCATATCTTGAGGGACCTCTTCAAAGTGTTGAAATGGAGTTTCAATGAATTCACCATCTAATTCCATATATCTGAAGGAATTGAGATGGTTGATCATGTATTCTTCTTCTCCATGAACGGTGAAAATCTTCCCTTGAACTGGATACTTCAACATTTGGTGCAATGTAGAAGTAACAGCGCCAGCATTGTGGATCCATGGTCGGCCTAGCAGGCAGGAGTATGAAGGACGGATGTCTATCACATAAAAAGTTGAATTGAAAGTTTGGGTTCCAACCTTTATGGGAATGTCTACCTCCCCATGCACTATCCTCTTCGAACCGTCGAAAGTCCTAACCACTATGTTGCTTGGATTTAAAGTCAACCCCTCACAGTCAAGTCTATCAAGAGCTTTTTTGGGTAATACATTCAGATATGAGCCAGTATCCACCAAAGCATGCACCAGAGTTGTGCCCCTACATTCCAATGAGACATGCAACGCCTCATTATGCTTTCTTCCCCTCGGTGTTAGATCAGCATCTGAAAAACCTAAACCATTGTCTGTAGTTAGGCTGGCTACGCAGTCTTGAAATTGATCAGCGGATGTCTCTTAAGGTACATGGGCGGTTTTTAAGAACTTCACCAAGGCTTTTGCATGTGCCTCAGAACATAGTAGTAATGCCAGCATGGAGATCTTAGAGAGAGTTTACCCCAGTTATTCAACTACATCGTAGTCGCTTCTCTTTATAATTTGTAAGATCTCCTCCATTTCCTTCTTGGAGGTCTCAGGGATAGTTAATGACTGAGCCTTCGTCCAGACAGGCTCAATCATAACACCTTTTCCTCGAGTCTCGGTTAATTCGGCAGCAGGAGTGTCAGTCAGAATGATTACAGGGGTTGTAACAGCTTTGTCAATTGGAGCATTTGCAAAGATGATTACGGGTGTGGGAGTAACCTTTGGAGCAGCCACAGGGATGATTACGGGTCCAGAAACTGCTTTTGGGGGAGCAATTTTTGGAGAAAAGATCCTACCACTTCGGGTGATTTTGCTAGTTCCTGCAATGTTACTGATGTCGGAGTTGACCTTCTCAGAGCTTGAATCTTCGGCGGTTGGCCAGTCTTGCTTGATACCATGGTAATAGACATCCCCTCCATAATTCTATAGTATGGTTTTGTCTGATGTATATGGGACATGTCCAGACATTGTGATTATTAAAGGAGCTGCTTTCAGAACTGATGTAATTCTAACGGGTCTTTTAGTGGAGACCCTGGAAGAATTGGCGGAAATGGTAATGATAGAAACATCTTCAAAGAGGATAGGTGGAACAGGAGTCTTTTCGAACAAAATCTCTTTGTTATCTATTAGGCACTGAACGCCTATTTTCAACAAAGGACATCCGGTTGGAGAGGACAAACAGAGATGGAAAACTTCACCACAGCCCGGGAATACACCGACTTTTAAAAAATTCGTTTTAACAGTGAAGTGGGGTCATAAGTTCATTAACTAAAGTAACAAACAATCCTTCTTCAATGGCATTGGTATTGTGACCATGTCTGGCATAGGGGCAGAAATGACATTTGGCTTTTCAGGCGCATCGAACTCAATTTATTTTGCTTCAATGAGGTCTTGTATTTTGTTCTTCAAGGCCCAATAGTTATTAGTATCGTGACCGGGACTTTCGGAGTGATATGCGCAACGGGCATTGGGATGATAATGAGGAGATGTTGTATTGGGATTTTTCGGAGCTTCTTTCAAGGTTACCAAATTGGATCTTAACAGATGCGGTAATACTTAGGATGGGGTCATGTTAATTCTGGTGAATTGCCTGACTAGCCTTTCCATCCTCGGTTGATTATTTCTTTGTTGATCAGATGCAGGCTTAGGAATCATAACGGCCCCCACAATTGGTCGGTGTTCGGCCTTATCTTGGTTTCTTTGCGGATATACAGCAGTCACCTATTTCTTTCCGATGAAAGGCTTTCTTACAGCTGTAGAAGAAGATGAATCTTTCTGAATCTTACCACTCTTTATATCGGCTTCTACCCTCTACGGTCAATATTAGTTCAGTAAAGCCTGCAGATGAACTTCCAATTAAATGGTTGAAGAAGGGACCAGACAAGGTGCCCAAGAGCATGTCCACCAATTCTCTCTCAAATAGAGGGGGTTAAACTCTTCCAGCCAAATCTCTCCATTTTTGCGCATAGTCCTTGAAACCTTTATTGGATGCCATGGCCATACTCTGGAGTTGAGTACGGGTAGGCGCCAAATCAGAATTGTACTGATATTGCTTGTAGAAAGCTGCAGCAAGATCTTCCCAATTATGAACGTTGGCTCTTTCTAGTTGGTAAAACTAGTCAAGTTAAGTCCCAGACAGACTGTCTTGGAAGAAGTGCACCCATAAGTCTTTATCAGCGGTATGGGGTTGAAATTTCCTTACATATGACCGGAGATGCATCTTGGGGCATGAAACTCCGTCATATTTGGAGAATGTAGGTACTTTGAATTTCGGAGGAATCACAATCCCCGACACTAATCCCAATTCCTTAAAGTCCAAGCCTGACACTTTTTGGATTTCCATCACGCTCAATCGCTCTTCGAGATGTCTGTACTTGTCATCAGCTGGAAGGTATTGTTCCTCAGAGTAGTCTTCTTCTTCCTCTTCCTCTTCTGATTCTGACGGAATAATTGTTTCCTTTTCTTTACCATCTTGGTTGTCTCTTTCATCGGATGTTGTGCAAAGTCCAAAGTCCTTCTTGTCTGCCCATGAAATATTCTTCCCATGTTTAAGACTCCGGTTACCTTCTTTGTTTTCTTTTTCCTTTCTTCGGCCAACAAAGTCTTCAATTCTTCTTGTCCCTTAGCTAGGGTTAAGAGCAACTGTTGAAACTGCGTATTCCGGACTTGGAGATCCTTCACTGTTTGCTCGAGATCCATCTTACTGAAATAAACAGTAGATAGATGAGGAGACTTGTTGCAAAAGACTTGCTTATGTTATGATGCATGATATATGCATATGCAATGTTTTCAAGGATTTTAGAGATTCAGACTTGTTTTAGACAAAAAGGAAACACACGTTATATTAATAAGATAAAGTTTGAGTACATCAATTCCCCTTGGGAAAAATAATACAAAAGCTCTAAGATAGAAAAGTAGTGCGCATCCTCTTTGGTGCAATGTAGGCATTCAGAGTCTGCTCCTCATGAAGTAGCCTAGTAAGTTCCAAAACCTTCTTCTCGCTTGCGTAGAATTGGGCTTCGAAAGTATCTCTCTCCCCTTTGAGTTGTATCCAATCTGTTTGTAGGTCTTCAAGAGATGTGGGCATCTCAGGATGTAGGATAGTGTATGGAACGTCTCCATCTATGATAGGCTTAATGATTACCAGGAGAATGGAGGGGTAAGGCATCATAAGACTCTTTGCGCGAGTTCGTACCCATTTGAGGTAAGGTTCAAGAGGGATGGAATTATTGTGCCCCAAAGTCTTTCTATCCACCTTGTTTAACATCCTCCAAGCTCGGATAAATTTCTGGCGAAGACCTTGATTGTCGTTGTCGTAGTCAAATACCAAACCTTGAATCAGCATCTCGTGCGGGCCATCCCTTCGGGTGTAACCAAAATGCCTTAAGGCTAAGTATGGGTTGTAGGTGATACCTCACCTAATGCCAAGTAAAGGTACATTAAGGAATTCTCCACAACGGTCAACAATGATAACATTCTCTTTGGATCGGGAGCACCAATGAATGTCTGAATGTTTAAGCGTCATCAACCTTTGTGACCACCTCAAACCTTGCTCATTCTTTAACACAAATTGGGGAACATGAGAAATAAACCATCTTGCCAAGAGAGGAGTGCAACACATAAGGACGCCTCTTTTCCTCATTGTGCGAGTGTGAAAAGAGTGTAGGATATCTCCTAGCCATGTAGGCACCGGGTTGCTTGATATGAAGATTTAGATGGCGTTCACATCTATGAGTTGGTCAGGATTTGGAAACAAAACCATTCCATAGATGAGGAGAGCCACAATTTTCTCAAAGGCTTATAGATCCAAGGAATTCCAACAGCTTTGGGCTTTCTCAAACATGAACTTTGCTAAGAAACCTTTGACACCACTCCTTGTTTCCCAATTAGTTGTGACATCAGATGAGTGCAAGTGTAGAGCTTGAGAAATCTCTTCTGGCTTTGGGTCTATTTCCGTACCATTGAAAGGTATTTGATTGAGAATGGGAATCCTTGAGAGTTGGGAGAATTCTTCCAAAGTAGGCACAAGTTGATAGTCGGGAAATGTAAAGCAATGGTGTAAAGGATCAAAGAACTGAAAGAGAACCTTCATCATGTCCTCATCTGCGTTGGAGGTGACCAAGTTGAGTAGGCGACCATGTCTCTCGGTGAATGGAGACTTTTCAGGAATCCTTGAAACTAGCTCCTTAAGTTGTGGAGGGATTCTCACAAGGTTGACTTGAATAGTTTTCATGCGAAGTGAATCCATATCCTACAAAACAAGAACAAAGATGAATCCCAAAATCCTTAAATGGTTAGTGGATGTATATGATGTTCATGATGTCCATGATGTTATGTACAAGTATGTATATACAAACAAAGCAAACAAGTTCTTAGGTTTAGGCTTGCATGAAGTTTTATAGGTAAGTACCCTCTTGAAGTTTAGTTGGCTCAAACCTGTCCTAGTAATAGTAACCGGGTTCTAAGGAGCTCAATATCACTGGCTTGTTTCCTTGGTCGTTGTTTCAGCTCAAGCCTCTTTAATGGAGACCAAAATATCCTAAGAAACCAAACCTCAATGAGTGTAGTATCGAGTATCTATCAACTTCGGACTGCACCAAAGCCGGTCATCTCACTACATCCTAAAGGCCAAGTTGGTCAAGTAAAGGTTCTAGAAGTTCATTAGTGCTTCATGACATCACTCAGCGGCCTCGTATTCTCTTTGATTAACTCAAAGGCTACCGGTACCCACAAATATGTCGCACTAATGTAGCTATTGCTTAGACCATGTCGGTATACCCCGCACAGTTTCCACAACGTATTGCTACTTACCTATAATGTATCCCAAATCTGGGTAGAGGATTCAAACCCAAACAAAGAACCATAATGTAAAGCATACAAGTCAAACAATGTAAGCAATTAAATGTGATCTAATCCCTAAGGTAACCCCACATTTAGAATAGTCCCCAACAGAGTCGCCAGTTCTGTGATACGGTGGGAGAACTGACTTGAGGTTTTGCGTTTTATTGCAAATGTTGCGGTTAGCAAGAGTCGCCACTGACTTTTCTTTTATCCAAAAGGAAAGGTGAAAAATCACAGGAAAGACCTTTGAGATTGTTTCTTGAGTTCGGGGGGTAGATTAAGAAAAGGGAAGGTATTAGCACCCTTTTCATCCATGGTTTTCCATGGGCTCTTAGTTACTTTCTAGATCACTTGATTTTGTTTGAAATTGTGCTTTGTGTGGTTTTTGAAAGTATTTTGTAAAGAGGCCATTTGTTTAGGCAATCTTTGTAATGACTCTCGTTCGTAAGAATGTATACAAAGATGTTTGATCTTTTGAAAATGTTTTCAATTTTGTAAGATGTTTGAAAGTGTGTGTGATTGTTTTGAAAATAGCAAGGATATTTATTTTGAAATGGAACAAGTAATTAAGAGCAATCTACCTACTCAAATGTCTTTCTTGTTCATTTTCTTTTCCTTTGATATTGTTGTCTTACCATTGATTTGGTAAGCAACCCTATCTTTGGATGTAGACGGGACGAGCGTGGGTCATCGTATAGCCATGATTAGCAATATTGCATGGTATCTTAGCATTTTTTGAGGGACTAAGATTATTTTGTAAGGCAACTTTGAATAGCGTCATCGAGAGACTATGATCTTATATTTGTTTGTTTTTACCAAGATACTTTACATGAGTAATATGACCATTTTGTATAAGGCAGCCAAGTGGAGTAACCCTAGGGGTGCTTGTGTGCAAGTGTGTCATTTTCATGCTTGATTTTGTATTGAATTAGTGTGATCTATTTGATTGGTTTTATTCTTTCCATATAAACCCTAATTACTAGCATGTTATGTAAAAGCGATAAATTGCGTAATTTAAAGTTACTACGCTATTACAACATTTTGTGGGAGGGGGTATATAATTTATGAATGGGTATTGCAATAATATAAACCTAATTAATCTATTACAACTAAATTTAATTTATACAATAATTGAAATATACAAGATGAATTAAATATGCAAGAATATGTGTATGCAAAGAAGATTTTTGTTTGGTTTTTTATGTGAAAATTTTTTACCTAAACCTAATGAGAAAAGAAATAAGTAAATCAAAATTAAATTAACTTAAATTAATTAAGAAAATAAATTAATTAAGAAAAGATTCTTTTTGAATAAAACCCTAATTCTACTTGATTAAAAGAAAATAAGTTTTTTAAGAAAAAGTATTTTTGTAACTTTTTTGTCTTGAAAATAATATATGGCATTATGAGATATTTTTGGTCTTTTTTTATATTAAAATAATATAAAATAGGTATAAAGAAAAAATAAATATTAACCTAATTCTAATTTAATTTACAAGGTTATTTAATAAAAATAGATAATACATAACTAAATAAAATATTTTTTGTGAGAAAAATAAAATAAAATAAGCCAAAATATAAATCTATCATTTTTATATTTTTTATGATTTTTAATATTAAGAAAAATATATTTAAGAAAATAAAATGAGAATAAAATAAATAAATAAAATGCTAATGGGCCAGGGGTGTCACAAGTAAACAGGGTGTAAACGTTAGAAAAAAATCCATAGGCCCATGAAACAGAAGCCCAACGCTGCAAGGGACAAAAAAGTGGGAAATGTGAGAAAATATAAAAGGCAGAGCGCTGAGGCTCGAACCCATGACCTCTAGCAATTAGCACGTTATCTTACCACTGGGGTGGCTGTACATCCGTTTATATAAACAAAACCACAAATATATGTTAGAAACTGCTTCCTGAAGGCAACTTCATCTTCAACCTTGAGCCATGGCCGAACCACCTGTATCTTTCTCATTTTTCCATAAAAATGGAAAGTTCAAACCTGAAAGTTGTGGTGTTTCTTCCTACGAATTCAAACATATAACTTATGTAAACTAAAAGTCAAAGATAAAATCTAATTTTACTGGCCCTAATTTGAAACCTAATTTTTGCAGAAATTTCAAATCCAAAATTCTCTATACACAGTTAATATAAATGAAAACTATGAACATGGTTAGCTTTAGAGCAAGGATATCTACATTTTTCTTTCACAAATCAGGACCAAATGATGCTTGTATGAAGATATAGAAGTTTGAGTTTTTACCTCTTGCAGCTGGAATCGTGAATGGAGTTTGAGTAAGTTTTAAGAAGGCCTGAGGATCTGTTTAGCTTGCCTGGACCTTCTTGAGTGTATTCCAACCCTTACTTTGTCCTAAAAGTCCCTGAATCTCTCTACTCAAGTCAACCTGCAAGCTTGATATTTGAAAATGGTGGATGGTGAAGGAGGAGCTACAGTATTGAAACAGGGGCCTGGATCACTTTGATATGATGTATATTAAGTGTTTGGGTGGTTAAAACTCAATACGCACGAGTGAATTTGGAGATGACTATATGAGGTTCAAGACTGTCAAGTTATGGCAGATTCTGAGTTGTAAAGTGTTTGGGAGTGTTTTTGAGTCTTCGCCTTCGTGTCCCAGCTTGAAAATAGTGTGTCTACTTATAATCAAGTGGTCTTAAGTCTTGTAACAACTCAGATTTCAAAAACTCACATGTTTGCTTGGTTACTTGTTTTTGAAGCAAGGCAATCAAGCATGGTTTCAAGGTATATTATCAAGCTTGTAGGGGGGCTGAGACATTTAAACATACTTGTTCTGATTGGGTGGATTGTGTTTGTGCATAAAAAACAAGTGCAAGGCTCATTGCAAGCTGACTTTGCATAAAGCTTGCTTTTCCAAAATGGCAATGTTGCCTTTCTCCCAAAAATGGAATTATTCTTGTACAATGCATTCAATGCTTGGCTTAAAGATTCCAACAGCTGTGAAAACATTTAATTATGGATTAAAAGTCAAGTTAGAAGCCTGCAAATTAGGATTTTTTTTCAGCATGCTTGAGGATTTGATCCAATGTTCTTCAAAAAATGGCTTGAAATCCAAGTGACAAATCACCAACTTCATCTCTTCGATTCTCCTTACTCAAGAATGATCTTAAGGAGTTCTTTGAGATTTTGGAAAGCTTGTAATGTTCTCTACAACTCATCTTTTAATTGCTTTTGAAAATTCCTCTTGGAACCATGTGAAAAAATTCCATGAAGTTAGGTCAAAAATCTGCCTAACTAGGGCAAAATTTCACTAAGTTATTTTTAGTTCATGAGCATGTAGTCACAAAATTATATCTTGAGATCCAAGAATTTTTAGGAGAAATTGTGTGAAGCAAAGTTGTATATTTCATGGATATATATAACTTTCGTGTTGGAAGTTTCCCTTGAATCATCTTGCATCATGGTGAAAATTTGGCTCAAAGTTGAGAAAAAATAAGAAATTTTCTATACTTAGAAAAATTTGTAAGTTAAGAAATTTCAACTTTTCAAAACAAAATCTTAAATCCTTGATTTCTTGATTAAAAAGTTTCATATTTTGACATGTTTTGATGAATTGTGATCTTTGGCATTTGATTTTGACCAAAAAGTCAAAGTTTGACTTTTCAGTATACAGTTGACTTTTGATCAGTTGACTGAAAAATTCATTTGTCAATCCAATGGATTTGTAATGTTTTAAATCATGTTATTAGGTAAAAATGATGCAATTGAACTCTTGAAATCATGCTTCAAACCAATTTATCATTTGTTAGGCCATAAATCAGAAATTGCCCTTCCTCAGTCAAAACCCTAATTTTGACCATTTTGCCCTTTTGATGATTTGATCAAATTTCTTGAGGAATTGTGATCCAAACTTGACCAAATGATACATATGGGTCTAAGATGTTTATGTGGATAAAAAATGATGAAGTTTGACTGTAAATTGGCCATGGTTGACTTTTTCAACAATACAGCTGATTTTTAGGTCAACTGTTCAATTGACTGATCAAAAGTGTGATTCAAGACTTGAAACTTGACATGAGTAATCTTAGGGGTCCATAATGATCCTTGAAAGTCATATGAAGCATTTATAGTCCAAAAATCCATGTGCAAACTCAAACCCTAATTTTGGTCATTAGTATATGAGGAGGTGTCTTGAGCTGGTCAAACCCTAATGCAGTCTTGAGTCAAAGAGATCTTGTGAGAAAATTATTGATAAGTGAGAGGGAAAATTTTGGGGTACAACAACATGCGCATACATATCACATATAGCATAGTCTCATTTATTTTAAGAACATTATCTCACAATGTATTGCATGCATCGCATATAATTAACCTTGTTATCTTTTCAGGAAAAACAATTGTCACCAACAATTCCAGCAGTTATACATGTCATATCTGCAGACAGATAATGGAAAATCAGTTCCCAAAAATCAGACGCGTCAACTATCTTCATCCCAAAGTAGCCCTACTATCCAGGTTCCTTCTCATAGCCCTATTATCCAGGCTTTCATCTCGAAGTAACCCTACTATCTAGGTTCCTTCTCATAGCCCTACTATCCAGGCTTTCATCTCGAAGTAACCCTACTATCCAGGTTTCTTCTCATAGCCCTACTATCCAGGCTTTCATCTCGAAGTAACCCTACTATCCAGGTTCCTTCTCATAGCCCTACTATCCAGGCTTCTATCTCGAAGTAACCCTATTATCCAGGTTCCTTCTCATAGCCCTACTATCCAGGTTCTCATTTCTAAGTAACCCTTCTATCCAGGTTCCTTCTTCCCTATCTCGAGACAATAGTTTACAACACTGTAAGACCTGGATCCGACTAAATACGGTCAATTACATATTCCCCCGGTAAGTCGTTGTGTAGCCTGAATCCTAACCATGATATGCAATGTACTCCCACCTCCTCAACCAGGAGTTAATTTCCCCAGTAGAGTAATGGACAACCGAAGCTCCTATACTCTATCTTCTAAGATGTAATTCAATATTCCCCGACGAAGTCCTCCTCAACGGTAGGTACGGGAATTCTCATAAAGGAATATTTCATGCAACCGATATCTTTTATGGATGGCATCTTTAAGCCCATCTCCGATGATTCTCTATCGAATTCCAAATGGCATTTGTAAGCCCATTCCCAATATCACCAATCAGTAGTACTTCATGCGAGTGCAAATTTCTGGGCACTCCAGTTTCAATCATCTTCCACCTTCAGATCAAGAAAGGCAGACCAGCCAATCTACATCCTCAGGTTTAAGAAGATTGAACAGGGGCAGCTGTTGTACCCCAAAATTTTCCCTCCCATTTTACTCAATATATGTTCATTAAGATCCTCAACTTGTTCAAGGATGCCCAAGAGTTGACCAGACAGACTCTCTCCAAAAGCAATGAACCTCCAACTAGGGTTTCCATTTTAATGAAGATGGGGGAACTCCAAAGGACTCATATTCTCTCCATAGTCCTAATATGTTCTCAAGATCATCCATGCCAAGTTTCATGCCTTGCACAAGAAGTTTGCCCAGTCAACTACTCAGATGCTTGAAAATTAACTATATTAGGTCAAAAGTCAATTGTGGCTCACATACAGTCAAACTTCAAGATTTTTGGCCAACGTCAACATTTTGAAGTGATATTCATCCTTTGATCAAGGGTTGATCATGATTCCCCAAGGAATGCTCCTAATTCATCAAAACTCAAAAGTTGCTAAATTAGGATTTCTCAGGAAAAGTCAACCAAACTTTGACTAGGAAGAGCTTCCTCATACTTTATCAGAAATTTCTCATCCAAGGCTCATTTTGAAGAGAATCCAATTCCCTACAACTCATCTTCAACCCTCAAGTTCAAGAAGTTCACTTATGGAAAGATATGAATTCAGACATTATAGGTCATTCCAAAAAGTCAACAAAAACACCTTCTGGGGCGAAGCTTCTTACATGAACATGGAATATCAAATTGAGATGAGACCAAAAGGGTTATTTAGAGGACATCCTGAGCTTTCTAAAAATCCCAAGAACACCCTCCTAGTCTCAAAATTGAGGAAGATGTGTATTGTCAAGGTTGACCATTTTTGGAAAATTGCATGAAGCCAATATTGACCAAAAATGCATTTTTTTTTCAAATGTGCCCATTTCTTCATGATTAAAACTTGTTCATTCCATGGCCCACGACCTTTGAGTTCACCCTTACATTATTTTATTATTCATATTATTTATTTTGATATTTTATTCAATAGAATGCAAAATTAAATAAAGTGAATAAAAGGAATAATGTAAGATTTGATTTCAAATCTTTTTCTCATCAAAATAATGAGCAAGATGTGCTGGCATAGCAAGGAAAACTCGTGGAGAGAGCAAGATTTTATTTGGTCCAAATATGCAAGAAATAATATTATTTAAAGCAATTATTTTCTCATTGAAAGCAAAGATTTCTTCCAATTTTGTTAACCTAAATTTGATTCACTATATATGCATGCCCACTCAAAAGCACAAAGGAAGGAATACACAACCCTAGGCACTCAGACCAAATTGCAAAAAAATCACTTAAATCGTGAAAATCCAAAGAGCAGGTTCTAGCCTCTTTCAGTCCAACCTAAGCCTCCCATTCACGCCCAGAAGCTCCCAAGAATGTGTACCAGTCTTTTTCCAAGCAATTTCATGCCTAGAAGCATCAAACCAAAACACTCATCGTTGGTATTTTTCTTGAATTCATATTTTTATTTTTATGATGAATTAACTTCCTTCAATGATTGATTTGTGTTCAGGGTAGCCCATTAGACAGGTCCAACGTGAAAAATTTGAGAAAAGAGGCCAGAACAAGATCGTGCCATTTCTAGGGCACGATCTGTGTTCTTCACCATACCTCACAATATAGGCGGTTTCAGGATGAATGAACCCCAGAAATAGATTCAGAAGGTTGATTTAGGGGGGGTAGCTTTGATTATAGGCCTTGATCTTTTGATTTTGCAGATTTCACATTTTTGACATCCTAGAGAAGACGACCGGAGTTTGACTCCGGCGTCCCTCCGACTAGTTGACTCAGACGTAGGGTGGCGTGGCAGGATAGCGTCATGTGATTGGTTGTTTTAAATACCCAGGGGCTCATCTCAGTGCGCGCTTTGACGCATCTTCATAATCCACTTATTTCATATATATATATATATATGTTATTATTCTTGTTTGTATAAACAAATTGATAATTAGCACAGATGGCAAGGGCATGGATATATGAAACCAAAGACTTGGGTTCGATCCCAGGCGTACACATTTTGTTATTTTCTTAACCTTCTATGCAGGATTCAGTGCGTCTCATGCTTAGAGGTCAACCATGCGCCCTCAGATCTCACCCTTGGGATCTGTCTCCATCCAGATCCAAGGTCCCACGCTGGCAAAGTCTATGGTGCACCCTCAGAAGATGGTCTCACTGGAACAGGCGCTAGACTCTGGGCCACCAGCTTTGGGCCTAACACAAATTTGGCAGCCCACCCCCCAGTCTACTCATGACATCAGGCCCAATCCCTTTAATTCTTTTTTCTAATTTCTTTATTTATTTTGTCTTAATTTCTTGTTTTAATTATTTTCACAAAAATCTTTTTTTATTAAATCAGAAAATCACTAAAAAAATTAGATTTAGTTTTTTTTATAAAATATTTAATTGCAATTAATTAATTAGTTTAATTAGGTTAATTTAAATTCCTCTTTTTTTTTGTAATTAAAATTCAATAGAAATTAGGGTTAACTTAAAAGCTTTTTTTATATATTTAAAAGTAAATAGAAATTAGGTTAATTTGGAAGGTTAATTGATTTTCTCAAAGAAATCTGAAAATATCCTTTCTCCATTCCTGTCTCAATTCTTCGCGCGCGTTTTATTTATTTATTTCGAATTATTGTATCTACTTTGGGTTTGTAATAGATTAATTAGGGTTTCGAATTTCCGCATCTTTATTTTCAGTCAAATATTGGTGTATCTGCCCAAAAGCCTTGTAATAGCTAAGACTCTAATTTCTCGCATTTTTTAATTTCCGCAACCATTAAATTGCTAGATG
Organism: Vicia faba; assembly: GCA_948472305.1. Classification (NCBI taxonomy): domain Eukaryota; kingdom Viridiplantae; phylum Streptophyta; class Magnoliopsida; order Fabales; family Fabaceae; genus Vicia; species Vicia faba. Next base: position 66,487 of record CATIWC010000635.1, on the reverse strand, counting down.
TATGGACATTAGGATTGTATGCGAAAGATAAATCCACGATTAAAAAAGTAGATAGTCCTAATTGTGTAAAGATAATTAATTGAAAAATACACTTGCACATGCTCACTCCTAGGGTTTGCCCCACTTGGTTGCCTTAGAAATAATGGTCGTGTCCCTCGAACGTAGGGATACCTTAACAATGACCCGCGATTCAAAGTCATCATAAAGGTCATAGTCCCTACTTGTCCCTCGAGTTGCCTACGAATTGATCTTATGATGATAGTCCCTTCGAAATGCTAAGGTATCTTTACTTGTTACCTTCAGAGACCATTTCGTCCCTTCGAACGTCCCTTAAAGTACCAACGACGGAGCTACCTACTCCTTAATAGTAGGATAGCTCTGTCTAAAGGAAACGAAAACAAACATACTTTTTTCGAGTAGGTAGAAAACTCTTAAGTACTTGCTCAAAACAAAAACTTTTCACACAAACACTTTTCTAAAACAGTTTTCAAAACAACTTTGTCACACTCTTGAAGACAGATACAAGGGTTATCACAGAGTAAACAAAACTTTTTAAAACAAGCATACACAAGAAATGTAAAAAAATGAGCAAGTACCTAAGAGTCCGTGGAGTACCACAGATAGAAAGGGTGCTAACACCTTCCCTTTCCAAAATCTACCCCCCGTATTCAAAAACTCTCGAAAAAAGGTTTTTTCTGTTCTTTTTCCTTTCCTTTGTTGGATGAAATAAAAGTCGATGGCGACTCTTGCTTACCACAACATTTGCAAACAAAAAATGCAAACCAGTAGTAACAGTCGGTTCTGCCACCGTATCACGCATAATATGACAATTTTCGAACATGTGGCGCGCAATCAATTTTTCAAAATTTTCTTTGAGATTTATTGATATGAAAAAGCACTTATAATAAAAGTGATTATAAGGTAATCAACAAGGAAATTTATACTTTAATAATCAAAGAGAAATTCTATACGAATCAATCGATCAAACAACACATTACATATAGAGAGTAAATGAAAGTAAGAGATAGAACATTACAATTTTCCTTTAAATTAAACAAGCTAAACAATTTGTCAAACACTGGGCGTGCAATGAAAGTTTCATAATTTTCCTTTGTTTTGTGTTGATATAAAAAAGCACCTATAATCAAAATTGACTATAAGCAACTCAACACACAATTCAAAACCAAAAAACAGTTTCGAAAAATCCCTACGCATCGATAAATTACTCAATGTTATTTGACAAATCAATGTATGAAGATTAAAGCAAGTAAAGCAATAAAAGAAAAGTGACACACAGATTTATTTAGAAAGTTCACCAATCGTCCTCGATAAGGCTACATCTCCCCCCAATTTCAAATTTAGAATTAGGATAATTGCTTACTCTTACAAGAGAAGTGTTCAAGAGCAATCTTACAAAACCTAATTGTTTGATGTTGATTCAACCCCTTCTCTTCTTTTGATCTTACACAAGACCAAGACCGACAGATGCAACCTATTCTCCTCTTAAGTTACTTCCTTGAAAAGATTTCAAACACACCAAGGTTCCTTGAAAAGATTTCAAACACTCCAAGGGATTTTTCCCTCGAGTAAATCTGATTGCACACTATCAACACAAGGTCACCGATTCTATCATCCAATTCTTGCTACTTCCTTAAAAAGATTTCAAACACTCTAAGGTTCCTTGAAAATATTTCAACACTCCAAGGAATTTTTCACATGGATGATTCCTTCTTGCACGAAAACCCCCAATTCAACAAATGATTTTGAAGGACAAACCCGATGGTTTTTCCCCGATGAAGACTCCTACAAATCTCAACCCAAACCAATTGGAAATCCATAATTCTTCGTATAGATGGCACCCCAATGGAAAATCATCACAATGTAATATTGGTGTGTATGCATAGATTGGAAGGTTGTAGAAGAAGAGGAAGTGTAGTCTAATTTTATGGTATCATCCAGTTGGAATAATGCATGAATGATATATTTATAGTTGGAAACATTTAGGGAAAAATGAAAAATTCAAAATAAAAGAAATTGAAAATTTGACCAAAACAGAAATTTATGTGTCGACACATACATTATAAAGAGAGTGCATGTGTTCACCTGAAGGACTCTATGTGTTGACCTGAACACATCAGAAGGTTCAGGTATTAAAACGTGAGTAAATGTGTCAACCTGAAATATGGATGTGTCGACACATAAAATAAGAATTTCTGCAATTTCAGAAATCTTTCAGTATGTGTCGACCTGTGACTTACAGAAGCTTACAGGTTCAAAAACTGTGTTACATGTGCCGACCTAAAAATCAAATGTGTGGACACATGCAATGCAGAAACTGTTTTTCAACGTATCGGGTCAATTTCAAAGTACTTTTTGATGATTTCTAAGACCTATAATCCAGAGGAGTGTCACAAAATATAAGGATACCGTCATCCATACTGAATTGCTAGATTTTTGAGTTTTGACATCATGCAAAACATCTAATAGTGAAGTTGCAATCCAAACTCCCCCTTTTTCATGATGGAAAAACTTGCGACGAAGCATTTCATGTAGTTATCGAAGGCTCCTCCTGACGTTATGCTTACTATATTCATCTCGCATATTCTTCTCCCCCTTTAACAACATCAAAAAGAAAGAAGGAAAATCGTGAGAAGTATCATATTTCAATACCAATACTAATATATCATACAGAGGTATTTTTGCAAAGAAGAGCATACAATTACATATCCCCATATATATGTAATGATTCAAAAATAATAATAAAATAGATAACAAGCATAAAACATTACCAAACATGTAATGCAATTGTGTGAATATTAATGAATGTGATGCAAGAGAAACCTAGTTAAGTTGCTTCTTTAGCGTCACGATTTTGTAACACAACACAATTAAACTCCCAATACCGCACACGCATGTGCCTAGAATAGTGACAATAACATATCACTACTCAATCCAAAATGAAAAAGTTTCTATTAAACGTGACTCAACTACAACATGAACCGTACATGCAATTAACATGCTCACATTCAAATCAGGCACAAATACAAGAATTAATAATATAAACACATACTTGTACATACAAGAAAAAACTTATACAAATGTGAAATAATTAATACATGAAGTAATTAAAAGTATATACATTGAGAACACATAATGGTTATCAATCAAAATTTTTGGAAATGAACATGCATCGTTTTCATCATTTGAGAACATATCAAGCATTTTTCATCAACTAAACATGTACTAAGAAAATCTTACTTTCAAAGAGAATTTTGGAACAATATTACCTCACTTTTGATGGAATGGAAGTTGCACTCACATAATGTAAATACTCAAACAAAGTGTTAGAGAAAAAGTATAAAAGTGCAAGCATCATAATAAAGAAGGCAACATTAGAGACATTAATAATCCCCAATACCATATGTTTGTTGAAAGACAGTTTGGTTGCAAATATTTTTGTAAAAAAGTTGGCAATTTGATTTTCACTATCAAGATGCACGAGCACAACATCCCTTTTTCAACATGATCGTGAAGGTAATTTCCCACGCATGTGTTGATTTGTTGAGTTACTTTATTTGGAGTCCGGAAGAGTTTTTCAACTCCCCATAAGATTGATTTCAAATACTCCCTGCATAAGCTTAGAGAATTCTTTGACAAGTCACTTGTTAGTAGAATCAAATATGATGTAATGTCAAATGTGTTATGATTGATGTTTAATTAAACTTAAACATGCTTATTTATGCATAAGTGTTTATAAGAAATACATGAAAATATAATGTGATGAAGTCATTTCAAGTATATTATAAATTGATAACTCACTATGATTATCAATTAATAATTATATTGCAAATGAACACTCATAATATGTATACTATACATCAAGTATGTAATGTATATAGAGAAATAAATAGGTAAAAGAGATAACTTACTAACAAAGCAAAAGTCAAATCGTTACTATCTCACCGTAAAATATGACGGAGGATGCACTTGCATTTCACACAGGACTCTCGAAAGAAAGTTGAACCAAATGCAAAGTATGCCACAAAGATTTTAGAATAACACGATCTTACCACTTTTCACTTTGATAAAGTATCCAAAAGTATAACTTGTGATGAGTCCAATAAGGTCATTAATTTGATGATCATTCATTTTGATTTAACTCTCATCATTTATCTTTTCCATGTTAGTTATCTTTCTCCTCCTCATGTTTCACTAATTTGAGTTAATCAATACCTTTTTTGGAGTCATTGAGTATGTCTCTTAAAGATAAACCTACATCATGAAATGAAATACCTTTTCTGAGTATTCTCGGATACAACATCAAAATTAACTTACGTATCTTTTACCAATAAAACAAAATGTATTGTTGCTTTCTAGATCACATAATCCATCATCTTTCCCCATATACAAAAGAATTAGAATATGTTCATATACTTGGAACCACCATGAATGAGAACCCATATTCTCTTTATAGAGTTAAAATAATATTCTTACAAAAACAACAAGACAAACTAGATACTTAATATTCATTGAGTCCTAGGGGGTTAGTGAAACAGTTAGTTGCATTTGGGGAATCATACAACCATAGTGACAGTTTAAAGTTTCACCATCACTAAAATCACTATCGTATACGTGCTCATAATATGAAGACCTTGAACTTGACGCCTTAAGAGCTTTAGGCTTTGTTATTTCCTCCTTATTTGTGTCTTTATCCTTTTTCTTCTTCTCACGCTTTTTCTCATGCTTGTTCAACCAAGTAAGTTCTTGCTCATTTTCTTCAAACTTACAAATCAATGTAATGAGATCAAGTTTTGTAAGATCATTAGCTTCCTTGATCGCGGTGACCTTCTGTTGATAATTCCTAATAAGACATCTCAAAACTTTATTAGTAGCAATTGCATTGGAAATAGGTATACCAAGTGCGTTCAAATAATTAATGAGATTTAATAAATTTTTCTTATCATCATTATTTCATAGTGCTTTCGGCTTAGATGTGACAACGCCATTAGCATTGTTTTGAGTAATAGTTTCACACATATCCTTGTTTTGACTACTTTTTGATGATTCTTAAGACCTATAATACAGTGGAGTGCCACAAGACATAAGGATATCGTCCACCATACTAAAATGATAGCCTTCTGAGTTTTGACATCATACGAAATATCTAATAGTGAAGTTGCACTCACAACACTATGGTTTAAAACCAAAATCAAAATGATCAAACACAAAGGCTAGGAGATGATATCATTAATTCAATTAGTTTCTTCATAGCACCTTGATACAAACGTATCATCAAACCAAAGTACCTAAAATGATCAAATGATCACTTAAAGATAGATTTGAAATGATGAAAGTTCATCAAGCATCAATCTAAACCTAATTGAACAAGAAGAATCAATCATCATCTAATTGATTAAAAATAAAATAAGAAAGAGATGAAGAGAGAGAGAGAGAGAGAGAGAGAGAGAGAGAGAGAGAGAGAGACCAAATTGGGTCACAACATTAGATCAATCTATCATCAATTTCAATTACCTTTCTTGGTGTATCAAAGTGATAAACCCATCAACAACCTAAAGTACCAAAAATGATCCAAATGATCAAAGTACACAATAGATCAAATTTGAATGAGCTAGTGAAATTAAAACAATTGGTAAGATCTAGTGGCCAAAGGTTCAAAACACGCGCAATGCACCAAAATATTCTTCGGTCAGCCAATCACCAGAGTTTGACAAACAGTTTCGTTAAATCACAAAATTACCAACATTTTGATAGTCTCATTGAGGTGAACACAACTTCATGCTTCATTTCCATTTATTGAAACTGAGCATGGAGAATTTTAGAGAAAACTCAGTAAAAATTAAAACACGAAAAGTAAAATTAAATTTTGAAATTAAACAACCGATGCAAGCAGAGTTAGGGGAAAGGATAGGAAAGTAACAAGCTACATTGTGGTTACTTGTTTCAGTTCAAAAGATGATCCGAACTACTTTTTCCAAGTGATGATGGGAGATGGTGAAATAGAGACTTAGTTATCACATTTCAGAAGGTATTAGAGCTTAGTTTTTATTGCTTTAGCTTCAGAAGATGTCGAAGGTGCTAATGGAATCAAGAAATGAAGTTCAAATAGCTTAGAATCTGAAAACGAACTTTGAAAATTTTAGAGAAAAGTGGAGGATCGGGCAGAGTTTTCAAAGGATTTCCAAGTTTGGTTTTGAAGGAAAATGAAACCTCTATTTATAGTCGAGGTAATGCAGCTTCATACGTGTGAAAATTAGTTGCAATACGTGTGATTCTATGTGCAAAACTTGTGATGAAAACTTGGTTGCAAAGTCACTTAAAACACAACATTCCCTTTGCTAATTCGGGTCGTTTTGCATCACTACTCATCACTTAACATAATTTGATGCAAACCACGTGCATTAGGGGTCCCAATTTGAAGTTTTGAGTGATTTCAATTTCAAATCATGTTGAAGTTTCAGCATCCATGTCACTAGGTTCAAGCTTGGTCCAAACAAAAATGGCTTGTGCGTTTCTTGATCTTTATTTTGTCAAATGATCCTCTCATGGCATAGAATACAATGAAAAAAGAATCACTTCCATTAGATAAGTGAGCTTAAAATAAAAAGCTTGAGAAGTTGGGGGTAAAACTACTGAAAACTAAGTCATACATTAAGTCAAACATGTTATGAACTTACTTTGTACAGAAATGGCTTTCAAGATTTGAGGTCCGTAGAGGCATAATTGATGTTTGACCTCTAAATGAAAGTTGTAGAGGACATCAAAAGGGATATTTGAAAATATAACCACCCATAAAAATTGAAAATTGAAGGACTTATGATCTTTGGAATATAGACATGCCATACTTGACTTTTAGGTCAAATTTCATTAAGTCCACAAAATGATCTATAATTGATCTGAAATTTTGGGAAGCTTAAGAACACAATTGGCCTTTATATTGTGAAGAGATGTTGTAGGAGACATAAAAGTTAACCTTTTTTCCCAAAGAACTATTAAAATTTTTTGAAGTATGAAGAAGTTATGATATTTTGACCAAGGCATGCTAAACTTGATTTTTAGGTCAAAACACCTTGAACCAACTTGCAACTTTTGACTTTTCCTTGAGATCCAAAACACATAGATGAACATATGGACTTAAAATGCACGAACTTGAATTTTTATTTGATAAATCTTGACAAAAGCTTGAGGAAACTTGATGGGGGAAGTTATGGAAATAAACACATGAACCTATTTGAAGTGACTTAATAAGCAAGCAACCAAACCTAAACTTTCTTTAGTTGAATGGTGTAAAATGAAGCTTGAGGAGAAAGTAACTTAAGATTATAGGTCATACCTTGATGCATAAGCCCTTGAGAATCAATGATTGACTATCTTTTATCTTGAGGATTCAAAATCCTAACTAGATAATCACACTTGATCTTCTTGATTCAATACCTTACCTTGCAAAATAAATAAAAGAGCAAAGCATATTTTTGTATTTTGGTTAAGACTAGTAAAACATAAAAATGATTAATTATAAAGCAAAAGAAAAAATAAAATGTGTTTGGTGATCTCCCACGTAACAAATTCAAAGATAGAAGAGTTGAGAGACTACTATACTTGTGACTTTGATGAAATGTAAAAGATGTTATAGATGGAATCTTAGAGGTAAAAATTAGAAAATGATAAATAGGCGCAAACGATGTCTCCCTGTGCAAAAGGAGATGAAGATAAAAACTTCTATTTCAATTTATATACTTTCTTTTAACTTTATTGGATCTGAAAATGTTTTGTTTTCTTTCATTGTTATGCAAAGAATATATATTTTCATGGATAAAGAAGAAGACATGACCTAGTATACATAACATTACTTGATTGGATGATGCTCAAAGAATATTGGCCTCTAAAAACAAAGTTGTTTTGGGGTTTTCTCAATTGTTTATTTGTAAGTAAAAGCTATGGGATTGTTATCATATTTTATTAATTTGGTTCCTTTAGTTAAATGTAACAGTTTTTACAATCTTGAACAAGCTTTGTTTCGTAATAGTTTTTACAAGAGAAAATGCTCGAGAAGTCTTTGAAAATCCAAATGGAAAGGAACATGGTGCCCCTGAGGATGAGAGTAGACATTCGGGTGACTTAGGAGATATCAATGTTGGTGATGATGGTATGGCTTTGATTTTTGGTGACAGTCCTGCTTTAAAATGTGCTTCTCATTATAAGTGACTTTCTCTTGATATTCAATGAAGTATGTATCGACTTCATTGGGATGGTTTTCTAGAATCAGGTTGGCTTTTAGGATGTTTGTAGTTCATATTTATTTTTTTCCCTCATGTCCTACGATTCTCCTTACTTCACCACATTTTACGAGTGTTAACAACATCTTTCTTACTCTCAAGGGCTAAAAAATATTTATTGAAACATAACTGACCTCATAATTGGCAGTCTGAGACTTGAAATTAAGTATTGAATATTCTTGTATTAATACAGTTGATAAAACTACTGCATATTTTACATGTCAGAATATATGATTCCATCTTCTAACAGGTAGTTTGAGTCATATATGTCGTCGACAGGGAAATTTAGGCATCTACTTGTTGCGGAGAATGGACAAGTTTTGGTTTTATTGGCAAACTACACACTAAATGAGGGTAAAGGGGGTCTGACAGTATTGGATAACAGGATAGGAAAATGTGCATCCAACTGGGATTTGCATGAAGCTAGAATTAATATATAGTGTAGCTACAACCCTCAAAGCTCTCATATTGTAGCTACCAGTTCCTCTGATGGAACTGTATGTACTTGGGATTTGAGATGTATTGGAGGGTCAAAGCACACAAAAGATCCGTGCAATCAGCCTATTTCTCTCCTTATGGATGCATCCTAGGTATGAAACCTTTATTCCATGTTTCAAATCTTAAAGTGTGCTTACTTTCTAGCATAGCCTATTACTTTTTGTTACTTACTAATTTTACTCAACTTGTTAACTTGATGTTATATTTACTGATGTTGCTCAGCTTGAGAAACAAGGGTTTACATTCTGGCTAGTTTATTTTTAACGGATGGAACAAGAAAACTTTTTGTTATGTGCTTTACATTAAGGCTAATTTATTTTTAAAGGATGGAACAAGTATACTTTGGGTTATGAAAATCATTCATAATATCAGTTTGTTATTATTTCACTAACTTATTGCCAAGTTGTATTTTTTGTATTTATTTCATGACCTGCTATTCTACACTTATTTCAATTGGATTCTTGTGTATTTGTAGCTTTTACATAATCTCGCAAATTTAAAACACTTATGCAAAACTTTTTATTTTAAATTTTCATATTTTTAAAGCATACATTTTATTCATTTTAAATTTTGAAGTTTTCCTTACCTTCTCAATTTTTGTATTTTACTATTTTGTTTATCTTAATTTTGAAGTTTTCCTTAATTTCTCACTCCTTATCAAACCTTGTTTAGCAAGTTTAACTATACCTTTTTCACTGACATGTCTTAATCTCAAATGCTACAATTTAGATTTATCAAGAAGGTCTTGACTAGCTACTGATGCATGACCAATAATAATGGAACTGTCCAAAGTATACAACCCTACATCCCAAAAAGGATTGAACAAAGGGTCCAACAACAACGTTAACCTCCTCGACGAAGTCCAACAAAAAGAACCACCCCTTGTTTCTCCTCAAACAACTCAATCATATGACTCCACAAGCGAGAGCGAAGATGGAGAACATGCTGAAATGGAAAACCAAGTTAATGATGACCAGGGTCAAGAAAAACCAGATAACTCCTCACCCATAATTCCTCAATGTGACGAAACTCAAATGGTCAAAGAAGATGAACACTTGTCCAACCTTGATCTTGAAACTCAGAATGAAGAAGAAATTCAAAAAGATAAGTCTCAGCCATATGCTACAAGCGATCCTCATCAACCTTTTGGGACCATCAAAGATTTTAAGGTCCCTTCGAATACTACTATGACTCCTCTCTCTCAAGAAATATTAGATGGCCTGAAGGCCAACAATCCTACTGGATATTTGAAGGAAATCATTAGTGCAAGGGACAATTCTTATGATAAAGGTACCAATTATTTGACTGCCTCTGGAAGCCAATCCTCTTCTCCGCCTACAAATCAGCTCCTTCGACAAATCAAGGCGAAAGCTTTTGATGTTGATTTACTTGAAGTGTTGGAAAATAACACGCATGCTTGTTATAGTATCAAGGAGTTGGTGAAACATGTAGATATCCTAAAGATTTCCCCAGGGGCTGCAGACATCATCATCAACCTCATATTTTTCTAGATCAAGTTACTGAGACCTCTTGCGTAAGCAAGAAATTTCAACTAACATTGGAAACAAACTGGAAACTCAAGTGGCAGAGTGGGATGCGGAAACCGAATCTAAAAACAAAGTTTAAGAGTTGGAGAAGTCTTTTTCACAGAGCAAACAAGAATTCAAAGATTGTGCCTCCGACATTTTCGCTTGGGAAGAACAAATCAAAACGCTACAAACAAATATCTAGAAAGCCAAGGCCCATCAAGAGAAAATTGCCAAACTTGATCGCAAAGAGCTCTATGAGGAGATCAAGGTGGGAGTACATCATGTTGAGAGGGCACAAAAACTAAGAAACAAAATTGAAACTCTCACTTTGAGCCAGTCCATGATCGAAGGCCGTTTATCAGTGTCTGCTGGGAAGTACAAACGAATGAAGGCTTCACTTCCTGCTGACTTTAAAGCCTAGTAGAATGTTATAGCACTCTTAATTTCTCTTTATAATTTTTTAATTCTCTTAAATTTGTAACGAACAACTGAGCCATTTTTGGAAATCTTTGCATTACCATGTTTGTCTTTTCATTTTGCACTTCGATTATTTTGCTGATATCTTGACTTCCTGAAGTATAGGTTTATATTTTTTTCAAATATTTACCATTTACTCTCAGAAGGTCTTTGATCTTCTTCTAACTCTTCAATCTCATAAGCGTTATTCGAAAAGACTTGAATAACTTGGAATGGACCTTCCCAATTTGGGGACCATTTACCTAATGTTTTATTTTTTCGATCCATAGGTAGGATCATTTTCCAAACTAATTCTCCAACCGAAAAAACTTTAATCTTTACTTTTTTATTATAAGCTTTTTCCACTCCATTCTTCTATCTCCTTAACAATTCTATGGCATTTAACCTTTTTTTGTCTAGATCAACCAGTTCATCTAACATCATGTTCCAATAGGACTTTGATGAAATCTCATATTGTCTATGTATTCTGGTTGATTGGAGACATATTTCGACTGGTAAAATTGTGTCATGCCCATAAGTCAATCGAAAGGACGTAGCATTGATGGCTTCTTTGGGAGACGTTCTACAAGCTCAAAGACTTTGATCTAATGTCTTATGCAAATTCTTTGGCTTTTTTCTCACATATTTATAGATTAGCCCAATCACTACTTTATTTGCTTCTTCGAATTGACCATTTTCCTGAGCATAATAAGGTGTAGATGTTAACAATTTAATTCACACTTCTTTAGCAATATCTCGTATCTTTCGGCCAATGAATATTGACCCTTGATCAGTTGTAATGGTCTGAGGGATCTGTAATGGTCGACACTCACCAAAGGAATAACTTCGATCCATTTAGTATAATAATTAATTCCCACTAAATTGTATCTTTGACCTTTACACGATGTTAGTCGAATCTCGTCAACCAAATCTAAATCCAAACCTCTAAAAGGCCAAGGTTTGATTATTGAGTGTAGTTCGCTTGCAGGCATATGTTGGATGCATGCATGTATCTGGCACTCTTGGAAACCTTTAGCAAACTCAATGCAATTTTTTAGCATTGTTGGCCAGTACATTCCTTGTTGAAACAAGAGTCATTTCATCCAATGGCCAACTTGATGGGCCCCACATGCCCTGCTATGGACATTCGACAGAGCCAAATACGTTGCACTTTCACTAAGACATTTGAGAAAAATCCCTTCATGTGTCTTTTTAAATAACCTGATCCCCATAAGAGTATAACTTAGAGCACAATACCTGATCTTTCACTCTGCAGATGTTGTAGGACTTTCTAAATGATTAACTAGTGGCTTTCTCTAATATGCATCTGTTAAGTTATCAATGGAAATTTTTTCAAATTTCTCATCATCTGCACAACCTAATTTTGTTGTTTCCAAATTTGTTGGGGATAACCTAGTTGCCAATACTCTTCCTCGAACTTTGTTGTACCCCAAAATTTGCCCTCCCATATTCTTCAAGATTTGCAAAGAGCATGCTTCAAAATCTCCCCAAGGGTTGCACAGTTCAAGGGCCTCCTAACAGTCAAAAATTAGGGTTTTGGTTCTGACAAAGAAATTGAAGTTTCCAAGGGTCCAATCAAGTCCCACATGCCTACAAATATGGTCAAGCATCCTCATACCAAGTTTCAAGACTTACAGCATAAAATTGCACAGTCAAAAACCCTAATTGCTCAGCAGTCAACTGCAGGGGCAAAATGGTCATTTGACAGTCAAAAGTTCAAATTTTTGGTTAACATCTCATTTTGAAGCCACAAACATCATTTGATCAATTTTTGATCATGATTCTCAAAGCATGGCTCAAAAAGTCTCAAGATGCAAAAGTTTCCATATTTGGACAGTTGAAAAAGTCAACTGTAACTTGACCAAGGCATAACTTCCACATGGATTATCAGAAAAATTCCATCCAAAGCTCATTTTGAATAGAAATACATTTCCTACAACTCCTCTTCACACTCCAAGTCCAAGAAATGCTCTCACAAAAAGTTATCAATTTCAACATTATAGGTCATTTTCAAAAGTCAACAAAAAGGGACTTTAAGTCAAAGACCATAACTTGATATTGGTAAATCAAAATGACATGGGACCAAAGACATTGGTTAGAGGACTTCAAGACCTTTCCAAAATGTCCAAGAACATGATCAAAGATTAAAAATTGAGCAAGATATGCCTTGTGGAAGTTGGGAAATGTTTGGGAATTTGGAAAAGTCAACTTTACTTCAAATGCCTCAAATTTGCTAATGGGCCACATTTTCTTCCAAGATTCATCATCCAAAGGCCATGCACGACCATTTGGCCCAAGGGGAGTTATTTCATCATTTTTATTATTTATTTGAATTTTTAATCACCATTAATTCATTTAATAAAATAAAATATGGGAAAAATACTCATCCATGCTTTTCAAATCTTTTTATGCATAGAATACCTTCAAGATTTCGTGCGCTATCTGATATGGAAAGAATCAAGGTGATTTGGACATGATTCGTATTAAAACACATGGAAAAAGATTGAAAAAATATGCCATTAAAATCCAATATTTGATTCATGATTGCATTGATCTTTTGACTCAAGATTTAACCCTAATCCATCACATACATAAGCCAGAAGCTAGACCTAATGGAGAGGACCGGAAAAACTGCGCTCAAGCCATAAACAAACTTTGTATTTTTTAAGGAAAATTCCAAAACTGCTTTCCTAATTTCAGCGTGTTTCAGAGCAAAACAACAATCCCATTACATTCCTGAGGCATCAAGGAACGTTTCTGGATCCAAAACACTGCTTCTAACGCCAAGAAACGGTAGAACCATGTCACACTTTTCATGAAAATATGCATAATCGTGTTTCAATTTCTAGGCATTTTTCATACCATTTAATTGTTGTTTTACACTAATCTAATCATGCTGAATCTAACCATGTATTTTAATTGAGTTTTTGTGCATTGTATGAGAAATCACCATTGAAGCTTTCTAGGTTTTCAGAGGTCACGAATTGGGGTTTCTTTATTCTGGGAAAATTGAGACATGAGACCCACGCCATTAGAACCAGAAGATCATGACCAATTGATTCCATACCTCGCGCCTAATTTATATAGCCATACGGGCTATTCGCTATTTTTGAAAAGACTGCATTTTGGGGGGGTTTAAAACCCCCGCTACTTCTTTTTATTGCAGGGACAAACGAAGAAGAAGATCAGGTGGCAAGCTATGGTTGGACAATTTGAATTCAGCGCGCGTTTTTTGTTTTTAGGCCACTAACACCAATTTTCTCTTATATTATTTATGCTTTATTTTATATACAATGCGTTGAAGCAGCTCAGTTGGTGGAATGTTGTGTTGGCAAGCTTTGGGACCTGGGTTCGATTCCCAGGTCCCTTCCTCTCTCCATATTATTTTTCTGACCATGCTTGCATGCAGCGTTCTCTCTAGGGGTCCATCATACACCTACCATCCAGGCTTGCCACTTGGCCAATAATCTCAATCCAATGGTCCAGATCCAAAGCCTATGGTATGCATCAGTCAAACGCGCCACTCATGTCCCAGGAAAGTCAACTGAAGGCCTTAGAACATTGGGCCTAACTGCTGGCCATATACCTCCAAACTGGGGTCAACACCCCCAAGAGTTTGCAACTCTTTTCTTTTTTTCTATTTTTCCATTATTTGTGTTAATTCAATTATTTCCTTTTAATTCTTTAAATTAATATTTTTCATAAAACATAAAAATAATAAAAAAAATCAGAAAGTCACAAAATAAAATATATTTTATTTAATTATTTATTTTTGTAAATAAATCTTATTAATTAATTTAGCTTTTTAAATCTAGATTTAATTCAAATATTTTTCTTAATAAACTAAAAAAGTGTAGAATTAGGGTTTAAAGTATTTTTTTATTCTTTTTCTTTTCTCTCACCATAATTAATTATTAAATATTATTTTTGTAAATAAAACTTGCCATTAATTAATTAGGTTAACTTTAGGTTTAATTTTCACATTTTTTTATATAAATTAAAAATAGCTAGAACTAGGTTTTAATTCCAATTTAAATCTCATAAAAAATCCATAAATACAAAAACTCAAAAGATAATTCCTTTTCTCATTTAATTCAATTAATTGCATAATTTTAATTCAATTTCTTCAAAAGGGTCCAACGCCCTCGCATTCCCGATTCTAATTCTCTTCGCATTTTTATTTCTTTTTGTGAATATTCATGTAATTCTCCCAAAGCCATGTAATAGCTTAATAGGACATTTATCTTTTTCGCATCTTTATTTTTATTTCAAATCGGGTCCTGGATTAAATTTGGCGATATGGACCCGCGCCTTTGTAATAGCGTAGGACCTTTCAATTCCCGCAACTTTTAACTGTTAATAAATTTGCATGCAAGAATGAATGTCAAAATAAAAAGCAACGTGTAGCTCACCAATACATGACAAGACAAAAATATCTGAAAATGACACACAAATCACACACCACCCCTAGGGTACGCCTCACTGTTGCCTTGCCCCTCGAAAGGTGATCGTCGAGTAGAGGACGTTTTAGTAAGTCCTCATGATCCAGGAACCTGGCATGAGGGTAGCTTCTAAGGTGTCTTCCTATTGCTCCGGTGATCACCATGTCCCGAACCTTCGAATTGACCCGAATACCTCCAACGGTGGTGTTACCTACCTCTCAATGGTGGGATGGCACTACTTTAAAGGACATCTACACAGACGAATTCCTTAGGGTAGGTAGACGACTCTAGATACTTGCTCTAATTTCAAAACAAAAATCAAAAATACTTTTCACACCGACACCTCTTCAAAAAGCTTTCGAAAGCAACTTTTCAAACACTCTTGAGGACCGATACAAGAGTCGAACTGAAATTTTCAAAGAAATTTTTTAAAACCCACAGTTGAAAAGCAAACAAACCATTTTTGAAAACACAATGAGCAAGTACCTAAGAGCCCATGGATAACCATGGATAGAAAGGGTGCTAACACCTTCCCTTTCTATAATCTACCTCCCGAACCGAGAGCAATCTCTATAAGGAATTTTTCTATGCTTTTGTCCTTTCCATTTGGAGAAAATAAAAGACGGTGGCGACTCTTGCTTCCGCGACATTTCGCGAACCAGCGTTAAACAGTCAGTTCCAGATCCACCGATCACAGAACTGGCGACTCTGCTGGGGAAACTTTTAAAGTGAGGTGTACCTTAGGACTAGTTCATAACTGTGTTTTCAATTGTATTGATTTGCTTGCTTTAAATTGTGGGACTGTCTTGGGAGTTCTATAGATCCTAGCCCGGATCTGGGGATACCTTCTTAGAAAGTAGCAACAAGGCTGTGAGGGAACTGTGTGGGGTATACCGACATGGTTGAAACAGTCTGCTATGTTGATGTGGCACTTTGGTGTGTACCGGTAACCCTTGAGTTCAGTCAAAGAGAGTACGGGGCCTCCGCGTGGTGTCGTGAAGCATCAACAGACCTTAGGAACCTTAATTGAACTATCTTGGCCTCTTTAGGGTAGTGAGATAACTGACTTTGGTGCAGTCCGAAGTTGGTTGATACTCGATACTACACTCAATTGAGGGTTGCTTTCCTGGAATATTTCGGTCGCCAGTTTAGTGGCTAAATCGAAACGATGAACAATGAAAGCAATCCCGTGATATTGGGACCCTTAGAACCCGGTTACTTCTAATAGGACAGGTTGAGCCCACCAACTTCAAGAGGGTACTACCCAGCCCCCATGCTGGCCTAAACCCTAAGGGCTTGTCTTGTGTGACTTGTGTGCCTTACATGTTTTCCTTTGTAAATATTTGTGGTGTGTTTAATCATAGCATCATGACATCATCCAGCATCACATGCATTAACTAACCATTTCAGGGGTTCGAATTTTCATCTTTGTTCTTGTTTTGTAGAACATGGAAATTGTTCGCATAAAGACAATTCAAATCAGCCTTGTAAGGATCCTTCCTCAGCTTAAGGAGCTTATATCCAGGATTCCCGAGAGCTCTTCATTCAGTGAAAGACATGGAAGACTCATCAGCTTGGTCAATACCAACATTGAGGAAGATATGATAAAGGTCATGTTCCAATTCTTTGACCCTCTGCATCACTGTTTCACCTTCTTGGATTATCAGCTGGTACCTACATTGGAGGAGTTCTCCCGGCTCCTGAAGATCCCTATCCTTGATCAACTGCCCTACAACAGTACGGAAAAGGAACCCAAACTTGAAGAGATTGCTAAAGCCTTACACCTACAATCATCTGACCTCAAGGGACATTGGGAAGTTAGAAGTGGCATCAAAGGGTTCTTAGCCAGGTTTCTGTTTGAAAAGGCCCATGAATGTTGGAACTCCCTTGACTTACAAGCTTTCGAAGAAGTTATGGCCCTCCTTGTCTATGGTTTGGTGTTGTTCCCTAACCCAGATCAGCTTATAGATATCAGTGCTATCCAGATCTTCATGTCCAGGAATCCTATACCTACGTTGCTGGGGGACATCCTTCACTCATGTTACACTCGAACCATGAGAAAAAGAGGTGTCCTTATGCGTTGCACTCCTCTCCTGGGAAGGTGGTTTATTTCGCACCTTCCACAATCAGTTTTGAAGAATGAGCGGGGTTTGAGATGGTCACAACGGTTGATGACTCTTACACATACAGATATACATTGGTGCCCTCGGTCCAGAGAGGATGTCACTATCATTGATCGTTGCGGGGAGTACCCTAATGTTCCTTTACTTGGAATCAGAGGAGGTATCACTTACAACCCATGCCTAGCTTGGAGACAGTTTGGTTACGCTCGGAGGGATGGCCCTCATGACATGTTAATCCCTGACATAGTTTTTGACTTCGACAACGATGCACAAGGACTTCGCCAGAGATTTATCAGAGCCTGGAGGATGCCAAGTAGGATAGACAGTAAGACACTGGGGCACAGGAACTCCATCCCGTTGGAACCTTATCTCAAGTGGGTACGCGCCCGCTCCCAGAAGTTAGTAATGCCTTATCCTCATGTGCTCCCTGTAATCAAAGAGCCAGTCTTGGAAGGAGAAGTGTCCTACACTATTCAACATCCTGACATGCCCACGTCCTGGGAAGAGATGCAGAAAAGCTGGATCCAGTTTAAGGAAGAACGGAATTCTCTCGAGACCAGTCTACATGCTAGCGAAAGGAAGGTCTTGGAACTCACCCGCCTACTGCACGAGGAAAGGAATCTCAACACTTACATAGCTCCAAAGAGGATGCGTAGTGTCTTTTGGGATTGATTTGCTTTTGTATTATTCTGCCCATGAGGCTTTGATGTACTGAACAATTGTTTCCTTAATAATAACGTGTGTTCCTTTTTTTTGGCTACAACAAATTTGAACTTTCGAACCCTTGAATGCATTGCATAAACATATATCATTCATCATGTGCATAGCAGGTTTTCTTCTTTTCAGGTTGCTTACTGTTCTTCGCTGTTTATTTCAGCATCATGAATCCCGACTCATCATCAACCGAGATGTCCATCAAGGCTCTTCAGGCGCAGAATGCGCAATTTCAGGAACTAATCATGGGTTTGGCTCAGGGCCAAGAAGAGCTGAAGACTCTGCTCCTGAAGAAGGAGAAGAAGAAGAAGAAGAGAACTGTTCTTTTCAACTCGGGCCGAAGGTTTGGCAACACTCTGCAGAATGAAGAGGCTGGTTCTTCTGTAGGCAAGGGCAGTCCCCAGGGGGGAAAGGCTTCAAGTCCAGTAGTCTCTGACAACGAGACTGACTTCAATGAGGAACAGTATCCTCTGGCTGAAGACAGATACAAGCAGTTGGAAGATAGACTGAATGCTATGGAGATCCAACAAGTGCCTGGGCTGGATTTCGGAGACTTGGGCTTATCTACTGTTGTGATTATTCCTCACAAGTTCAAAGCACCATCCTTTACCAAATATGACGGGGCGTCTTGTCCCAAGCTACACCTCAGGTCTTATGTGCAGAAGATTCAACCGTACTCAGTGGACAAGAACTTGTGGATCCACTTCTTCCAGGAGAGTCTTTCAGGGACTCATCTCGAATGGTTCTATCAGCTGGATGGGACCAAAGTTCGTAACTGGGAGGAGTTGGCTACTGCTTTTTATAAGCAGTATCAATATAATGCCGACCTTGCCCCTACACGTACCCAACTCCAGGGTATGTCGCTAGGTTCAAGCGAAGGTTTTAAAGAGTACGCACAAAAGTGGAGGGATCTGGCTGGCAGGGTGCAGCCTCCGTTAACTGACTGGGAGTTGGTAGACATGTTCTTGGGGACCCTATCTGGGCCATTTTTCAACCATCTTATCGGTAACTCATCTGCAGGGTTCACTGATCTTATTCTGACTGGAGAGAGAATAGAGGCTGGGATGAAGTCTGGTAAAATTCAGAAGGGTGCATCTGCAAGCTCTGAGAAGAAGCCCTTTAAGAAGGAGGCCAGTGCTGTATATGGGTCTAGAAGACAAGAGAAACCTGAGCGCCGCCAATCTGTCAACGCGGTGATGATTGCTAAGCTTGCTGCCGCTCCTCGGAAAACCAATCCTCAAAGGGCTGAAAGACCCAGGAGAGAGTTTACCCGTTTGAGTATGACTCTATCGCAAATCCTGCCGCAGTTTCTATCCACCAACTTAGTGACTGTCAGGGAGGCCCCGAAAGTTGGGAATACTGCCTCTCCGAAATACAATCCAAATGCCCGATGTGCTTATCACTCCGATAGCCCGGGGCATTCCACTGATGACTGTTGGGCCTTAAGGAACAAAGTGCAAGATCTTATTGATGCCAAGGAGGTACAGTTTGAGGCACCTGAGAAGCCCAACGTGGTGATTGCTCCCATGCCTAACCATGGAGTAAATGCTATCGGGGAGGATGATGAAGTGGATGAAGCTGAGTTTGACAGCTGGATTTACCCGGCAACCGACAGTGAACCTAGCAATTGGATTGCAAAGGACAACCTACTTGTTTCTCTTATTACTGAGTAATGAACTCCTTTGTTTTGGTTACTTGTAATAAACAATTAAAACTCTATGGCCCGGTGTCTTACCCGAGGCACCGTTGGCTTCATTTGTGAGGGCATATAAATTGTCATTTCATATATCATGAATAAAGACCTTGGACGTTTTCTCGCATTTCAAATCTTATGCTCCTTTCCTTTCTTTCCTTTCTTTATATATTGCAAAACAGTTGTATTTACACACACTCACTCATACAGGTTTCAATCCACTCTGGATCTTACTGGTAACGACTCTGCTACTGCCAGTTATGACTTCGAAAATCCGATCAACTTAGCCGAAGACGAAGGTGAAGATGATTGTGAAGTGCCTGGAGAGCTCGCAAGACTGTTACTCCAGGAAGAGAGGGCAATTCAACCACACGAAGAGCCAGTGGAAACAATAAATCTGGGTACGGAGACGGACAGGAAGGAGGTAAAGATTGGTGCCAACTTAGAGCTCAGCGTGAAGCAACGGTTGACTCAGATGCTACATGATTATATGGAGATCTTTGCCTGGTCCTACGAAGACATGCCCGGGTTGGATACCGACATTGTGGTCCATCACTTGCCTACCAAGTAAGACTGCCCTCCGGTCAAGCAAAAGGTCCACCGTATGCGTCCAGAGATGTCTGAGAAGATCAAAGCCAAGGTTATGAAACAGTTTGATGCCGGTTTTCTTGCAGTGACTTCTTACCCTCAGTGGGTTGCTAATGTGGTGCCGGTACCAAAGAAAGATGGTAAAGTCAGAATGTGTGTCGATTACAGGGATCTGAACAGGGCCAGCCCCAAAGATGACTTCCCCCTACCTCATATTGATGTCATGGTTGACAATACGGCTCAGCACAAGGTGTTCTCTTTCATGGATGGTTTTTCAGGCTATAATCAGATCAAGATGGCACCTGAAGACATGGAAAAGACTACATTTGTTACTCAGTGGGGCACCTTCTGCTACAAGGTCATGCCTTTTGGAATGAAAAACATTGGGGCAACCTACCAACGTGCCATGGTTGCTTTATTTCATGACATGATCCATCATGAGATAGAAGTGTATGTTGACGACATGATCGCAAGGTCCCAGACTGAGGAAGAACACCTAGATCATCTGCAGAAATTGTTTGACCGTCTGAAGTTGTACAAGCTGAGGTTGAACCCGAACAAGTGCACCTTCGGGGTAAGATCTGGAAAGTTGCTAGGCTTCGTTGTAAGTGATAAGGGTATTCAAGTGGACCCTGCCAAGGTTAAAGCCATTCAAGAGATGTCAGTTCCTAAGACAGAAAAAGAGGTCAGAGGCTTTTTAGGACGCCTGAATTACATTGCTCGGTTCATCTCACACCTAACTGCTACCTATGAACCAATCTTCAAGCTGCTGAAGAAAGATCAGGTGGTACGTTGGAATGATGAATGTCAGGCTGCTTTTGACAGAATCAAGGAGTATCTCCAAGAACCACCCATCCTTATGCCACCGGTTGAAGGGAGACCTCTAATATTATACCTGATAGTACTTGACAACTCAATGGGGTGTGTGCTGGGGCAGCATGACGAGTCTGGCCGAAAAGAGCATGCCATTTATTACCTTAGCAAAAAGTTTACCGACTGTGAGACCCGATACTCACTGCTTGAGAAAACTTGCTGCGCTTTGGTATGGGCTGCTCGCCGGCTGAGACAGTATATGCTGACTCACACTACCCTGCTGATCTCAAAAATGGATCCTATAAAGTACATATTTGAAAAGCATGCTCTGTCTGGGAGAATAGAAAGATGGCAAATGATCTTGACAGAATACGACATCCAGTACATGACTCAGAAAGTCATCAAGGGAAGTGTATTGGCAGACCACTTGGCACATCAGGCAATAGACGACTATCAGTCAATGAACTTCGAGTTTCCGGACGAGAGCATCATGATTGTGACTGATTGTGAAGTACCTGGACCGGATGAAGGACCTGAGGAAGGATCCCGATGATCTATGCACTTTGACGGAGCCTCCAACGCTTTGGGTAATGGCATTGGCGCCGTGATCATATCTCCTAAGGGCACTCATACTCCACTCACCACCCGGCTATGTTTCAACTGTACCAACAACATGGTGGAGTATGAGGCGTGCATCATGGGTCTTCAAGCTGCGATCGACTTAAGGATCAAGTTTCTGAGTGTCTTCGGAGATTCCGCTCTCGTGATCAATCAGATCAAAGGAGAGTGGGATACGAAACATCCGAATCTTATTCCTTACAAGGAATGTGTGTTAACTTTGATCCCCCACTTCACAAAGATAACCTTTGAACATTTCCCAAGAGAGGAGAATCAGTTGGCGGACGCGTTAGCTACGATGTCTTCTATGTTCAAGGTCAAATGGGACAATGAGGCTCCCCGGATCATCATCTGGAAACTGGACGAACCGGCATACTGTTGTGATCTTGAAACTGAATTGGTGACTAAGAAGCCTTGGTACCATGAGGTGAAGAGATACTTGGAAGCTCAGGAATACCCCGAAGGTGCATCTGTCAACGATAAGAAGTTTTTGAGAAGGTTCGCAGCGAAGTTCTTCCTTAGCAACGGCATCCTGTATAAGCGAAACCATGATTCAACCTTACTGCGTTGTGTAGACAAGACAGAAGCAGAAAGGATTATGGAAGAGCTACATGAAGGGACATTCGGAACACATTCCAGTGGACACACTATGGCAAAGAAGATCCTTCGGGCAGGGTATTTCTGGTCCACAATGGAAGCTGACTGCTACCAACATTCTCGGACATGCCATAAGTGCCAGATTTATGCAGACAAGGTGCATGTTCCTCCAGTTCCTCTGAATGTTCTGACTGCACCATGGCCTTTTGCAATGTGGGGCATAGATATGATCGATGAGATTAAACCTACGGCATCCAATGGGCATCGCTTCATCCTGGTAGCGATTGATTACTTCACGAAGTGGGTTGAAGCAGCTTCCTACGCTACGGTAACCAAGACGGTTGTGGCACAGTTCATTCGGCATAATCTGATTTGTCGATACGGTGTCCCTGAAAGAATTATTACAGACAACGGTACCAATCTTAATAACAAAATGATCACTGAGCTCTGCGAGCAGTTTAAGATACAGCACCACAACTCTTCTCCGTACAGACCGAAGATGAATGGGGCTGTAGAAGCAGCAAATAAAAATATCAAGAAAATCGTGCAGAAGATGACAGTGACTTATAAAGATTGGCACGAGATGTTACCGTTCGCTCTACATGGGTACCATACCTCAGCCAGGACGTCAACCGGGGCAACTCCTTTCTCCTTGGTTTACGGTATGGAGGCAGTCTTACCGATCGAAGTGCAGATACCCTCTCTCCGGATAATGAAGGATGCAAATCTGAACGAAGATGATTGGATCCAGACACGACTTGATCAGCTAAACCTTATTGATGAAAAAAGACTTGCTGCTATTTTTCATGGTCAGACGTATCAGAAACGAATGATCAGGGCATTTAACAAAAAGGTCAGACCACAAGAATATCAAGTTGGGGATCTGGTAATCAAGCGAATCATCCTCCCTCAGAGTGATCCAAGGGGCAAATGGACCCCTACGTACGAAGGGCCATTTGTGGTTAAACATGTGTTCTCAGGAGGAGCCATGATTCTAACTACCATGGATGGTGACGACCTTCCTCACCCCGCCAATGCAGACATAGTAAAAAGATACTACGCATGAAAAAGACCCGCTAGGTTGACATACCTAGGCAAAAATTAGGGCTTCCCGGCGAACCAAAAGGGTTCGGGCAAAATGAAGGGATGAAATGAAAAAAATCTGTACACCCGGCAAGTCGAAAACCTGAAAAGGAGGCTTGGGCAAAAATGGGTATCCCGGTGGACTGAAAACCCGAAAGGGCGGTCCAGGCAAAAGTTAGGGATAAAGCGTAATACTATGTCTCATCAGATCACTTTGCATCCAGAATCCGGTATCAGCATCAGGTTCAGACGGCATTGATCAATCAGCTTCATCTCCAACTAAGGTCATCAAGTGATGAGACGCTCGGAGATATAACGGCAATAACAGAGTTGAAACCCAGTGGATCATTCATTTCACACAGCTGTTTTATTTTCCTTTATACAAATTTGTATAAACTATTTTGTTCGGCGGCGTTCTCTTACTAGGACGTCAGCCTCTTGTACATAAACGCCTATTTTACAGGCAAATTCAAAATCAATACAAAAATCTACTTTTCAGTTAAAATTGCCAATTGTTGGTTTTTCCTTCTTCTGTTTTGTTTTGCGAAGAACGTCCAAGGTTCAATTTGTGATATATGCATTGAAAATAATTTGCTAACTCATGAATAAATTGCATACGAAACAAGGGATCAATTACAGGTAACATTAGAAACAGGGGCAATAAAGAGTTATATAAGCAATCTAATTGTTCCGTCCGCCAAGGTACCAAGGTAAGTTCAGCTAAAGAACGTAACCAGACATCTTAACTCCCCAGAGAGTGCGTCAGCAAGTCAGTACGCTCCCCCCAAGCAAAGCTATTATCAGCCTTAAGGAAGTTGGGTATCCTCCAGCAGATCTCAACATTCCCCAGCAATATACATGCATTCTTAACAAGTATCCCCGGCAGTCTTGGTCTAAAGATTGTTCCCCGGCGGTATATCATACATTCAATGGAGTTACTTCCAGTACAGTTCAAAATTTCCCAGGAGAGTCTAATCCAGTTTCCCCAGGAAAGTTGGAATCCATCTCCCCTAGCAGTAAGCTTATCCCCAGTAGATTCTGGAAGCTTATCCCCGCAGAGCACGAACGCGTCCCCCGGCTTTATTCAAAGAGTTATTTCCCTACCAAGATATAACTGGGTTATCCTCAGCCAAAAGCCACGGAAAGATCGTCCCCGACAAAGCCTTCTTATCCCCAGCGAAGTCTATCAACACTTCTAACATAACAATGGTATCCCCAGCGAAGTTACCATCAACACTTCAGCAAAATACCTCTCTCCCCACAGGGTATTGTTTCCCAGCAAGATCGTTAGAGTACTTTTCTCCCCGCAGAATATTCCATTCGCCAAGTTTATTCCCAAACGGAGTTATCTTCTCCTACCGGTATTCTTGCAACTATCATCCCCAACGGAAGCAAAGATATATTCTTCAACATTAGCCCAGGAGTGACTTCTCGGCACCCGTCAAGGATTTATTTTCCTAAGACGAAAGCACACATTCATAAACATCGCACTTCCATACATTATAGCATGCATATATGCATCATATCTTACAAATCTCATTCATGTCGAGAACATCATTGCTTGGTCCATATCATGCATTGCATATGACTGACCTTTACCTTTCAGGAAAGATCCAGTTAAGTTCTCAGCTATATCTCAAGACTTTAGTCTGGTTCAGTTAAATCGATCCTAAAGATTTTCCTGATTCTTATCCAGTCGAAGGCCTTCTCTGGTTCAGTCAGATCGACCCTAAGATCTCCCTGTTTCTTATCCAGTTGAAGATATCAAGACCTAGACCGGTTCAGTTAAATCGACCCTAAGATTTTTCTGTTTCTTATCCAGTCAAAGGCCTTCTCTGGTTCAGTCAGATCGACCCTAAGATCTCCCTGTTTCTTATCCAGTTTGAAGATTTCAAGACCTAGACCGGTTCAGTTAAATCGACCCTAAGATTTTTCTGTTTCTTATCCAGTCAAAGGCCTTCTCTGGTTCAGTCAGATCGACCCTAAGATCTCTCTGTTTCTTATCCAGTTGAAGATTTCAAGACCTTGACCGGTTCAGTTAAATCGACCCTAAGATTTTCCTGTTTCTTATCCAGTCAAAGGCTTTCTCTAGTCCAGTTAAATCGACCCCTAAAATATTTTCCTGATGAAGACTCAGTAGAAGACATCCAAGATTCTCTCAGCGTTACTGTTGAGGTTGAAGTCGCCTATGATTCTCTCAGCGTTACTGTTGAGGTTGAAGTAACCTATGATTCTCTCAGCGTTACTGTTGAGGTAGTAATCGTCCCCTGATTCTCTCAGCGTTACTGTTGAGGTTGAAGTCGCCCAAGATTCTCTCATCGTTACTGTTGAGGTTGAAGTCGCCTATGATTCTCTCCCCGTTACTGTGGAGGTAGTAATCGTTCAAGGTTCTCTCGGCGTTCCTGTTGAGGTAGTAATCGTCCAAAGTTCTCTCACCATCCCGTTGAGGTAGTAACCATCCCTGGTTCATTCATCACCTTTTGAAGCTCCAGATTCAATTCCTGTAACCAGTCAGGGCACGTCTACAAAGAGTTTGAAGACCAGCTCCTGTAACAGGTCAGGTACTCATTTTCTTTTCAGGTACGCAAGTTCTCGCTAAGGAATCTCTTATGCGATCGACATCCAGATGGCATCTATAAGCCCATCCACCTATCCATAACCTCTCAACATGGCATCTATAAGCCCATCATCCTATCCATCAATCTCCAAATGGCATCTGTAAGCCCATTCCCCACATCACACTACTATGTGAGCGCAAATTTCTGGGCACTCTAGTGTTCAATCATCTTCCACCTTCGGATTACGAAAGGCACGTCAGCCAATCTGCATCCTCAGGTCTAAGAAGATTGAACAGGGGCAACTGTTGTACCCCAAAATTTTCCCTCCCATATTCTTCAAGATTTGCAAAGAGCATGCTTCAAAATCTCCCCAAGGGTTGCACAGTTCAAGGGCCTCCTAACAGTCAAAAATTAGGGTTTTGGTTCTGACAAAGAAATTGAAGTTTCCAAGGGTCCAATCAAGTCCCACATGCCTACAAATATGGTCAAGCATCCTCATACCAAGTTTCAAGACTTACAGCACAAAATTGCACAGTCAAAAACCCTAATTGCTCAGCAGTCAACTGCATGGGCAAAATGGTCATTTGACAGTCAAAAGTTCAAATTTTTGGTCAACATCTCATTTTGAAGCCACAAACATCATTTGATCAATTTTTGATCATGATTCTCAAAGCATGGCTCAAAAAGTCTCAAGATGCAAAAGTTTCCATATTTGGACAGTTGAAAAAGTCAACTGTAACTTGACCAAGGCATAACTTCCACATGGATTATCAGAAAAATTCCATCCAAAGCTCATTTTGAAGAGAAAGACATTTCCTACAACTCCTCTTCACACTCCAAGTCCAAGAAATGCTCTCACAAAAAGTTATCAATTTCAACATTATAGGTCATTTTCAAAAGTCAACAAAAAGGGACTTTAAGTCAAAGACCATAACTTGATATTGGTAAATCAAAATGACATGGGACCAAAGACATTGGTTAGAGGACTTCAATACCTTTCCAAAATGTCCAAGAACATGATCAAAGCTTAAAAATTGAGCAAGATATGCCTTGTGGAAGTTGGGAAATTTTTGGGAATTTGGAAAAGTCAACTTTACTTCAAATGCCTCAAATTTGCTAATGGGCCACATTTTCTTCCAAGATTCATCATCCAAAGGCCATGCACGACCATTTGGCCCAAGGGGAGTTATTTCATCATTTTTATTATTTATTTGAATTTTTAATCACCATTAATTCATTTAATAAAATAAAATATGGGAAAAATACTCATCCATGCTTTTCAAATCTTTTTATGCATAGAATACCTTCAAGATTTCGTGCACTATCTGATATGGAAAGAATCAAGGTGATTTGGACATGATTGGTATCAAAACACATGGAAAAAGATTGAAAAAATATGCCATTAAAATCCAATATTTGATTCATGATTGCATTGATCTTTTGACTCAAGATTTAACCCTAATCCATCACATACATAAGCCAGAAGCTAGACCTAATGGAGAGGACCGGAAAAACTGCGCTCAAGCCATAAACAAACTTTGTATTTTTTGAAGAAAATTCCAAAACTGCTTTCCTAATTTCAGCGTGTTTCAGAGCAAAACAACAATCCCATTACATTCCTGAGGCATCAAGGAACGTTTCTGGATCCAAAACACTGCTTCTAACGCCAAGAAACGGTAGAACCATGTCACACTTTTCATGAAAATATGCATAATCGTGTTTCAATTTCTAGGCATTTTTCATACCATTTAATTGTTGTTTTACACTAATCTAATCATGCTGAAGCTAACCATGTATTTTAATTGACTTTTTGTGCATTGTATGAGAAATCACCATTGAAGCTTTCTAGGTTTTCAGAGGTCACAAATTGGGGTTTCTTTATTCTGGGAAAATTGAGACATGAGACCCACGCCATTAGAACCAGAAGATCATGACCAATTGATTCCATACCTCGCGCCTAATTTATATAGCCATACGGGCTATTCGCTATTTTTGAAAAGACTGCATTTTGGGGGATTTAAAACCCCCGCTACTTCTTTTTATTGCAGGGACAAACGAAGAAGAAGATCAGGTGGCAAGCTATGGTTGGACAATTTGAATTCAGCGCGCGTTTTTTGTTTTTAGGCCACTAACACCAATTTTCTCTTATATTATTTATGCTTTATTTTATATACAATGCGTTGAAGCAGCTCAGTTGGTGGAATGTTGTGTTGGTAAGCTTTGGGACCTGGGTTCGATTCCCAGGTCCCTTCCTCTCTCCATATTATTTTTCTGACCATGCTTGCATGCAGCGTTCTCTCCAGGGGTCCATCATACACCCACCATCCAGGCTTGCCACTTGGCCAATAATCTCAATCCAATGGTCCAGATCCAAAGCCTATGGTATGCATCAGTCAAACGCGCCACTCATGTCCCAGGAAAGTCAACTGAACGCCCTCGCATTCCTGATTCTAATTCTCTTCGCATTTTTATTTCTTTTTGTGAATATTCATGTAATTCTCCCAAAGCCATGTAATAGCTTAATAGGACATTTATCTTTTTCGCATCTTTATTTTTATTTCAAATCGGGTCCTGGATTAAATTTGGTGATGTGGACCCGCGCCTTTGTAATAGCGTAGGACCTTTCAATTCCCGCAACTTTTAACTGTTAATAAATTTGCATGCAAGAATGAATGTCAAAATAAAAAGCAACGCGTAGCTCACCAATACATGACAAGACAAAAATATCTGAAAACGACACACAAATCACACACCACCCCTAGGGTACGCCTCACTGTTGCCTTGCCCCTCGAAAGGTGATCGTCGAGTAGAGGACGTTTTAGTAAGTCCTCATGATCCAAGAACCTGGCATGAGGGTAGCTTCTAAGGTGTCTTCCTATTGCTCCGGTGATCACCATGTCCCGAACCTTCGAATTGACCCGAATACCTCCAACGGTGGTGTTACCTACCTCTCAATGGTGGGATGGCACTACTTTAAAGGACATCTACACAGACGAATTCCTTAGGGTAGGTAGACGACTCTAGATACTTGCTCTAATTTCAAAACAAAAATCAAAAATACTTTTCACACCGACACCTCTTCAAAAAGCTTTCGAAAGCAACTTTTCAAACACTCTTGAGGACCGATACAAGAGTCGAACTGAAATTTTCAAAGAAATTTTTTAAAACCCACAGTTGAAAAGCAAACAAACCATTTTTGAAAACACAATGAGCAAGTACCTAAGAGCCCATGGATAACCATGGATAGAAAGGGTGCTAACACCTTCCCTTTCTATAATCTACCTCCCGAACCGAGAGCAATCTCTATAAGGAATTTTTCTGTGCTTTTGTCCTTTCCATTTGGAGAAAATAAAAGACGGTGGCGACTCTTGCTTCCGCGACATTTCGCGAACCAGCGTTAAACAGTCAGTTCCAGATCCACCGATCACAAACTTCAATTAGGTCTTTTAACTTCTCCTTAGACACCTTATATCTAGATGCAGTTTGAGCCAAGTCGTTAGCCTCTAGATTCTTGAGGTGAGGGATGTTCTTGATGTTTACATACTCGAACCTTCGTATCAATCTATTTGCTATGAAGAAGTACATGATCATATTTTCCTTGAGATACTTGTACTTCCTAGTTATTTGCTTGACAACCAATTCAGAGTCACCTCTTATTTCGACTGTAGTTATCCCCAATTCCAACAAGATTTCAAGGCTAACTAATAGAGCTCCATATTCAGCTTTATTGTTCGAGCGGGGACCATCAATTTTATACTTGAATTTTGTTGGAATTATGTTAGGAGAAATAACTAAGACTCCAATCCCAAATCTTTCTTTATGACTAGAACCATCGAAGTATTACCTCCAAGGTTCAAGTTCAACGAAGTCTTGAGGAGTTTTAACCATGGTATGGTCGATAATGAAATCTGCAACTACTTTCCCTTTCATAGCCTTTAGAGGAATGTAAGTTAAGGGATACTCAGTTAGAGAAAATGCCCATTTCCCAATTGGACTATGAAAAATTGGTTTAGAAAGCATATGTTTAATTATATTAAAGTGAGACGAAACATAAAATTAAATTGGCTTTATATAATGCTTTAATTTTGTACAAGATAAGTACAAACAAAGGCACAACTTTTCAACCAAAGTATACCTAGTTTTTGCATCATTAAGGACTCGACTAAGGTAATAAATGGCTCTTTCAATACCATTATCATCTTCTTGAGCAAGCATGCTCCCTATTGTGACATCAGACGCAAAAATATACAATCTCATATTCTTATTTCTACAAGGAGGTGACAATATTGGGGGTGAACAAGGTAGTGAAATTCAGGTATACAGATCATAAATGTCCTAAAACATGTTGAGACATTGATCTCTGTAAAATAACTCATGGACAGAATACAACAGATTGATACAAAACTTATCAGTTCAAAATCATAACAGATGTTACAACATCTTATACGACATGTTAATCAATCAAGATAAAAACTAAACAAAACATAAAGAAAAAAACACATAGATATCATGATGCAGTTCAGTGTACAACAACACCTACTATGGGGGCTACTAAGTCAGGAAGGAAGTCCACTATTAGCAGTATTAGTTCAAAGCTAAATTCCCCTATTTACAACTTCTCGCCTAATCCCTATCCAATGCAACTTCTACCTAGATTCTCCCTAAATATGAGAAATCGACATCTCACTTCCTAAATCACTTCAGTGATATTTGTATCAATTACAACCAGTTCAGTCAAGACTCTTGACTAACAAACATACTTGGATTTTCTTCAAAGCTTCATCCAAGATCAATATGCATTATATACTTAAAAGCTTAAGAATAAACAATAGAACCTTACAAATCAAGGAACGGTCTTACTCTTTTATCAACATGATATTAGAGAGGCTTACACGTACCAACTCTCCTAGAGATTGGCTTACAGACTCAACCCAAATAATCGAAACTTTGCATCTTTGGATGGTACCTTTTCTAGGTTAAAAACCTTATAATTATAACCATTTTCCCAACTAGACTTGGGCTTCAAATCACAGCTTATCAGCTGCTACAAATATGTAGAAACTTCTCCATAAAGATAGGTCTTCAATCACGACTTTCCTAATTTATCTCCATAATTAGAAAGTCAATATTCTTCTTGATTTCAGTTTGAATCTTCCAGACCTATAAATCAGCAGCACATAGGATAGCATAATATTTCAGAATATTCTACACGTGAAATATATCAATTAAATCCAATTGTCCAGTTGGTCACATATGTGATGTCGAATGGCTCTTCATAGGACATATTTATTCAACATGTTTCTTCTGATGAAAGATCTTTTTAGTTTAAAACTCCTGATTTCTTCATCTTGAACATA
This sequence comes from Vicia faba, assembly GCA_948472305.1. Lineage (NCBI taxonomy): Eukaryota > Viridiplantae > Streptophyta > Magnoliopsida > Fabales > Fabaceae > Vicia > Vicia faba. Next base: position 35,103 of record CATIWC010000635.1, on the reverse strand, counting down.
TCATATGATTACCAAATATTTCCAAAATGATCCATATTTGTAATCCACTCATAAAATCCAAACATCCAGTTATACCAGACAAGATGTTGAATGATCATAGCGAGACATCTTGTTCGACATCCAGTTTTACAAAAATAGTCAAACGTTTAGAGTTCAAGTCTTTGGAGCTTTCAGATAATCTTTGATCTTGTTGAAGGCCTCTTGTTGCACTAGCCCCCATTCGAGCCCTTCCTCTTTCAGATGAAGAAGAGGTGAAAAAGCTTGAGTCTTTCCACTTAGATTCAAGATAAACCTTCTTAAGAAATTAATTCTCCCTAGCAAAGAATGTAATTCCTTCTTGGTTGATGGTGTTTTCGCTTCCATGATGGCCTTTGTCTTATTTTGATTTATTTCTATCCCTTTTTTGTGGACCACAAAACTCAGAAAATCCCTTGCTTGCACACAAAAAGCACATTTAAGAGGATTCATTTTCAGACTATGTTTTCTCATCCTTTCGAAGGATTTTCGAAGATAGTCTAAGTGACTTATCCCTAATACAAACTTAACAACAATGTCATCAATATAAATCTGCATGAAAGTTTCAATGAAGTCATGGAAAATAAAATTAATTGGCATTTGATAGGTTGCCCCAACATTTTTTAGGCCAAAGGGCGTGACCACCCATTCGTAGGTACCTAGGGCACCTGGACAACAAAATGCCATTTTGGGTACATCTTTGTCAGCAATGAAGATTTGATTATACTCTAAATACCCATTAAGCATACTAAGGTATTCGAAACCTGCGATTGAATCAACATCATTTCTGCCACTGGCATAGAGTATTCATCCTTTGGGGTTGCAACATTCAAATCTGTAAATTCAATGCAAACCCACAAAGTCCCATTCTTTTTAATTATAGGAGCTAGGTTAGTAATCCATTTGATGTACCTTGTGGTGCAGATGAACTTGCATTTGAGAAGCCTTTCGATTTCCTCCTTAATCTTCGATAGGATCTCTGGTGTAAAGCACCTTGAGGTTTGCTTGATTGGCTTCTTCCCAGGCTTGATAGGTAACTTCAACTCCACCAATTCCCTGCTTAATCCAGACATTACTTTGTAATCCCATGCGAAGCAGTCTTTAAACTCTTTTAATAACTAGATTACTTTGACTTTGAGTTCTGGGATGATGTTAGCGCTGATATAAGTTGGCATTTTTTCTTCTCCATTACCCAAGTCGATTTCTTCTAAGGGGTCATGTGCCAGTATCTTGACATTGGTTGCCATCGGATCCTTTTCGAAGCCTAAAGGCTCATCATCATAAATGGTGTTGAGCCTTTGGTTTATTGTGTCGATGTGTGAGCTATCAGGTGGCTCTGGTTTGAAGTCCACACCAGGTCCCTCCAGATGAATTGGTGTCTCTTTGGCTTCGACAACCATGTATCTCACTTCAGCCTCTAAGGCCTCTTTTAGTTTGTTTCCAGCTTTGTAAGCCAAAATCTTTTCCAAGAAATTAGACTCGAACATGGCTATTATCTTCATCCCCCCAGCCAGTGGGTCGGAGTCCAGATACCCCTTCGACATCATCCTTCTCTCCCATGATCTCTTTATCCCATTGGAACCCATGGGTTGGATGTAGGTTAAGGAAATAAAGGGCTTTGTTTGATGGTGAATATGAATGACTTGTAGAGCTGCAAGGTCCTATATTTGCCTGATTTCTATCGAAGTGACGCCTATCCACATGATTTACTTCAATTATGAAGTAACTTTGATCGGCTTTGATGTTCTCCACTATTTCGTCTTCCCTCTAGATTAAGATTCTCTGGTGGAGTGAAGATGGCATTGCTCCAATTCCATGAATCCACTCCTTTCCTAGGAGAAAATTGTAGTTGGCCTCGAGGCTATAACCATAAACATAGTGGTCCTAGTGATGGTTCCAACTATTAGGTTAACCTTGATGACTCTCATAACCTGGATGACTTCCAAGGTATATCCAATTTTCTCTTCATAGTTCGACAAGACCGTGCTATGAGGTTTTAGGTTTCTGTCGCACATGCCTATTCACTTTAGTATGAACTGTGGCATTAAGTTTAATGTCGCTTCTCCATCCACCAGTATCTTGTTGACTCATGTATTTTCCATTTTCCCCCTTATAAATAAAGGCTTCAAATGGTTCTTCATCCCTTTTTCATACCTTTTGAAGAATTCATTATGCTCTTCGACTGCCCCTATTCATTGCATAGTAGCACACTAGCTTGTGTTTGGCCATTTCTGCTTCATCTATTTCTTCAGTCTCCCCGACTTTTGTTACCTTATCATTATCGTAAGGCAACACTGAAACAATATTGAAGTTAATATTTAGGGATGACTCAGAGCCCAAATTAAAGTCATCAGTTATCATTGGAGGTGTGAAAAACACAAGAAATGGGGGTTTGAATTGGGTTTTTAAAACAAAATTATTCTTTTAAAAATACTCCCTTTTAAGTTAAAATGATTTTTCCTTCACTCTTGATAATAACACTAAGTAAGAACAGGAAGTAAAGAACAATGTATGTTTATACTAGTTCACTTGAAAATTATCAAGCTAGTCTAGTCCACCCGCCAAGGTGATTTTGCCTCACTCAATTGAGGACTTAATTCACTATAACCAAACTGATTACAATTTTCACAAGCTACCCGCAAGTGACTAACAACCTCTAAGACTCACAAGCCCTATACTTCTTAAGGATCCAGACCTACCCGGTCCCTTAAGGAATATCAACTAATAATCAATCTGATTATTACAATGCACAAGCTACCCACAAGTGACTAACAACTTCTAAAACTCGCAAGCTCTATACTTCTTAAGGCTACAAACCTACCCGGTCCTTTAAGGAATGTCAAAAAATAGTTTGAATACAATTTTTGTTTACAAGAGAATTGCTTCTAAAAAGTTGAGTATGTAAACTATCTTATGAACAATGACTTAAGAATGTGAAAGCAATGAACAACGTTTTCGCGTGTAGTTTGTCGCTTTCTTTCTTAGTCTTCAAGCCTTTATATAGCCATTAACATAATGTATCCATTGAGGGATACTCTTGGAATTTTCAGAAACATTGACAGCTTGAACAGTAACGTGAGGGACAAGATCGTGCGACGCATCCGTCCTTTCAAGGTAGTGGAATGAAACGTTGATTGTACCATGTACTATTTTTACCATGTTAACGTTATCTTCTTTCCTTCTTCACTTCAGAGGCTTCTGCGAGCATGAGCTTAGAAGCGAAAACATAACATCAGGTCATCATAACTTCAAATCTTCAAAGTCTTCAGAAATGTGTATTTAGAGTCTTCAGCACTTGGTTATGAAAACCTTTTCTTGTAACCTTGGGTCTTTAGAATCTTTAGACCTTCTGTCTTTTAGAGTCTTCAGCACTTGGTATTCAGAACCCTTATCTTTATAACTTCGTTAATAGAAACACAAGCTTTCAGAATCTGGACTTCAATAGAAACTTTGTCTTTAGATCTTCTAACTTTGTTTCTTTGGAACATGTTGTCTTTAGAAGCTTGAGTCTTCAGCATCTGTACATAAGTAGATACTTTTGTCTTCAGATCTTTTGACTGGTTTCTTTTAGACAAATATTTGAGTTTACACTTCAGAGTCTTCTAGAATGTCTTGCTACTGTTCAACAGAACTTGTGTAGCATAGAAGCGAAATCAATTCTTTACTAATGTCTTGGCCACGCCATCCATCAGAAGCAGAACATGTTTGTTAAGTACTCAACAATAACAAACATTAGTACGACAAAATTGTTCATACAATCATACTCATTTGTTATCATCAAAACTCATAGATAATATTGCAGAACTAAATCTTGTTCTTACAAGCATATCCTCATCATCAAGAGTCTGCTCTGGTATTTTCCCCTTAGATTTCTCCCCTTTTGGAGAGAAAATATTTCTCCCCACTGGCATTTCGTCTTTGACCCTATTGGTGGATTGAGGCTGGTTGATACTTGATTCTGCCATATCTGCCTCAGCTTCTTCCTTGTCTATTTTCTCCTTTCTCTGGAATCTCCTCCACTAAGACCTTGACATGAGATTTTTCCCCTTGTAATTCTCATATTTGTACGTATGTTGTTTAGAAATTTGGAAGTCCCTTTGATAAGAAATCTAAGAGCCCCTTCCAAACTCAAAGCTTTATCACTTTTCCTGTCTTGGGCCTCTATTTTCTACGGGCTTCACCCACTTGTTTGTTGGGGCGTCTATAGTTGGTTTGAATGAAGATCGCTTATTTTCCCTGAAGTTTTATCCTCTTGGTTATTGGTTCCTAGGGATTCCCCTCTTTCCAAACATAAATGTTTCCCCAGCATCCCTCTAGTTCCCTTTCTGACTGGCAATTCAGACTCTCTCTAAATTCTCAGCAGCTTTTCTGTCGTACATGGAACTGCACCTGGGACACATTAATTCCTTAGAGTTTTTCTTCTGGTAGCGAAGAAGAAATTTGAGCAGATTCTCATTGTTCTTGGGATAAGCCAAATTCATTTGGTCTTCTTCCCCCTGCATGCTTTCTTCGTTAGCATCCATGCTCGCTTACCCACTTAGTTCTACCATGTTGACTTCGACATTAGGACCATCAGTGATCCTAATCCTTTGCAACTTAAGTCTGAGACCTTCATTATCCTCTATTACTTCGACACTTTAGTTGAAACCCTTATAGTTTCATTCTTGGTGTTCTCAGCATCGAGGCCCTCAACAACCTCGATCATGTTGATATTCTCTGGCTCGGTGTAGTGGGTGTCAGCCACTTGCAGGGGGTCTAAATCGACCTTCATTTGAACTTTTTCTTCTCACCAAACTTTAGTCTTTCATCCCTGATAGCATTTTGCACCAAATCCCTGAAAAGAAAACATTGTGAGATTTTACGGCCTAAGAAATTATGATACTCGTAAAATCCTTTTTTCTTTCGATGTTCTAACCGAGGAATTTTAGCGCAAGGCGACACTATCATTTGGCCATCTTTGAATAATAAATCGAAGATCTCGTCACACTTCGTGACATCGAAGGTGTATGTTCTCTTCAGGAACTTGTGATTTTTTTCTTGTTCGGCAGGATTCTTCCCATTCAGAGGAGCAAAGACTTTGCATGAATAAGGTAGCCCTTATTTCAATTCGGCTAAATCTATTTTGTTTTCGTCAAAGCCTATAGGTTCACTGTAAGCCTCTAGTTCATCCTCATCCATTTCGACATATGGTACCTTTTCTCTTCTATTATTTTTACTAGCCCTAGACTTTTCAACTTTTAAACATCTGATCTATCAAACTATGTCTGCCAACTGGGCCATGTCTCTTAAATACTGGGTATTTAACTTCTTTCTAATGGAATAGTCTAAACCACCCGCGGCCATTTCGACTAGTTCATGTTCTGTAAAACATTTTGCTTTCAACAAATGAAACCTATTGAGATAATCATATATCGTCTCACTAAACTTACGTTTGATGCTAGCCAATTATTTCAAACTTATCTTCGACTGACCCATATAAAACTGCTCAAGGAATAACCATTTCAAGCGAGTCCAATCATGGATAGAGTTCGTAGGAAGGGTGGTGAACCAAGTAAAGGTATTTTTGGTAAAGGAACTAGGAAAAATTTTATCCTCAGGTTTTCATTATTTGCAATGTCCTTAGCTTCGGTCAGGTACCTGGCTATATGTTTAACGGTAGATTCACTGGTATCACCAGAGAATTTTGTGAACTTTGGGACTTTCCATCCCCTAGGTAATCCAGTTTGTAAAATATATTCAGATAAAAAGGAAGTATGAGTCAGCCTTCGAAGGCCTATTTTTACCCCATTTCGCGCCATTATCCTTTCGACCATCGCTTCCAGATTATTTTCTCCTACAAATTCATCTTGTCAAATACAATGAATGACTTCGTTTGCATCTTAGTTTTGATGAACCATCTCCACCCTTGAGGCTTGTCCCTCCCTTGGTATTGCTTGTTCGACCCTATGTTGTTCGACTCTTTTCCCCTGGTTAACTTTTCCAACATTTGGCGCAACTAGTTGGGCTTGGATAATTGTTGGGTCTTCTTTGAAAACCACTCCTTGGTTTTCTCTTAGCCACTCTCGACGGGGATGTCAAACTGGGGCTTAAGAGGCCCCGAAGAAATCTGCAATTCAAGCCATCTACGCTGCCAATTGTTGATTCGTCTGGGCATTCTATTGATTAGTTTGGATAGCGCTTTGGATCAAAGGATTAAATATTATGCCCATTTATTGGGCTAGTACACCAACCATTTCATGGATGCTATCATCCATTTATTATCTAAATGCCGTCGTAGAATTTGTTGTAATCGTAGGGGGTTGGATATTTGGACTCATGTTGTTAATGTCTGATCCTGATCCATGTAATGGTGAGAATGTAAACATTCATGGATCAGGGAATGTTGATGTGATATTATGCAAACTTGCCATTACTGACGTTGGCATGCCATAAATTTGTTCGCAACCATCCATTAGCATTGTAAATCCAGAGACAAAATTTCTGAAATTATTTGTCCCTGGTGGTCTTAGGGTCCCTGGTTGACCCTGTGTTAGCACTAGGGAGAGAACAGGTCCACTATGAGCATTCATCGGTATTACCACCATACTCAATGGGATGGGTATTTATTCGGTTACAGATATTGCAATTGTATTTCCCCCTGTTGAAGAAGGGGGTTGCTCTCCATTATTGTTTGGTGGATTGACCATTCTTCTAACGTACTTCCTTTTGGATCTTGCTTCGCTAGTTATGGCTATTCTACCACTTTGTAATCTCATGCAACAATGTTTAAAAAAAGTTTGTTATAAAAAATAAAATTTCCTAAAAGTAGACATTGGGTCCTACTGGACATGTCAATTTGTTTACTGTGAAATTTAGTAAACAATCTCTAGTCTTATAAATTCTAATGATTCAGGTTACTTACAGGATCGATTAGATTGATCCTAGGACAATAATGTATAATTTTGAAATTTTTTTATAGGTTTTTTTGGATTACGATCTTTTCAGCAATAAGAGTAAGTTTGAACATAAGTGGCTAAGAAAACAAAGATAACGAAGCATGTAAAGGACAAGAAATTAAAGGTTTCGACTAAAAATATAAAGAAATTGTAAATGACTTTTAAACGTAAATTTGCATTGAATGGTAAAAAGTGGTGTTTCAAACGTACATTTTCAAAAAACTCGTTTCTCGATTAACTTTGATATTTTGAGTGAACAAAGTAGTTTGTACAATAATTGAACACACATAAATCTAAACTAAATGCTCATGTTTATACTAATTCTATACGAACGGTATTCTCATAAGAAGAGGACACGTTCTCACTTGCATGCGTTCTATCCTTCACAGGCTTCCACGCGTCTCTTTTCAAAAAGAATAGATAAGTGCCAAAATTCAAATATTTCCTGCCTTATTTCAAATTCTATCGAACCCGCTTAAAACATATTTCAAATGCTAAGTTTTGAATTCGTATTAATTCGTTAAACTCTGGTCAAAAAGACTATCATTTTCCTCTATCGAAGCATTTCGATTTCTTTTAAAAAAAACTTTAATGTCTTCAATTAATCTTTGAGCGTCGAAGTTCCAACTAACAACTTATATACAAAGTATACATAAATATTATTCAATTAGACCATACACATTTGTCACTCAACTAAAATATCATATATTAAGTCAAAATGATGGTAAGTATCTCACCACTATACATGATTTGTTATAAAATAACTAAACATCATTGTTCACAAAATACAAATTATAATATAAATTATTAAAATATAAAGAAAAAGACAATTATTGGATATATCTAACCCCTTTAGTTCCTTCTTTTCCAAATGTACTACAATGCATGTCATGCCTCAAATATCATAGCATGTACATGGTTCGTCCCAAGAGTTCCTTCCTTAAACCATCCTCTCTCTATACATGCTCTTCTATTGTTCACAACACGGTGACAGATTAGAAACACATCAACGAGATGGTTCGCTCTAGCCTGCTGCTCTTTTAATATCTCTTGATGAGCTGATATAGGTGGATCTCCCTATGTATCTAGTATCATGTAAGAATGTGACACTCTATAAAAACATTAAAAATATAATCGTTTATCACACCCCATGGACGAGGAGTTGGCACACTTCATACAATCTCTAGGAGCAAATGATCATAGAACACCTCAAATATCCTATCAACATCTCTGCGGAGGACAATGGAGGAGCAAACACGGTTGGAGCTCTAGGAATATCCTGCATATACCCGAACTGCCACATCACTGTCCTAAGTAAATATGGATATACCAATTGTAACCCATAAGCTAGTCAGACAAAGTAGAAGGATAACACATCTAAGGGGAGTGTTTGACGGTGATCGGCACATGTCATGAAACAAATATCATTTTTTGCAATATGGTCAAGGTAAACTCAGAACGACTCGATTGCTTGATTCTCTCTGAGTGAGATGATGGTGCAAGCATGTGGCAAAGTCTCAAAGTAGTCTTTTGTACCTGTCCAGACAGAGAGACATAGAAAGTGTTGGTTAAGTCATGCTTGAAAATGGTTTAGATGAAATATTAGTAATAGAGTAGCATAAATATTATGAAATATTAGTAACAGTAAATGTGAAAAATATTACAATTAATAGACAGTTGTTTCCCTTCATATATCTAGTCTTTTATAAACAAGCTTCGCCTAACATGGAGTAGATGTAAACCAAAAAAGAGGTCCCTCCAATTATACTCATGAATCTTCTCCAAGTCAATTAAGTATCTAAGATAGATGACATTGTCATAGGTTATACTTTTGTCCACATATATGGATGAGTCAACCAAAACCATGAGATATGCCCTCATTGTACATCATTTATGATACACAACTCACACATCATCACTATCAGTGTCCATTGTCGCGTGTAGGTGGTCACTATACAACATCTCTAGTAATGAAAATTTGGCATGACATCCTCTGGTGTCTTATATATCCTTTTGGGCATCACCTAGATTATCTCTCAAATAGGTCATCATTATATCTAGTGTCACATGTCTACTAATATTTGAGTAGTCAGTGTGATGACGACGCCTCTGCATACCATTTATCCACGAAAGCAGACAATAAACCATCATTAATATAACCATACCAGTTTTGAAAAAACCTTGCACCTAAGATAGAATCATGACATCCTAAAACTATCGTTCATCACCCTACGACAAATTTTAAATGTTCCTACCATGGTGGATACATTTCAACGTATCACAGTGTTGTAAAAAATAAATACAACATCGTCAAAAAATTTAAATCTTATAACACAGATGTTGAAAAGAACAATTACAGATTTATGTTACCTCTCCATTCCACGTGTGCCTAACAATATGGTTTGGATACAAATAAAGTAGTGAAGAGTCTGAGGGACCGCCTGAAAAAACATCAGAAACGACAACAGAAGGTTCAACAACATGGACTTCTTGGGCTTTTAGGGCACCATTGGAGGACACATGTCTTCTGGAAGATGGTGTCGGAGATAGGTGAACTCGAGAAGACTATATTTCTGCATCAAATGAAGTAGCGCCAACGATAGGATGCGAGGGTCTAGCTTTTTTCCTTCAAACGAAAGCATGTTGGATCACTTTACATGCCTTAATCCTTCTAGGTTATTATAGGATAAAAGAAAGAAAATTGTATTGTAATCAATGAAGTCAAATTCAAAGGATAAAATAGATAAAAGCAAACAAACTATGCATAATAAGTAAATTTGAATTTTGTTATTCAGACTCAGGGTCTGAATTCCAATATTCGAACTAGACAAAACCAGAGAAGTTGAAACGCAGAAACAAAATATTGCAAGCCCTATGCTCTAAACTTGAAAAAAATGTAAATGCATGCATCACAAATCAATATATTATGCTTTTAACTACAATCTAATGTACCATAAACAACCTATTTAGGTAAAGCATGCATCACCAATAGAAAAAAAATAAAGAAATGAGAAATTTATCAAGTTGTGAGAAAGTTTGAAAAATGAGAAATTTCAATTGAATGGAGTTGAATAAAGGTTGAGTGATGTCCAAAGCTTGAATACAATGAAGTAGAAATAGTGAGAAAACTTAAAAATGATGGAAATGAAATTTGCTCACGGGCTCTGTTTTGCGTTCTGAGTAACTTTCGGAAATGAAGAAGGAAAAGGTAAAGATATGGCACGAGTATTTCAGTATTGTTTTAGTCTGGCTCTGATATATGCGTGTGGTGTGGTGAGGGAGTGCCCGAATTTCAATCTCCAAATTTCTTTTAGCCTTTACATCTTCCATTTAGTGTGTTTTTTGCATTTTGAATGTGTCCAAATAATTAAATTCAAAACTTATGGACATTATTGAAGTTTCACCATAGTGAATGAACTACGCATAGGGTGGAAAGAGCAATTCCCCTTTGAGAATGGGCAGTTGAAAACCTTTGTGAAGTGTGACATTGGTTAAAGCTAATGTTGAGGAAGGGCCCTAATCATGAATTTGATGAAATCACACAATTCCACTTCTTAAAATGGCTTACATCAGCAACATAAACTCTTGTTGGATGCAATGCACTCTCATGGGGGAAAAAAATACCCAATTCCTCACATAAAATTGCTCTTAGATGCTATGAAAATTTGAAGAACTATTCTTGCCACTAATAAACTTTGTTAAATTTCGCAACAAAAATCTTGAGAGATTTTGAATGTTGTGTGTTTGCTTTCTGTCACAAAAACGTTAATTCAAAGGAACTTTGGCTGTGGTTCCTTTTAGAAAAGTCAATTTATTTTATCATACATGTGCCGATTTAATTTCTGATATGAGTCTTTTTTTTTTATTTAACTTTGTCTTGTCATCAAAAGAATATTGTGAAAGTTGAGCATCATTATCATATAAACTACTTGAATAATATCACAAAATCTATGAAGCTAGAAAATCCATTCCATAAAGCTATGAAAATCCTTTGGAAGAGACTTTGTGGAAGATAGTAAATTGTTAACATTGAAATTTATGATCCAGTCAATGAGAACAATTAAAGATGAACTCATGCTGGTGATGTCCAATTAGGAAATTAAGCATTTCTAATATTCTATATAGGCATGATTAACAAGCCCATAGGAACATGTATTGGGAACTCGAACTCAGACTCAGTCAAGCTTTTACATTGCTAGTAAAGTCAGTACAGGTCTGACAGCTGCAATCTGAAAAACGGCAGATGTCACATCCAAAGCACACACAAGAAGTGCAACCTTTGCACGTTGGAGACCGACCGCATCCTCGGTAAACTCTTCGACTTCCCCGTTCTTCTTCATCGTCACATGATATCCTGAAAAACTTACTATTTTTAATAGGCTTCATGAATAAATCATTGTAGAAATAATTGGCTCAATACATGACAGTACATGATGAAATGGAATGGATTTACGCTTCAAGACCAAAGGACATTACATGATCTTTTTAACACTGAAATTCGAGTCCCAATAAAACAAGCAGTATATATCAAAACAGTATGTTGGAAAAAATGAACTCGAACATATAGTCACCCCGTAGTTACCTTTTATGAGCCATTCACATCAAGAATAAAACTCAAACCATTCAAGGGAAAAGCGAAAGTGAGAAAATACACTTATGCATTACAAAAAGAGACAACTTAAGTGCACCGGTAACTGGAAATACCGTGTTTGATAGGCGAGGAAAACTCTGGTTCTGCTAAGATAATTGGAGGTTTATCACTCTAAAAGGCATAAGAGTCTAAATAGCATCAACAATGATTATCAAGTTGGAAGGTGAAAATGTTGACAACCGAATACTATAAATCTACTTCCCTTAACTTTCAAACTTCTACAAAAATTGTATTCCATCTTCTAAACGAAATTGAACACAATTAAACCCAATATAAGTATCACATTAAAACTGAGATGAACGAACCAATTCGGATATTAATAAATTATAGCTTAGTAGTGATAGCAAAGAGATTCTATTTCTTTTAACCATTTAAAACAACCTAATATATATCCACAAAAGCTAGCTCTTCTTAGTTCAATAAAAGATCGCAAAATGCAAGCCGATAAGGCACGCGTGTTACAAGAATTCAAGATAGGGTATGTTTAGATTGATTGTGCATGATGGAAAGAAGAGGAATGAAATGGAATAGATTAGCTAAATTTTTAAAAATAGATGTTCTCTCATTTCATTCCATTCTACCCTATATTGTAAAAAAAACTAAATCGTATTGATTACTAGAAGTAAAAGTCCATATTTCAATATATTTTGCTCCATAATGTCTCGGGAGTAATTTGAATGGAGTTTCTACTCTATACAACGCCACTCCTACTCACCACAACCAGACCTGCTATCCTCTTCTACATGGTAACTTAAATGTTTCCAGATACGTGCCATTATCAAGACAGTTTTCTTTTCAATAATTTTCAAAATGTGATTTTCTGCACAAAGCTGTTCAATCTATGACAAGCAGCATATACACATAATATTGAAATGATCATTAAAACACATGAAATTTGCTTCAGAAAACTCGAATACATAACTGAGATCTTCCTATATATTTTTCCAAACTAGATAGAAGATGCTATTTGTTGTAATCAAAATCCATATGAAGCATGGTAAATTTATGAAACATAAGACAGACTTATTATATCTAATCAAACATTAAAAGCATAACTTGCTGACTTGTTTTTTAGTTCACAGAGAAAGTCTACATGGTAAGATAATACACTTACTTGTCATATGGAAGATCAGAACATTTCCAGTTTGCATCTGCCACGGCATCATGGTGAATGCGACATTCATCTTTAGATCTCAGACGAAATCTACGCTCTTTGTTGCACCTAGTACAGCGAACAAACTCATCACGGTGACCAACCCGACCATTTTGGGATCTCTGAGAGCTATTAGCAGCTTTTGAGACTTGATTGTAGTATTTGAGCAGCACTGTTTTACACAATGGAACCTTTTCGCCATTCACTATAACCCAGATATTATTCTTCCATTTCCTTGCTGTCTCTCGTCCAGAGTGTTTCTCAAATGCAGCAGGAGTCAACTTGTCTATCATTTAAAACAACATATGCATAAATTGATGTCATGAAGGAGAAAAACAGTCATTAATATTCATATGGGATTCAACACTAGATAGAATGCAAGATAGAGAATCATATTATAATACTCCTATCACTAGATTTATGATTGTGACCAAAATAAAATCCTTAATTAATTAGTACTGGCTGAAATTATTAAAACCATACTAATAAAATGAAAGTGAAGCTAACAGGAGGATCATCAACATACCTTGTCCACCACATACATGAATTAGTCATAAACGAAGTAAACTAGTACTCGTCCTTGTCAAAACACTACCAAAATTGGAGCAATAAATCTTTTCTCTTATTTTCTTTGTTTATATTTTCCTATGTCAGTATATTTCATGTATAATATGTTAAGCAATTACTTGAGCACATCTCATGTAGTGCTCTGACACCATCCTACAATGTGGCATACAAGAATTCCGAAGTAATTGTCATTACACTTGTTTAAATCACTAAATCTTCGCCCTTCTGCATCAACAGATACTCTACCATGTTGATCTACTTGTATATATCAATGTTCAAGTAATATAATAAAGCACAAAGTGGATCAATGTGATCAATGATGAATGGATGAATATGGCGGGCAGGCCAGAAAGACATATATACATGCTGTTTCAGCCTAAGGTAATAGGTTTGCACACTAATGAGGTAGCTGGCACAAAATATGCCTAGTGCCACCATGGCAGAAATTTGACTATACTGCAGTGAATACATGGAACAACTACAAGTTGGTATTGCATGTCGATAGTAACTGAAAATTGTTTGGTGATAGCACATATTAATTCACCTCAATTACCAACAAATAAAAAGATATATAAGTGGCATGGATATGTGCCTCCAATACAAAATAGCCATCATAATAACTCATACATAAACTATAGAAAAGTAGTAGTATTCAACAAACAAAAAAAACAGCCATACTTAATTCAATCTCACAAAAAAACAGCATGCTAATTAAGAAAATTCCACTTTTGCATATGATAAACATTCATCTAGCGCAATCATAAAGAGTATGAAACCAACAAGTTGATTGAAGAAAATCAACACACAGTTAAACTGTCCAACTTACCATCACAAACTCCAAACACAAAGCAGATCAAAACAAGCCCATAATAAAAGTCATCAAAGTCAAACCCTCACCAAACCATAAAGTATCGACATATGTACAAATTTAAGAAAATCAATATAACTATGTGCCAGTGGTATCGATATGTATTGATAACGACAGAGATATCAATCGATATCTATCGATATCAGGTATAGATGATATTGATATCATAGATATGTATTATCAACATCTGGTATCGATATCTGGTCGTGTGGAATAGCAAACACACCTTTAATCTGAAATGAGTAGACAGCTATCAACATGCACAGAAACAAAAGAGCAAAGAAACTGATGAGAGAGAGATTGAGAGAGAAACCTTCTTGACAACCAGGGGTGCATTCACAAATAATTTGAAGATAGCCATTAAGAAAAACCCTAAGCCTACCAACAGCATCACCGTATCTATGACTGGTACACCCACACGTTACTTCAACATAGTCATCAAGAAGCTTCACCCCACTCATTTCCCTGAGCTCTTCCTCGCTGAACATTGACAGCCCACTCACTTTTTCCAGCCCATTCGCCATTTTCTCCATAAAAGACTCTGTTTTTTAAGCAGAAAACAATATGGGTGGGTGTAGAATCAAAGGGGTGTTTAAATATATATATATATGGTTGAAAAATGAGGAAAATGTTAGAGATCTGAGGGTGAAATATTAGAGAGAGAGAGAGAGAGAGAAAGAGTGGTTGGTGATGGGGTTGAATGAATGTATTGAATTAGCTGGCGTATAGCAAAACAAATGTTGTGAGGTTAAAAGGGTACTACTTGCATGATATGATGACAGTTGACATCACCGGAAAAAGAGACAACAAAAGTTTATGGAAAAAAAATCATCTTTTCTGTTCAGGTTTTTGATTTGTGTGCTTTTCTAATTTGGGTCCGGTTCGGATCCTATTCCATGGATAAACGCTGCGGCCCAATTACTTTTTTATCATTCAATGTGATAAATTATTTTTTGTCGCCGCAATGTTGTCACACGTGGAAGAAGATCCGAATCGAATCCAAATGTGATTCTAATTGTAAAATATTTGTATTGCACTTTCAGTCAGGATACTGTTACCATATATGATCTCTGCTTGCATAAGTTGCATTAAAAATGGAACAAATTATGTGGTGCTCAAAAGAAATGGTAGAAAACATAAAGCTAAGGTATTTGGAAGGAGAATTTGATTCTATTCTCTGCAATTTTTTAGGACATAAAAGCTTTATAATTTTTTTTTTAGGGTCTGTTAGCTTAAATTCAAAAATGAGATATTACGAGAGATCGAATATGTGCTTCTACAATAATATATCTATGTACAGTTGAGTTGGTTAAATGGAAAAGAGTTTTATATTTTTTACAAATATAAAAATGTATACAATTAAATGTTAATCTCTCTTGGTTCTTATTATAAAAGAAAATTTTCTTTTTAAATTTATTCAATGATTCATGTATAGAATAGATATATTAATCATTGAATGAACTTAAGAGAGTAATTTAGTTTTATTATTATTTTGACAAATTTGGTCCTATATAAATTAATGTGTATGTTAATGGTGATAACAAAGGAGATTAATTGTACGTTCCAATTAACCATCAAGAAACATTATATTCATTAGTAAGAATTAAATACTTTACTTGTTGGTTTCATGCTCTTAGTTAAAGTACTAAGAAATTAAGGGTACCAATCCAATTAACCTTTACTCAAGGATGACCTTCATGCAATGGCAAAGAAAAAAGTGACGAGCCTTTAAAAATGTAAGTCTAAGCGCCGCAACTCTTAGAGACAAAGTGCAAATAGGAGTGGCTGGTCTACATAGATTCCACAGTACATGTCTGATCTGCATATTAAAGTGTAGGCAAACAATCTCTGTGCCATTATATAGATTTTATTTGATTTGCAGAATACTCCTAAACTTCTTTGTCTGCTATCATAACATGTCTGGCACTTATTTGGTTCTTCAAATTATTTTGTCTCTTTGGAATCTAAATCCATTTCTATACACATGATCATGGTTACTTAATGTCAGTTTGGTTGATAGTTATGCAAAAATTTTAGAAAAAGACCAGGGTTCGATCCTCGCAATGCGAAAATACTAACATAAAAACTTATAAAAACAATACATATTCATGATTTTTCCAAAATGCCCAAGATATGTATTGATCCTATTGTCTCTTGTTTTTAATTATGGACTGTGAAATAGGCCATATAAGGGTAGAAAAGGTAAAGTAGGTGTTATTTTTTTTTTGTCTTATCTTGGTAGTATATAAGCTTTGATATAGGCTGTATAGGGAAAGAAAAAATTAATTAAAATAGTCTGATTTCACTGTGGCATGCAATTGTGTCCACCAAACTTTAGTGCTCTTTTGCCCTCAAACAGTTACAGTACTATTTGCATAAGCTTACAACACAAGATGAATCCAACAAATAGTGCATCACATAGATAATTTTAAAGATGACTTTTAGAACCTATGAATGGTAATACTAGTATTTTTTTTAACGACAAAGTACTATCATGATGGCAGACTTTTCCTCTTTAATGATCACAGTGTAACATCTGTTTATAAGAGAATACCCATTCACTATGTTGCTCATCACTCTGGCATGAATTTGCAAGGTAGAGTTTTTTTAAATCATAGATTCACCTACACGATCGTGAGTATAAGGGTTTAAATTTTATAATGATGTTTAATTTAATAATATTGATTTTTGTCTATGGTTAGTTGAACAATTTTGAATTGTTGATCAATAAAAAAAGTATTGATTCAATTAACACCTAAGATTCTGCAATATATGGAGATGGTTTGTTGCATGTTTTGCCATTTTGAAAGGCATACCTATGTCTATATTTGGCACAAAATAAGACTTGTTTGTTCACCACCAAACCTAATATATTTGACTTGTTGGGAGTCATACATACACTCTCCTACGGAATCCAATGACTTTTGACATGTCACTCAAAAGTATGCGGCGGCACATGCGGAATTGGATTCCCAGCGATCATGCATTACAAATCTTGACTGTACCTTACATAAAAATCACTTCATATTCTTAGTCTTGTATGGTAAAAACAAAAAGAAAGTTTTATTTTAGATTTTCAGAATTAAAAAGAAAAATCTGTTTGATCAATATTAGTAGTTTTGCTGGTTCTTTTTTTATTAGCTTTAAACTTTTTGATAAAAATTATTTGAAGTGACTTTTAGGTTTAAAAGTTTCTCTTATTATTTTAATTAAATATTTTACAATTTATTACAATTTAAATTAACTAAATAGGTGTTTTAAATGTATGAATAAAAAAAAATTATATTTCAAAGAATTATTAATCTCTTACTGCAATTTTTCTTCATTCATTTTCTCCGTCATTTTTATTTCAACTTTTTTCATCTCTTTCTCCATTAATTTCAACCTCACTCTTTGTCGATAAACATATACGTTTATAATTTATTATAATTTAAAATAAAACTAGTAGAAAACATGTGTGACCGCTCGTGTAACATTAAAATATATTTTGAATTTTTTTTAATTATAAATATTTTAAATAGAAATTTTAATAAATAAAGTTATTGGGATCACTTCTCATTCTATCTAATTCTAATTCTATTACACTAAATTTTATGTTAAAGCTAAATCAATGATAATTAAATCAAATATACAAATCACTTTATTGACTTCAATGATTCATAACTAAGAAAGCCCAAATTTATAATTACCAACACTAACATAATATTCCTCAGAAGATAATTCTGCAGTAGCTTCACACCTAACATTAAAGGTAACATATAGGGCCTTTGAATGACAATTATTGAGGATTCTGTTGCTCATAGTCACCAAGATATAAAGAAATTGAGATGTAATGAAAGACTTTGTATCTCTATTAAATCTCATGGCTTGCTACAATTCATGAGCTGGTAATGGAAATAAATATCCCCTGAAGAAAAGCAGATCAAGAGAGCACAATCCGATACAATATAATTTTTCCTGTTAGTCAAAGGTTATTTTGTACAAAAAATTTAAGTACTAAAATTAAGACAATATATTGTGTTGCTACTATAATAAAAGTGTGAATAAAAAAACTAACATTTAATGACTTGTTTTTCAGAGCAGCCAGCTAGCATGAGTGGAGATGCTTCTTCAAGTGCAACAACAAACTGTCCGTATCTGAGGCAGTAGAAGATAGTCAATAAATCACTAAAAAGGCTTAGATGGATACAATCCCAATGAATGTGTTGTTAAACCTCTCCTTCCAGAGTTTGAATTGCCTGCAATTGGCAAAACCACGAATTCACGCAGTCATAATGCTAATAACCGTTAGATTGAAATTAAATGATACTGGGAAAACTGCTGAGGGTATTGTTAACACTCCGGAAAAATTGTGGATCACGTTACCATCTTGGTCTTGTTTGTAACTTGGTTCGGTAGAACTTTCTTCTTCTCTGTTTTCATCAAGGATGCTATCCACTTCAACCATGCCAGCATCTCTTAATGTATCATCATTAACATAATCATCAATCCCTAACTCCACTGCAAGAACAAAAGATCATCTATAAGATTTTCAGTATTCATGTGGTATATTCTACAAAAATGTCTACAAATTTGATCGATAACCTTAGAAGCCTGGATACATAATACGATATGGACACAACACGAAACAGATAATTGATATAACAAAAGTCCAAGGAATTCAATGGACATTTTAGGAGATTGTTACCTACTCTTATATGAAACTTAGCAGAAGAAATATCACATACCGCTTTTGCGATAATCTCAGTGCTTTGTTGAATTTCAGTTGTGACCTCAAATAGCACCCAACCCCATTTGTCACCGTTGCCATTTGTGTCTGCTGTGTAAGGAATGTCACTTTTTTGAAACCTTGAAGCTTCCATCCAAGTCTTCCCTCCATCAAGAGACACATCCAGTCTCTCAATGCCTCTGCCACCACCTGATGCTGCATATCCACTAATACTCACCTGAAGTGTAGGAATCATGTTAGAATTTCAATTCATTTCTAATTGACTCAATATTAATGTGTAAACTGACCTTTCCCGGTGTTATTGTGGTCGTGTCTTCTAGAGAACATATAACACACTACCAAAATGAAATCAAAAGCATTAGTTATAGAATATTTACGTCAAAAACCTCATAGAGGAAATACCTGGACAAACTGGGCATTCTTCTGCTATGATATAGATAACTTCCCGCCATTTAACATACCGAGCTCCAATGACACCGGGAGCAACCACGCGTGACAGATAACTATGAGAAAGAACTCCTAAGCAGAATTGTGGCAGATACAACACAACCTAAAATGCTTCACTTGGTTTGACACAACAGAAAGGGTAAATCATGTCACAAAAAAGAAAAAAGAAAAAAGGTAAAAGATTTGACAGAGGAGGAAATAAGAGTTGCAAATTTATGATGAGAGTGTGACGACCACAAATTTCTATTTTTCGCTCTGAAAAAACTAACCAGATAATGCATATATTATTTCCGTCAACTAAACAATACATGGAAGTAAATAGCTGAGAATAATTCTAGATGCTAAAGCTCAAAAGACTCAGTCTGAAGGACACCTAATAATTGTTCAATAATAATCGAACAATGTGAGCAACCAGATGAGAAATATCTGAAGTAGCACAAATCTACACACACAGCCAGAAAGAGAAAGAAGTACCTCTCAGAGCTTAAAGGGAACAACATATTCATTATATAACTGTGTTGTGCTCTTCAAATCTGATGATAACTCATTGGCTTTCTCGCGTGTTACATTGGCATAAATAGTTGAACTGGCCTCGAGGACACCGAAAACACCACATAGAAAGAAATATCAAATCCAATTTCGAGATGCAACACATATAAAACCAAAACAGTATGGTTCTTCCATGCAACACTATATCATATCCAATAAATAATTACTATTAGTAAACTTATATCGAACCAACCTGTAGTGTGGCAGTGACATTGTACTTAAGTAGCATCCTGTAATAATCAATGAACAATATCAAATTTTTGTTTAAACACAAGTTACTGGTATTAGAGTTTAATCTACATAAAAGAACATTAGGCAGTAGTTTTCCTGTTCTTACAATGACACATTCAGATCTAACACAAAAACGGTCTTTTCTTGTAACAAAATGCTATATTTTAAGAGTTCTTCATAGTGAGAGAGAAAAAACATAATTTCTTAAGACATCTTAAGCATAGACATTTTATCAAATACCTAAAATGCATTAAAAAGATAAAATTTACAAGCTTAAAAGATTAATAACATTGCAACTCATCCAAGCCTCGTTAAAAATGTATATATATATCAAGAAAAAACTATTCAAGATCTTAACTCAAGAAAAAACTTAGATCGTTAATAGATCGTTAAAATGTGGTAACATTGCAACTCATACAAATAATAAATCTTAACTCAACAAAAAAAAAATTCAAGATTAAGAAAATTTTGAAGAAAAACCATATTAAAACTTTGAATTTTAAAAATAATGTTTGAAATGTTGAGCTATAGGTGAAAATTGATAGAAGCATTTTATGAAACATGGAGGATGCAAATGGAATTGACGAAATTCAAAGGAAAAATCAACGAAAAATGAAGAAATAAAAGAGAGAAATAGATGCAGTCATGTCGAAATAAGAGTGAGTTACATAAGAAAAACATGACAGGCAAGTTGAATAACCAAATAAAGATGAAAAGCAGAGATTGGTCAAGCAGGTTAAATATACAAGTCGAAACAAAACTAAGCATGGAAACGAAAACTGATTTCATAGAAGAAAAGAAACAAAGCATGGAGACGGGTTACCTCAAACACAATGGAACGGCTATGAAGATGGAAGAAGCCGATGAAGGAAAATGGTGAAGGTTAGTGGCCAAAGAAAACTATGAGAGATGAAAGATGACAAGTCTTTGCAATTGTATTCAAGCTTCACAATGTGTTTTACCCGGGTAAAAGGACTGTCCATCTGATTTCAGTGTTTTTTTTTGTTTTCACTACAACCATTGCGCCACATGGAGGCACTGTTATTTGATTGGTCAACAATAATTACATAAATGGACATAATTTAGTGTAAATTAATTTTGTAAGCAAGGGTATATTAGGTAGATCATTAGCATCCTCCAAACTTAGTTAGATAGTTGATAAATATATTTTAAATGCATGAATAAAAAAATTAAATTTTATATAATAAAAAATATGAGTTTGTTAATACAATTTTTCTTCATTTGGGGTTTACATTCCATTTTTCTCTTATAATTCCAACCTCACATTGGACTTTGAGCAATAATATAAAGGGTATTTTGTTAGAACATAGTTTGATTCTACAATCCTTAATTAGAGTTTTGATGATAACAAAATACAAAGAATAAATAAATTGTAAGATTTATATATAAGACAAATATGCTTCTTAAAATTATGTTTTGTATATACAGAAGTTCTGATGGAATCAGCATCAGAAGATCAACAATATGTCAGCATCAGAAGATCAGTAACATATGTTACACGCTGAAGCTACCAGATTATACGCTGAAGCTTGATGACCAGAATCTGCGCATAAACATATACACTCTGACTCTGATCAAATATCTTTACCAAGTCATCAGCACTCAGAAGCGTCAGCATAAGTTAAAGCAGAACACTCTGAAGCGTTACTAAGTATTCAAGACAGAATTAAATGCTAACGGCTCTCTTCAAGACAAGATCTTCTCAAAAAGGAAAGTGCTTTATTATCATTGAAATGGCTTTATGGACAACGTATCTCTGCCTTGTCTATATAAACAAGTCTGTGTAAGAAAAGACGCACGCATGCACTCATAATTTGCCAAGCCTTCAACACCACGCTTACTCAAACGCTTTAGCAAATTCATTTTTATTCCAAGCTTAAATTGTGTAATTATCACAGTTGTGATATAGTGTTTTATTAGAAAACGTTAAACACATCATTGTTCATACTTTTTGTAAAAGATTTCCTTGAGATAAACCGGTTTGTGGTTATACTCAAGAAGGCTTTAACAGTTGTTAAAGTGGATGTGTAATCCTTTGAATATAGTGGATTAAGACCTCGTTGGAGAGAGGTGAAATCACCTTGACGGGTGGACTGGAGTAGTTTGAGATCAAACGAACCAGGATAAAAATAATGTGTTGTCTAAGCATTTAATTTAAGTTTTAACAATTCAACCCCCCTTCTTGTGTTTTTCACATCTTCAATTGGCATCAGAGCGCCTGGTTCTGAGCTTATAACACTTAACCGTGTCAGTACAAGATCCAGCGTCAGAAAAACACAATGGCAGGATCAAATAAAGACATCAGCAATGACAACAATGAAGGAAGAGACAGATTCAGTGGCAAACCTCCAGTCTTTGATGGAGAGAACTTTGACTACTGGAAAGACAGAATTGAGAGTTTCTTTCTGGCCCATGATGCTGATCTGTGGGACATGGTGACTGATGGATACACGCACCCAGTGGATGGAAGTGGTCAGAAGATTGACAGGAAAACAATGTCTGATCAGCAAAAGCGTGAGTTCAGAAATCATCACAAGGCCAGAATAATTCTTCTCAGCGCCATCTCTTATTCAGAATATGAGAAGATATCAAACATAGACACTGCAAAGAATATGTTTGACTCTCTGAGAATGACGCATGAAGGCAACATTCAAGTCAAAGAAACCAAAGCCCTTGCACTCATTCAGAAGTATGAGGCATTCAAGATGGAAGAAAGTGAATCAATAGAAACTATGTTTTCAAGATTTCAAATTCTTGTTGCTGGTCTAAAAGTTCTTGACAAAGGGTATTTTACTGCTGATCACGTTAAGAAGATCATCAGAAGCTTGCCAAAACAATGGAGGCCAATGGTCACATCGCTTAAGCTAGCCAAGGATCTCAACTAAATCTCTCTGGAGGAACTTGTCAGCTCCCTCAGAAGTCATGAGATAGAGCTAGAAGCAGATGAACCTCAAAAGCAAGGTAAGCCATTAGCTTTAAAATCTAACAGAAAATCTGACTCCAAAGTTTTGCAGGCTGTGGAAGAAACCTCTGATGGGTCCTCATCAGAAGAAGATGAACTATCTCTCCTCTCCAAAAGGGTAAACCAATTGTGGAAGTAGAGGCAAAGAAAGTTCAGGAATCCCAGAAGACCAGAAAATCAGAATGAATCTTTCTCCAGATACAGAAGGTCAGAATCCTCCTCTGGACACAGAAGATCTGAAGGTTCTTCAGGAAACAGAAAGCCAAACAACAAAGACATCATCTGCTATAAATGTAATGAGCAAGGGCACTACAAAAGTGATTGCCCAAAGCTTCAGAAGGAAAAGCCCAAAAAGAAGTTTGGCAAGGAAAAGAAGAAAAGTCTCATGGCTACATGGGATGATTCTGACACATCTGAAGTTGACTCAGAATCAGATGATGAAAGAGCAAACATAGCTCTCATGGCAAATATAACAGAAGACAGTGAAGCTTCTGAGTCAGAATCTGAATCAGATACAGAAGAGGTATTCCCTGACTTTGCTATAAACTTTACTAAGGTTGAACTAGCTGAAAGCCTTAATGAAATTCTGGAAAGATATCAGCAGATCAGAATCAAATTCAGAAACCTGAAAAGGAATCTTGCATCTGACTCTGGTAAGACTGAGAGTCTCAAATTGAAGAATTCTGAGTTAAAAGATAAAATTTCAAAATTAGAAAATCAATTGCAAAACTCTCAGAAGGAAACAATCCCTGAAACTCCCAGCAATGCTGATGAGATCATCAAGGAGTATGATCACAACTTTCAGAAGTTTCTAGCTAAAAACATAGACAGAAGCAAAATGGCTTCAATGATCTATGGAGTTAGCAGAAATGGCAGAAAAGAGATAGGATATCAAGGTAAGGTACCTACACCAAAAAATGCCATGGATTTAGTTATAAAATGTACTCCACTTGATTCACACTTTATATATGGGCACACACATGACATAAAATATACAAGTAGTGATTACTCTGTCAAACTAAAATTCAACCAGAGTTTTGGAAAAACTAACAAATCAGGACCCAAGAAAATGTGGGTACCTAAGGATAAAATAATACATGTGGCAGATATCTTTAGCAGCAAAGCAAAAACACCAATCATGGTACCTGGACTATGGCTGCTCACAACACATGACGGGAAGAAGGCATATGTTCCAAAGCCTGGAACTTAAGCCTGGAGGCCACGTAGGTTTTAGAGGCAATCAGAGAGGAAAGATCATTGGCTCTGGAACAGTAGGTAATAGAAATCTTCCCTCTATAAGTAATGTTTTACTAGTTGATGGATTAATGCATAATCTGTTATCCATAAGTCAATTAAGTGATAACGGTTATGATATAATCTTCAATCAAAATTCATGCAAAGCTGTTAGTCAGAAAGATGGGACTATCCTATTTAATGGAAAGAGGAAAAACAACATTTATAAAATAAAACTTTCTGAACTAAAAAGTCAGAATGTAAAATGTCTACTGTCTGTTAACAACGAGCAATGGATCTGGCACAGAAGATTGGGACATGTTAGTATGAGAAGAATATCTCAGATTAACAAACTCAATCTGGTCAAAGGACTTCCTAACCTGAAGTTCAATTCAGATGCTCTGTGTGAAGCATGTCAGAAAGGCAAGTTTGCAAAACCAGCTTTCAAATCCAAAAACGTTGTTTCCACCTCCAAGCCATTAGAACTTCTGCATATTGACTTATTTGGACCAGTTAAAATTGCTTCAGTAAGTGGCAAGAAGTATGGGTTAGTAATCGTAGATGACTATAGCAGATGGACATGGGTAAAGTTCTTAAGGCACAAGGACGAGTCACACTTTATGTTTGTTACCTTCTGCAACCAAGTTCAGAATGAAAAGGATCTTAAAATCGTCAAAGTCAGAAGTGATCATGGTGGAGAATTTGAAAACAAAGATTTTTAGTTATTCTTTAATGACAAAGGCATTCTGCATGATTTCTCTTGTCCTAGAACTCCCCAGCAAAATGGAGTTGTAGAACGAAAGAACAGAACATTGCAAGAAATGGCCAGAACCATGATCAACGAGACTAACGTTGCTAAGATCTTCTGGGCAGAGGCAATAAACACAGCATGTTACATTCAGAATAGAATCTCTATAAGACCTATTATGGAAAAGACTCCATATGAATTGTGGAAGAACAGAAAGCCCAACATTTCCTATTTTCACCCATTTAGATGTACATGTTTTATTCTGAATACAAAAAATTATTTGAACAAGTTTGAATCCAAAGCACAAAAGTTTATTATGTTAGGATATTCTGAATGCTCAAGAGGGTACAGAGTATACAATACAGAAACACTGATTGTGAAAGAGTCAATCAGTGTTCGTTTTGATGATAAGCTTGACTCTCAAAAGTCAAAGCAGAATGAATTCCTTGCAGGTATGGAAGTTGAACTCACAGGTACTGAAGACAAATCATCAGAAGCTCTCAATAGAGACACTCCCTCAACATCAGAAAGAGGCACTGCAAGCAATCCATCACCTTCTGTTGATCAACTCCAGAAAAGACCATCCAGAAGCAGCATGGATCACCCAGAAGAAACAATTCTAGGAAGAAAGGAAGATCCAATCAGAACAAGATATAGCTTCAGAAACTTTGAAGAATCCCTCATGGGACTGGTTTCTCTAATTGAACCAACTACTATTGATGAAGCACTTCTGGACAATGACTTGATTCTAGCAATGCAAGAGGAGCTAAATCAATTCACAAGAAATGACATATGGGATCTAGTTCCCAAACCAAAAGGATTCAACGTCATTAGAACAAAATGGGTGTTCAGAAACAAACTGAACGAACAAGGTGAAGTCATCAGAAACAAAGCACGACTGGTAGCACAAGGTTATAGTCAGCAAGAGGGGATAGACTATACAAAAACCTTTGCTCCAGTCGCCAGGTTAGAATCTATCAGACTCTTAATCTCATTTGTTGTTAATAAAGGCATCATTCTGTATCAGATGGATGTTAAGAGTGCATTCTTAAATGGCTATATAGAAGAAGAGGTATATGTGCACCAACCCCCTGGTTTTGAAAGTTCCAAAAATCCAGAATATGTTTTCAAACTAAAGAAGTCACTCTATGGTCTGAAACAAGCTCCCAGAGCTTGGTATGAAAGACTAAGTAACTTCCTGTTAGAAAAGGAATTCACCAGAGGGAAAGTGGACACAACCTTGTTTTGTAAGACAGTTAAGAATGACATTTTAGTATGTCAGATTTATGTTGATGATATCATATTTGGCTCCACTAAACCCTCTTTGGGAAGAAAGTTTGCTAAATGTATGCAGGCAGAATTTGAGATGAGCCTAATGGGGGAACTAAAATTCTTTCTGGGCATCCAGATTAATCAAACCCCAGAAGGAACTTACATTCATCAGAGCAAATATGTCAGAGAACTTCTGAAGAAATTTGATCTCTCAGAATGTAAGCCATCAAAGATTCCAATGCATCCCACGTGCATTCTGGAAAGAGAAGAGGTAAGTAAAAAGGTAGAACAGAAGGTCTACAGAGGTATGGTTGGTTCTCTTCTCTATCTGACGGCTTCAAGACCTGACAATTTATTCAGTGTTTGCATTTGTGATAGATTCCAATCAGATCCTAGAGAATCTCACTTAACAGCAGTTAAGCGAATTTTCAAGTATCTGAAAGGTACTACTAATCTGGGTTTGTTTTATAGAAAATCAAGTGATTACAGCTTAGTAGGATACTGTGATGCTGATTTAGCTGGAGACAGAGTAGAACGTAAAAGCACTTCTGGAAGCTGCCAGTTTCTGGGAGAAA
This sequence comes from Vicia faba, assembly GCA_948472305.1. Classification (NCBI taxonomy): domain Eukaryota; kingdom Viridiplantae; phylum Streptophyta; class Magnoliopsida; order Fabales; family Fabaceae; genus Vicia; species Vicia faba. Next base: position 8,147 of record CATIWC010000635.1, on the reverse strand, counting down.
ATCTGATCTCATGGTCCAGCAAAAGACAATCCACAATAGCTCTATCAACAGCAGAAGTTGAATACATATCAGCAGCTGGATGCAGCACACAAATGCTCTGGATGAAAAGTCAACTTGAGGACTTCCAGATATTTGAGAGTAACATTCCTATCCTCTGTGACAATACTTCTGCTATTTGTCTCAGCAAAAATCCTATTTTGCATTCTAGGGCTAAGCATATAGAAATAAAACATCATTTTATTAGGGACTATATTCAGAAAGGGATTTTAAATTTTAAATTTATTAACACAGACCATCAATGGGCTGATATCTTTACAAAACCTCTTTCTGAAGATAGGTTCAACTTCATTCTGAAACATCTCAACATGAAGCTCTGCCCAGAATGAAATTGTTTTGATTTTATATCTTAACCTTCAGAACTTTGTTTATTTCTCGTGAACTACTGATCAATCTTTCTTCAGATCTTTAGAAGTACAGATTATATCAGAATCTATCAATGAAGATCTGAGCGCTTCATTTCAACGATAGAAATGTGCAGTTCACTCAAGCAAACAAGTGGCATCCAGTCATCAGCTACTTTCTGAGGCTGAACACGCGTTCACGTTTCTGAAAGGTCAAAAGCGCTGATTGGATGCATTGGGACACATCCTGAATCCCCCAAAATCAGCTATCATTAAATGCTCATAATCATTATATTTAATTTCTCTCTCTTACCGTTTATGTTTTCAAAATTGTTTAGAAATCTATTTAAACACACTTCTCACCATTTACACTCTTTTACCTTCACTTTCATTTTCTCTACAAACTTATTGTTTTCAGTTTGCATACTTTCTCAAAAACCTTTTCAATTTCTTCACACGTCTTCCTCCTCCCTCTTAGAATTTCCTTGTCTTTAAAACTTGTTTATCTGTAATATTTTTACATTGTTTTGAACTTATCCTTGCTTCTGATTTTTAATATAAATGCATATTAGCTCTGATTATTTGTTCTTTTTGATAACTGACAAAAAGGGGGAGAAAGAATGATATTTTTTAATAACGGATTACTGAGACATAAGTCCCAAACATTCTGATCTATTTAAAATTCTTTCTTCTGAAAAGCTTACAGCTACAAAATTCTGATGAAAGATACAGTAAAGTTGTGATGCTCAAAGACTCATGAAATTAAAGGGAAGTAATCAACTCAGGGGGAGTTTTCTCTTATTAATTCTATACTTTTTATTCTTTATTTTCAATTGAAAAATATGGTTTTTGTCATCATCAAAAAGGAGGAGATTGTTAGAACATAGTTTGATTCTACAACCCTTAATTAGAGTTTTGATGATAACAAAATACAAAGAATAAATAAATTGTAAGATTTATATATAAGACAAATATGCTTCTTAAAATTATGTTTTGTATATACAAAAGTTCTGATGGAATCAGTATCAGAAGATCAACAATATGTCAGCATCAGAAGATCAGTAACATGTGCTACACGCTGAAGCTACCAGATTATATGCTGAAGCTTGATGACCAGAATCTGCGCATAAACATATACACTCTGACTCTGATCAAAGATCTTTACCAAGTCATCAGCACTCAGAAGCATCAGCATAAGTTAAAGCAGAACACTCTGAAGCGTTACTAAGTATTCAAGACAGAATTAAATGCTAACGGCTCTCTTCAAGACAAGATCTTCTCAAAAAGGAAAGTGCGTTATTATCATTGAAATGGCTTTATGGACAACGTATCTCTGCCTTGTCTATATAAACAAGTCTGTGTGAGAAAAGACGCACGCATGCACTCATAATTTGCCAAGCCTTCAACACCACGCTTACTCAAACGCTTTAGCAAATTCATTTTTATTCCAAGCTTAAATTATGTAATTATCATAGTTGTGATATAGTGTTTTATTAGAAAACGTTAAACACATCATTGTTCATACTTTTTGTAAAAGATTTCCTTGAGATAAACCGGTTTGTGGTTATACTCAAGAAGGCTTTAACAGTTGTTAAAGTGGTTGTGTAATCCTTTGAATATAGTGGATTAAGACCTCGTTGGAGAGAGGCGAAATCACCTTGACGGGTGGACTGGAGTAGTTTGAGATCAAACGAACCAGGATAAAAATACTGTGTTGTCTAAGCATTTGATTTAAGTTTTAACAATTCAACCCCCCTTCTTGTGTTTTTCACATCTTCATATTTCTCTTTACACCTCGAGTATTTCTCCTAAATCATATAAATGCCTGAAAATACTATTATCCAAAAGGTAATTTTTAGATGCACCTTGTATTATGTTGTTTATATAATCTCATTCAAAAAAATAATAATTAAAGGGGTTCTACAAAAATTTGATGTGAAACAACAATATGTAGGAAATCCCAATAACCTAAAGTTAACTTTTGAACATATCATGTTCTATTTTAATCTTCTTATATTATTAGTTGCTGAAATTATTGCAGGTATATCCATATGAAATATTAAATGTTAGTAAAACCTATTAAATTTGCCGCGAAAAACTTTCAAAGGGGCATTTTTTTAATTTTCACAAAATTTTGAAGAAATATATAGGATGTATCGAGTAATCACATCACATAAAATGAATTGGACTCCACATCTTAACTCAAATCTTTAAAGTTTTAGTCCAATAGATCTACTCATTTATAAAGTATTTAATATTTAATTTTTTTTATATAATATTAAACTCATAGTGAAACTTGATATATCAACTGATACGAAATACATAAATACTAATATAACTAATCTTGATAAATTTATAACATAAAATTAACTTAAACTATACCATATATGGAACTAAAAAGTCTCAATCTCACTTCAAAACAAATTTAATAAAATAATCATAAGTTATCTCAACTTGATATATGCTTAATTGAGTTAGACTTTACTTAAATAAGTCCTTTTGAGGACTTGATCTCATTTTTGGAACTTCTTTCAAAGAATTTTTAGTTGTGTTTGGTTGTTATTCTCTATTGGTTGACACTTATGTTCATTAAAGTCTAGACATAATATTCTTTCAAGTGGTTTATCTTTTCTTAGTGTAAATCATCATTTTTCTCCCTTGAAATGAAATTTAAGGTTTTCTAGTAAAGTTTTCATATTTCAAAAAGAATGAAAATCTTAAACCCATACATGATATATATAATAAGGTTTGCATGTTAAAGAATGTAGGGTGGTACAATAGTCTCAAAGGATGGGTGGGAGTTTGTCGGGTCAATATCATTTAGTTTTTTCGAGTCTCTTAAGCATATCTCTAAGCATTACTATGTTGATAAATTTGGATTATTTGTCACTGGATGTTTCTATAAATTGAAGTGTTTGGTAACATTGAGTTTGGCAAGGAGCTTACCACTTTATCGATGAACTGGGGTCTATTATTTGTAATAACTAGGTCGAGAATGTCAAACCTTGTCAAAATATTTCTCTTAGACAATGTTTACAAGTTTGGAGGGGAGGGAAAAGAAAGGCTTCTGAAAATAATTTTTTTCAAAAAATATAAGAAAATATTTGACATTTTTTGAAAAAATATTTTTTATAGAATGTTTGAATTATTTTGTGATTGCATTATAGAATGTTTGAATTATTTTGTGATTGCATCTTTACTATGTTAAATGTTCTCTTTCTAATCCTTTATAATTATCACGATGTTGCATCTCTTTTATACTGAGTATTTGTTCTATACTTTATAGTTAAGGGCTTGTTGCACCTATCATGCTAATTCATATGTTTTGTCCTTTTATAGTTAAGACAAAACTTTATTGCATCTTAATAGGATGAGTGTATGTTCTTGTACTTCAGAGTTGTCATCATCAAAATAAAGACACTTAATACATGTAAAACAAAGTTCTACATTCTTCCCCTTTTTGGTGATGACAACGCATATCTCAGTGAGGTGGTAAAAGAAATAAATCAGTAAATATTTTTGGAGTGATAATACTCCCCATGAGTTGGTTAGAGTGTATACTTTCTCTCTGAGAGTATACTTCTCTCCCATTGTCATAATCAAAAAGGCGGATAAAAGATGTGAATATGCAAACAGATATCATCATTCTTCATACAAGTATAGTTATTGAAACACTCTTTATAGGTTGCATCAAGAGTAGCATATACAAAACACTTGGTAAATATATCATAGATAATATCAAGACATAAAGCATTTTATCAACCATTACAACAAGAATAGGTCATATGACATGCTTTTACAAATAATATTATAAGTTTTAAAATATGTAAGTGCAAGTAAGAGGAGATATATTTATGTATGGCAAGAATTATGTCATATAAAGAAGCATAGGAGAAAACAATCTTGATGAGAAAAGGATATTTAGACATGGATTGACACTTTATTAAATATAGACACAAGCATACATGTAATGAAATCATTTTGGAACTAGTGTAGTAATAACATGTTATGATGCATGGAAAATATTTAGCAAATATATCAGGGAGTTACAAAGCATGTATGTATCAAAGAGTATCACAACATAATTCATATATATAAAATAAGTATTCCAATGGTATTTTTAACATGGTATACAGTTTCTAAAATATAGTTTTAATAGCATGTTATGCATGTAGGCAACTATCATGGTATGCTTTAGAGAAATATTTTCTAAGGCATGCACAAACAAGGTTCATATATTTTAGGCATGGGATAGTTTTATATATGGCATGGGCATCTTGATAAGAGGGTATCCTAAAAACGTATTTTGAGTATGGAATTAAATTATTTTAAGTATCATACTTAGTGGGAAACTTTATCCTAAAATGTAAGGACAAGTTCTTATGTTTCCTATTTATCTAATATATGTACTATGAGTGCAACTTCACCATTAGATGTTTGACATGATGTCAAAACTAGGAAAAATTAGAATTTTTGTATATTTAATGGTATCCATGTGTCGTTTGGTGCACCCGTGCATTAGAGGTCTTAGGAAGCATTCAAAAAAAGTTTAAATTTGGCCCAAAACATGAAAAATCATTTTCTGCACAAAATTTAACAGCATGTGTCGGCACATCTGCTTTTCAAGTTGACACACATACTGGAGTTTTAAATATTGCAGCTTTTGTCTTGCATAGTTCGGCACATAGTCCATTTCAGGTCGGCACTGATGAAAAATAACAGTATGTGCTGCCACATATGATTTTCAGGCCGACACATGTGCTGCATTATTAAAGCCTGTAACTTATGTTTCTCATGTGTCGATACATGGTCTGTTTCAGATTGATACATGTGTCAATTTTTGACATTATTTATTGGTAAATAACTCATATGTGCTGACACATTCTGATTATTTGATCATATTTTTTAACTATTTTTTAAATCCAAAGTTACCCTCTTTGCCACCATATTTCCTCAATTATAAATACATCATACATGCATCATTTCAACTTGATGAAACTATAAACACTTATCACTATTTCTCTTCATCTTCAACCTCCAACCTACACGCTAACAAACTATACATAATCATTTTTTATTGGGGTTCCATCTAGACGAGGTTTGATAACGTCTAAGGTTTGTGTAACCGAGAATATTGGGTTGAGAATTGTGGGTGGTTTCATCCGGAAAAACCTAGGGTTTATCCTCCAAGATATTTCATATATTTGGGGTTTTTATCAAGACTTCTCTGTAGAGGATTCGCCTGAGTGAAAGCTTTAAAGATTGGAGATCTTGCAAAGGTGTAGCGTGAGACGGTGAATCATATTGGAAGTTCTTGTGGTCAATAATCACAATTGGATTCGCTCGAGTGAAGGCTTTGGATATTTGGGATATCACAAAGGAGTAGCTTAAGTGGTGAATATATTGGATTTATTGTGTCTTGGTCTTGCTCAAGACTAAAATAAGAGAATATCTTAAATCAACATCTAACAGTTAGGGTTTGTAGGGTTGCTCTTGAACACTTCTCTTGTAATCAACTTTTTGCAAAGTAAGAAATTTATCTCAATTCCAAAACAGAATTGGGGAGACACTTCTCTCTCCCTCTCTCTATCTCTCTCTCTCTCTCTCTCTCTCTCTCTCTCTCTCTCTCTCTCTCTCTCTCTCTCTCTCTCTCTCTCTCTCTCTCTCTCTCTCTCTCTCTCTCTATCTCTCTCTCTCTCTCTCTCTCTCTCTCTCTCTCTCTCACACACACACACACACACACACACACACACACACTCATTTACTTTCTATATAATATTTGTTGAACTTGGTGTTTGTTGATCAATTCATATAGAGTTTTTCTTTGATTGTTGAAGTTTAAATTTTTTGTTGATATCCTTATAATCACTTTGATTGTAAGTGCTATTTTCAAATCAAAAAAGCTCAAAAGAAAATTCTGAAAATTTGATTGCGCACCAAGTGTTCGATAAATTGTCTTGTTATGTTTTTAATACAAATTGCATTAGAAATAAGTTGCTGAAGTGATTTGTTGGTAAAGATTAGTTATGCAATTGTTGTGTTAGTTGTTTGTATCATTATTGTTCTATTTGGATCTTGCATATTCGGGTTTCTAATAACTAGGTTTGTTTAGACGACTTTTGATCTAGGCCAAAAACCTTATGCGCAAGATAAAATTTTAATTACCTATTTTTGAAAGGTAATTTTACTTGGTTAACTATTCACTCCCTCTAGATAAGTCGTCGTCGTCTAACAAGTAGTATCACGAGCTCCGGTTAATTCTGTGCTTCGAAACTCTAATTAGAAAATGGCTAATGAACCTAAAGAGGCGTATAATATAGCACAAATTTTTACGGGAGAACTATGGTTATTAAAAAGCTTGTAAGCATACTCATATAAAGTCATATAACAAATGTGTGTGGAAAGCTATTTTAAATGGTCCAACACCGATCACTCAAATCGATGCTAATGATGTTGTCACACCTAAGCTGAAAGCACAATAGAATAATGATGATAGAAAGAAGTGGGGACATGATTGGAAAGTGCAAAATATTCTCATATCCGCTCTTGGTGTTAATGAGTTTTATCGCATTTCTCATTGTGAAACTGCTAAGGCTATGTGGGACACATTGCAAGTAACCCATGAGGGAACCAATTAGGTCAAACAAGCTAAAATTAACACACTTAATCAAGAGTTTGAACTCTTTCGCATGAAACATGGTGAAACCGTTGCTCAAATGCAAAAGTGGTTTGCTCATCTCATTAATCACTTAAGTGCACTAAGTAATCCTATTTCCAATGCTAATGCTACTAACAAAGTTTTGAGATGTCTTACTAGGAATTGACAACCAAAGTTCATCGCTATCAAGGAATCTAATGATCTTACAACACTTGATTTCACCACTTTGTTTGGAAAGCTGGAAGAACATGAGCAAGAATCACTTGCTTAGAGAAGCATGAAAATAAATATGAGAAGAAGATGAAAAAGGAGAAAGACATGGATAAGGATGAAGGAACAAAGTCTAAATATCTTAGGGATTCTACTTCAAAGTCCTTAAAAGGTGAGCACATTAATGATAATGATTCTAGTGACGATGAAAATTTGGATGATCAACAAATGTGATTGTTTGTGCGGAGTTACAATCGATACAGTCAAAAGAATAATGTCAAGCACTCTAACAAAAATCTTGTGAAATTTAGAAGACACATTGCATCCTCTAAAGAAGAAGACAACAAAAAGGTTAGATAAAGAATTATATGCTATGAGTGTGAAAAATTGGGTCACTATATACTGAAATGTCTATCTTGTGACAAAGAGAAATGAAAAGGCCAACACAACAAATCTAGCAAAGCTAGAAGAGCTTATGTTTCTTGGGATAGCGATAATGATGCCTCAAGTAAGAAAAGTTTAAGTTATAGTGAAGAAGAGGCAAACTTATGTCTCATGGCCAATTAACGTAAAAACAAGAAAAAGAATGCAAGTCATTGAAAAAACGATAACATTGATAAGTCGTATTTTTTTGAATTGAAAAAATATGTTTGAAAATATACATAGAGACATCTCTAATGCTTTTAAGAAATTAGCTTCCAATGAAAGAATCTTTACATACTTGGAAGCAAAAGTTGTAGAAACCAACAAGAAATTGGAACCACTAAAGCAATCTATTATAGATAATCAAAAGAATAAGAAGAAGGACGAGGAACCATATTGGTTAGATTATGAAACTTGTGAAATTTGGCAACAAGAGACAAGAGCTCTTAAAACCA